>MU224923.1:2534464-2557641 GCA_018584345.1 Thuja plicata
GATATCCATGTTGAAAAGAATAATTTCTGTTAACAACAATATTGAATACAAAACTCTGTTAAACAAACTAAGCGGTGATTCCTTATAAAGGATACCGAAGCCCTAAAAAGGAAACTCTCAGAAAATAAAAAGTTGCCTAAGTATAACTTAAGCACAAAAGAGTAATTACTAAATTACTCTAACAATAACAATATAGGAAATAAATACATGAATAGGTAGGTGTTGAAGTAAATATAAATGTAAGAAATGATTGAAGTTGATATTATGTCATTTAGATTGTAATATCTGATTTCTAGTAAACATAGATGATACCATAGATTGGTTGATCTCATATATGATATGTTGTATGTATAGTAATTCATAACTTTAATTTATTATCGTATGTTGCTTCCTAATGTAGGCCCTTCTAATCTATCACACTTACATCGATTCTCTTTTTATCTCGCATACTTGGGTATAAGATCTAAGCGCGCAATCTCGATCGCCAATAATTGTGCATTGACAAAGAAAAGGTGCATCTAATGTTGTGATGGGAATATTCACCTATCAATTTATCAACACTAGATCAAGAACAAATCTAAGGTTGATGCTTGGATGTCATGGTATCCTGAACTAACATGGATATAACATACATATTAATAATTTAAAATAATATGATGGTGTATTTTGTGCTATCTGCATAGCCTTTGATTCATCGGTTCTTTGAAGTCTTTGGCAGTATTTCCATGACCATATAGATTATATCAAGTTAACATCAATGACAATACAATACATTAACTGATTTAATGTCTGGCATGATCATCAACTTAACATCTTCAAACATTCAATCAGTTATAGTTCATCACACCTAGCACAGAGAGATTGCACCAGCTACCAAAGCAAAAGATTGTGGGATGCACCTTTTATTTCTTCATGGTTATAACTAAAGATAGCACAAAGAAAATGTAAGAGAGAGATATGCATAGAAAGACATACAATGAGAGGAAAAGTAAACAAGGAAGATAACAATATAGGAAAGAAATACATGAATAGTTAGGTGTTGAAGTAAATATAAATGTAAGAAATGATTGAAGTTGATATTATGTCATTTATATTGTAATGTCTGATTTCTAGTAAACATATATGATACCATAGATTGGTTGATCTCATATATGATATGTTGTATGTATAGTAATTCATAACTTTAATTTATTATCGTATGTTGCTTCCTAATGTAGGCCCTTCTAATCTATCACACTTACATCGATTATCTTTTTATCTCGCATACTTGGGTATAAGATCTAAGCGCGCAATCTCGATCGCCAATAATTGTGTATTGACAAAGAAAAGGTGCATCTAATGTTGTGATGGGAATATTCACCTATCAATTTCTCAACACTAGATCAAGAACAAATCTAAGGTTGATGCTTGGATGTCATGGTATCCTGAACTAACATGGATATAACATACATATTAATAATTTAAAATAATACGATGGTGTATTTTGTGCTATCTGCAATCTTATGTTGCACTAACATAATGTTATAATGTTTTGTTTGTAATAGTCTCTGTATATACAAAATGACAATGCTTCTACAAACAAATGCAAAACATAGTTGTATGTAGTGAATGTGAAGACATTATAGATAAAGTATGCTGAATTCAAATATTCTACAATAAAAATAAATAAAGTGCAAAATAGAACTATATGATGTATGTGAAAACATCCTGAATAGTAGATAATATTGATTATTATTAATAACTTGATTATAATATTGATTATTATTAATAACTTGATTATAAGACCTCCATGGTGACATTTCCCCTAAAATAGATACTAAGTGAAGTTCCTTACATTTATATTTTTTTGGATAAAGGTAATTCTTGATGGATAATGATTCTTTGTTTACTTATATAATATTAAACTCCACAATCATTAATATTTATGTTCTTAGGATTCCTCATGTTTGTGAATGTTAATCTCCAAGTGGTAATGTACATTGTTTCATCCAGCCAGAAATGATGTCGTCCTTACCTAGAGCGTATAGTTTGTCTATTGAATCGGATTGAAGGCGTGAGGACATATGATAATCTTCAAAAACTACGTGGAAGTAGACAACTTTTCCTTTCTATCAAATCAATACATTTTAAGATATTTGTTGTCTCAATACTCTCAATGACCAGCACATAAATATGACAGCACACCAGCTCTTGATTTGACAACCTCTATAATGTTTCAAATCATAGATAAAAGTGTAGCTTATGTTTCTTGATATCAAGGCTGTCATACTCATGGATAATTCGTGCATGCATGGCCTTTTACGCTTTTAATATAGAAAGGTGACAAAGTATAAATTATAATTCTTTTGAAGATCATGAGGGGAAGGATAGTAACTTATGGGCAGCAGATCTCACCGTTTTTGTGCCTTCTACAAATTTGTTTAATAATATACTTTCTCATTCTTTCTATCCAATCTTCGTTGAATAAAGTTTGAAAAAGAAGTTAAATTAAACTATTTGTGTAGTTGATCTTGATGTTATTAAGTCTAAAAGAAAGTGTTTTTACAGAAGTCCAATTAAACTACTTGTGTAGTTGATCTTGATGTTATTAAGTCTAAAACAAAGTGTTTTTTTTTCATTTCTGCAGCTCTTAAATCCCTAACACTAACAATGCCATTAGACATAGTTATTCTAAGAAAGTTTGGAAATTCATTTCAACCATGTCACGACTCGACCTTAGCGACTCTTTTATTTTAGGCTTGTATGCGACACTTTTTGACTTTGTTGACCTAGTTGATATGTTTAGATTATGTCACTACTTTGATCGTTCTGGTTCTTAGTGTTAGATCTTTGTCGAAATTTTGGGTTGAGCATATTACGACCTTTCTATGAAAAGATGACATTATATGATATTAATTTAATGCTTTATTGTTGAAAAGATGACATTATATGATGTTTTATTAATACTTTGTTTTTATAGCATGCGTTATGATAGATGTATGATATGATGGCAAGATTACAATAAAATATATTGATTTTATTGAATATGGCATTAATGAAATACGTTGAAATTATTGATTTCATGTTAACCGAATACAAATAAGTTGTTTGGCCCTGACAATGTCGGAATGGATGCCGGAATGAAGGCGGGGGTGTGGTTGAGGTAGAGAAGGCTAGCTCTCGACTCTGGAGGGTACAGATGGTCTGGTTCACGCACACACCACTTAGGGATTTTTGTATATTCCTGAATTTGTCTTCGTATTTGTTATCATCTCTCTCTGACTTTTATGCGAAGGATGTGAAAAGGAATGAATATATGATCATTTTTCAAATTACCATGTTTTAGATACGTTTTATTTTTATATATGTGCATAAGGATATTGTGTGTGATAGTATAGTGTTTATTAAAACTTATTGCTATTTATGTTACAAGTTAATTGGAGAAATTACACCTGTGTATGTGTCTTTATTAATTGAAACAAACAAACAACTTCATGACATCTTCTATCGAAACAAATTGAGGGGAATAAAACGGTTGGAAGTGGGGGCGGGGAGAGTGTGGTTCTTTAAAGAGACCGCATTCTAGTGGAGAAAGGCGGCACGAGGAGAGGAACTTAAAAAATGTCTTCTTGACTGCAAAAAGAAGGAAAGGAAGAGAGCAGGAAAAATTGACAGGAACGAAGGCGGAAAACAACGAAAGAGGAGGAGATCTCTGTGGTGGCCACGTGGATACCAGTTCCCATTCAATCTGCTTGCTCCTGGCTCTTTCTAAATGCCTATATTCTTTGTGATTTAAGAAAGAATCTTATAGCAGCTTTGTTTGTTGCTTGTGTATGCAATTTTGGTTACACTTGACTGTGTATGTAGTTAGAAAGTAGAATTCTTCCGCCTTACTATGCCGAAATGTCATGCTTTCCTCCATTCTCTATTTTTAAGAAGATACGCCTGCCTTGGGATTCATTTGCGGATTGTCTGTTTTGCTATCCAGCCAGCCACGCTGATATTGAGTTAGATAGACTATCCTTTTTCGTAGGGGCATTGAGTGTCAGTTAAGACTTAGCTTTTAACTTATGGTCTTATCTTCACTGTTTAGACTGTTGTTGTTTCTTATGATACTTGTTATCTTCGTTGTTTAGACTATTGTTCCTTCTTACGATGCTTGTTATCTAGTTTGTGTAGATTGTTGTTATTTTTACTTTTGCTTGATGTCCTTTTGTTTATGGCATGAGAAATAATAGCCACCGTCGACGCCGTCCTCCAAACTAGCTGTAGGGATCAATGCGTAGGAGAATTTAGTTTATGCTAGTAGTTCTTGCTCTACCTAATGGATGACCAGTTGTAATTTCAGAAATATATTTGATGCTTGGCTATTTTTGTTAAAGCTTCTTTTGGCCAATGCGTAGGTAATTATATATATATTTGATGCTTGGTGGTTTTTGCTAAGGGCTCGTTTGGTTGCACCCCATAACCGGGTTATGCAGCCCATAACCCGGTTATGGGGTGCAATTCCTTGTTTGGTGACCTCTAAATTGAATGCAAATACGGATTTGCAAATCCCCATTTGTGCAAAAATGTGGATGTCCAAATTCCTGCTGAAGAGGTGGAATGACTTTCATCTCCATGGTTTTCATAGAGATTAAAGCCATTTTAACTTCGCCGTCGGGTCCAGTGCACTCCAAGGTTTGCATGATTAAATTGGTTTATATATCTTGTCGGGTCCGGAGCGCTACGTCGATTTAACTGTTGGAATGTGGATTTACAAATCCATCTTCCAGGGCAACCAAACAGTCCCAAAAAAGCATAACCGGGGTTTGCATAACCAGGGTATAGATAACCATGATTTGCATTATTTTTCAATTCCCCAACCAAACGGGCCCTAAGCTTCTTTTGCCAATGCGTAGGAGATTATATAAACATTATGCTTAGCTGTTTTTCTATACTTCAATTGATGTCTGGTTGAAGTTTCCATAGATATTAAAGATTTTGTTCGGTCATAGTAACCTGGAACTCCAACATTTTTGGTGATACATTTTTTTTAGACATAGTAAACAGATTTACCCGTGTATGTTGTTAAATTTCCGTATGCTTATTAGAATTGTAGACTTGGGCTTTTATATTTTTTTCCTATCCATGTGGCCGATTGTCCATGGTAAGAATCTGTATTTATGTTTTAGAACAAAAAACTTCGTGTTTCTTCTATTGTTATTTGGATAATATACTGAAATAGTAATGGAAATGGACACCACTGTGGTCTTAGGGTGACTTTGCATGATGTTACTCTCTATATAAAAGAATAATCAGACTGACTATCGAAGTCTTTATTATCGGTAGATGTTTTTTTTGTCTTTATATATATTTAAAATCAGGAAAACAGTAATAACTTGTTCTCTGTGGAAACTTGTGTTTTTATGTTCTTTCCATACGAAGCAGATCTGTATAGGACATTGGTGACAAAACTTGTATTTCATAATGTTAGTGTTAAAAGCTTCATTCTTGAGTAAGAAATTTTCTTCTTTTAGTAACGATCAAGTTAAGATGTTTTTATGGGAGGGTGCTGAATGTGGAAGTCCAGGGGAGGGCAGTAATGTTTATATATATATTGTACTTTTGCCTACCAATAGAAATCTGGGAAGATTGCTTTGGCCAAAGCGTAATTGCATATGTTTTTTCTTTATATGCAGGTTAATTGATCCATCCCTCTGCCACATTCGTGTTAGATCTACTGTTAGGCATATGTGTTAGTAGTATGTACACGACTGCACCAGATCCATCCGATCCTTCAGCGCCGGTTGCTAGGCTTCTCAGGCTAGGGTCGGCGTGTTCTTCATGTCAGGAAGAACCCCAGGGGAGCTAACCACTCCGTGGTTGGGAGGATAAGAGTGCCTGAGCCACACTCTCGTCTCGTGATAGCAGATTGACATGTTTCAGATGGATAGAGGTCCAAGGTATATACTTGTGTTTCTTTATTCATACTACATTTCCTATTTGGTTTTCTTGCCTATGATGCATCCATGTACTAAGATGGATTGATGTCTGGTGTGCAGGTCGGCATCCACTTGTTTATTCAAGACACTTAATGAAACAAGCATTTATTATACCTTGTAAATTAATGAAGTATCGACGTGTAGGTCGGCTTCCTTTTGTAATAAACTTAACTTTTATATGGACATGTGATGATTTCAACATCCATCTTTACGATGACTTTATTGTACAAATTATTCTTGAGGTTATCTTGGTTATATCGATGTGAAGGTCGAAACCATGTAATATATTCTTTCTTTATGAATACGTAATGGTTCGAATTGTCTTTTTGTATTGTCGACCATGTTCTTTTATCTACTTTTCTATTTTTTATCTTATATATGTGATGTGGCATTTTGTGGGTAAATGCAGTCCTTACATGTGGTATCAGAGCATATGTTTAACTCTGGGGCTTTGGCTTACTACTTGCTAAAGTTGCATATTTTGTGTGGATACAGGATTTAATGTCATCACGAACACCAGAACTAGTAACAGGGCAAGATCTAGCAATGGTCCAAATGAACAGCCTGAACAAAGGCTAGATTAGATTTTAGCCCTTTTGACCCAACAAGGAAATATCCTGCAACAACAAGGTGCACGTATGGATCACCTTGAGAATGATATGAGGGTTAGGTAGGATGAGACTCATCTGGATGAGGAACAAAGGAAATTGGAAGAGGATAGGAGGATAGAGGAGCAACGGAAGAGAGACGTTGATCTCAGGGTTGTAGAGGTAGCCGAAAACAGGGGCAAGATAGCGGAGGAGCTCAGCAAAGATCTAAAAAAGGTCACACCTCCTACTTTTAGCGGTAAGAACCTTGGGGATGATGCTGAGGCATGGATCATTTCCTTGGAGAAATACTTTCATGTCCGAAACTTCTCTGGACAATCTAGGGCAATGTGGGCTACCTTTCAGCTGACAGGTGAAGCTGCCACTTGGTGGGAGAATGTGATGGTAGAAAAGAAACTCCAGCTAGGAGAGATATCATGGGAGGAATTCTCACAGTTATTCCGCACAAGGTGGTTACCTCAGTTGTTCTTTGACAGGAAGGTGGCAGAATTTCAAAATTTGATTCAGGGAGTCCTAACAGTTACCCAATACCATGAGAGATTTTGTCATTTGGTGAAGTATGTTCCCCAGTACAAATAGGATGAACGATTCAGGACTCGCAAGTTCATAACAGGGTTACGTCCTGAGGTGGGTTCCAAAGTTGAGATGCATGAGCCAAAAACCATGGATTTTGCACTGAGAAAGGATCTTAGATAGGAACAAAGGTTGCAGAGTTTGTCCAAAGTAAACAATAATCAGAAATCCAATAACAATCAGGGTTTCAAAAGAAAATATTAGGATAATAAACAACATAATAGGGGATGCTAGAAAATCAGGAATATGAAGGAAAAAGGACAAGGAAATTCAAGAAGGAATTCCTACAGGAACTCTCAGAACCAAAATCAGAATAAGGGAAACAACAAGGATTCCAATAGGTATGGAAACAGGAGGGACAAACCAGAAGGAAAACAGGGACCCCAAGATGGGTGTTTTGTCTGCGGAGGTGATCATTTTGCTCCTAGATACCCACAGTGTTCAGATCATAAAGGCTTTCAAGCACAACATCATATTCATGCAGCTATTGATCATAGGCGGGCTGATTTTCAAGCTACCCCTATCCAGATGACTAGTAAGCTTTTTGGTTAGAATGTTTCTATTTTAATAGATACAAGAGCTACTGAATGCTTTTTAGATCCTAAAGTTGTATCTAGGCTTTCAGTTAGAGCAGGATTTATGGCTGAACCTTGGATTGTAGAATATGGCAATAGGGCAGAGCATCGGGTAGAGTAGTGTTTATCATGCAATGAGTTGGAACTTCCTAGTTTTCTCACGCAAGTCAATCTTTATGTCACCCCTTTGGGATCATATGATGTTATCTTAGACATCAACTGGTTAGCTGAGCATAAGGCAATTGTAGATTGTAGAGACAAGTCAGTTGTATGTTTTGATGATGAGGGAAGATCAACAGTAATAAGAGGTGTGAAGTGACCTATAGAACTGAGGTAGATTTCTGCTATGCAGTTAAAAAGGGCAAAGAGGAAGGGATGTATGTTATATGTAGCTCATGTCAAAGACATTGACGCAACTCCTAGTGAGAATGATTCTCCCTTACTATAGGAATTTCGGGATGTATTTCCAGAAGAATTACCTAAACTACCTCCAAAGAGAGAATTTGATTTCTCCATCGATTTGATGCCTGGAATGGAGCCACAATCTAAGACTCCATACAGGATGGATACTACTGAGATGTATGAAATGAAGGTTCAACTCCAAGAACTTTTGGACAAGGGATTTATACACCCTAGCGTATCACCATGGGGAGCCTCGGTGATCTTTGTTAAAAAGAAGGATGGTACTTTGCGACTATGTATTGATTACAGAATGATCAACAAAGTGACCATAAAAAATAGATATCCTCTTCCATGAATACAGGAGTTATTTGACCAAATGAAAGGTGCTACTATGTTCTCTAAGATCGATTTGAGATCTAGATATCATCAGCTTCAGATTAAGGATGAGGACATATTAAAAACTGCTTTCAGGACACGGTATGGGCATTATGAGTTTGTTGTTCTACCTTTTGGATTAACGAATGCTCCTGCCTCATTCAGGAACCTTATGAACAGTGTATTCAAAGACTGTCTGGATAAGTTTGTGGAAATCTTTGTCTATGACATCCTGATTTACTCTAAGAACATGGAGGAACATGAAGAGCACTTGCACATAGTCTTACAGCGTCTGAGAGACAGGAAATTGTATGGTAAGCTATCAAAGTGCTCATTTTATCAGAAAGAGATTCATTATCTAGGGCATATCATATCTGCAAATGGAATTGCAGTAGATCCTTCCAAGATTAAGGCTATACTTGAATGGCCTGCCCCTAGCAATGTGAGTGAAGTTCAAAGTTTCATGGGGTTGGCTGGTTACTACAAGAATTTTGTGGAGGGATTCTCCAAAATAGTTGCTCCGATTATATCCCTACAGAGAAAAGGGAAACAATATGAGTGGACAGAGACATGTGAGAAAGCTTTTCAATTATTGAAGTAGAAGCTCACGTCCGCTCCCATTTTAGTTGTACCTAACCCTAATGGGTAGTTCACTGTGATTACAGATGCTTCAGGTGAGGGTTTGGGTGGTGTGCTGATGCAGGATAAAAGAGTAGTGGCTTATGAGTCACAAAAATTGAAACAACACGAGGTTAATAATGCTCTGCATGATTTGGAATTGGCTACTATTGTACATGATTTATAGATGTGGAGGCATTACCTATTGGGTAAGCCTTTTGAGCTAAAGATAGACCATATGGGATTGAGATATATTTTCACGCAGCCCAATCTCAATGCCAGGAAGAGATGTTGGTTAGATTTTCTAAGCGAATACGATTTTGGCATTGAATACATTAAAGGGAAAGAGAACAGAGTGGCAGATGCTCTTAGCAGGCGAAGGCACATCTCTACTATCTCTACCTCTAAGACACACCTGAGAGAGAAGGTGTTGTTTAATCTTCTAGGAGATGACCATTATGAGTTGGTCAAATCATCTTTGCAGAATGATCCATCTGATTACCATTTTTACGGATACAATTTTTAGGATGATGGTATTTTGAGATACCAGAAAAGGATGTACATTCTTGACTGAGTAGGGTTGAGGAAAGTGGTACTTGAGGAGATGCATTGTGCTCCATTTTCAGGTCATCCAGGGGTAAATAAGATGATTGCCGATTTGAGGCCATTGTACTTTTGGCCAGGGCTGAAGCGTGATGTGACAACTTACATAGCCCAGTGTTTGGAGTGCCAGTGATTCAAGGTTGAGCATGTCCACCCAACAGGATTACTGTACCCACATGATATTACATAATATGAATGGCAAGTCATCAATATGGACTTCATACAGGGATTACCCATGACCAGATAGAGGCATGATGTCATTTTGGTTGTAGTTGACAAACTAACCAAAGTGGCTCATTTTATTTTAGGAAGCTTCAAAGATGGATCCTTGGCTTTGGCCAAGAAGTTTGTGCATGAGATTTTCTGGCTTCATGGTGTGATGGAGACTATTATATCTAATAGAGAGACTCAGATGACATCAAGGTTCTGGACAACCTTGAATGCTTCCTTGGGTATACATCTCAACTTTAGCACAGCCTACCAACCTCAGATGGATGGGCAGACAGAAAGAGTGAATCAAGTGGTTGAGGATTTTCTCTGAATGTACTGCATGGACCAGTAGTACAAGTGGGAAGAGTATCTTCCCTTGGTAGAGTTTGCATATAATAAATCTTACCATGCTTCTCTAGGTATGACACCATTTGAGGCACTTTATGGGCGTAAGTGTCGTGTTCCTATCAGTTGGGACAAGAATGAGGATAGGATTGTGATTGGTCCTGATATGTTGCGAGAGATGGAAGAACAGATGGCTTTGATCCGAGATAGGCTGAAGGAAGCAGCAGATCAACAAAAGAGCTATGCAGATAAGAACCGCACTTTTAGACAGTTCAAAGCAAGGGACAAGGTGTTCTTGCGTGTTCAACCTCATAAGAGTTCCATATCTTTTGGCAGGGCTTCGAAACTCATGCCACAATATGTGGGGCCCTTTGATGTCTTGGAATTCATAAATCTAGTTGCATACCGACTTGCTCTACCACCCGCTCTGGCCCAAATTCATAATGTTTTTCATGTTTCATTTTTGAAACCTTATCATCTAGATGCTTCACATATTTTGGATTAGCATGCTTTGTAGGTTCAGGAATCGGGGGTAGTGCAGGTGGAGCCTACCCGGCTCATTGATCAGCATACTATCCGAGTGCGCAACAGAGATGTTTTGCAGTACAAGGTCCAGTGGGACCAATTCTCTATTGAGAGTGCTACATGGGAGGATGCAGAGGACTTACACCGATCATTTCCTCAATTCTTCTCATAGACTTATTGAGTTTTCACTATGATGTATATGTTTATGTGTGATGTGTTTCTTTTAGTAAATTTTGATGTGACATCAGGTCGATTTCTTCTCCTAGTTGGGAGGGATGTCACGACTCGACATTAGCGACTCCTTTATTTTAGGCTTGTATGCGAAAATTATTTACTTTGTTGACCTAGTTGATATTTTTAGATTATGTCACTACTTTGATCATTCTGGTTTTTAGTGTTAGATCTTTGTCAAAGTTTTGGGTTGAGCATATTACGACTTTTCTATGAAAAGATGACATTATATGATGTTAATTTAATGCTTTATTATTGAAAAGACAACATTATATGATGTTTTATTAATACTTTGTTTTTATAGCATGCATTATGATATATGTATGATATGATGGCAAGATTACAATAAAATATACTGATTTTATTGAATATGTCATTAATGAAATACATTGAAATTATTGATTTCATGTTAACCGAATACTGATAAGTTGTTTGGGCCTGAGAATGTCAGAATGGATGCAAAAATGAAGGCAGGGGTGTGGTTGAGGTAGAGAAGGCTATCTCTTGACTTTGGAGGGTACAGATGGTCTGGTTCATGCACACACCACTTAGGGATTTTTGTATATTCCTGAATTTGTCTTCATATTTGTTATCATCTCTCTCTGACTTTTATGCAAAGGATGTGAAAAAGAATGAATATATGATCATTTTTCAAATGACCATGTTTTAGATACATTTTATTTTTATATATGTGCATAAGGATATTGTGTGTGATAATATAGTGTTTATTAAGACTTATTGCTATTTATGTTACAAGTTAATTGGAGAAATTACACCTGTGTATGTGTCTTTATTAATTGAAACAAACAAACGACTTCATGACATCTGCTATCAAAAAAAATTGAGGGGAATAAAATGGTTGGAAGTGGGGGTGGGGAGAGTGTGGTTCTTTAAAGAGACCACATTCTAGTGGAGAAAGGCGACACGAGGAGAGGAACTAAAAAATTGTCTTCTTGACTGCAAAAAGAAGGAAAGGAAGAGAGCAGGAAAAGTTGACAAGAACGGAGGTAGAAAACAATGGAAGAGGAGGATATCTCTATGGTGGCCGCGTGGATACCAGTTCCCATTTGATCTTCTTTCTCCAGGTTCTTTCTAAATGCTTATATTGTCTGTGATTTAAGAAAGAATCTTATAGCGGCTTTGTTTGTTGCTTGTGTACGTAATTTTGATTACACTTGACTGTGTATGTAGTTAGAAAGTAGAATTATTCCACCTTACTATGCCAAAATTTCACACTTTCCTCCATTCTTTGTTTTTAAGAAGATACGCCTGCCTTGGGATTCGTTTGCGGATTGTCTATTTTGCTATCCAGTCAGCCACACTGATATTGGGTTAGATAGACTATCCTTTTTCGTAGGGGCATTGAGTGCCAGTTAAGACTTAGTTTTTAACTTACGGTCTTCTCTTCACTGTTTAGACTGTTGTTGTTGCTTATGATACTTGTTATCTTCGCTATTTAGACTGTTGTTGCTGCTTACGATGCTTGTTATCTAGTCTGTATAGACTGTTGTTATTTTTACTTTTGCTTGATGTCCTTTTGTTTATGGCGTTAGAAATAATAGCCACCATTGACGCCATCCTCCAAACCAGCTGTAGGGATCAATGCGTAGGATAATTTAGTTTATGCTAGTAGTTCTTTCTCTACCTCATGGATGACTGTTGTAATTTCAGAAATATATTTGATGCTTGGCTATTTTTGTTAAAGCTTCTTTTGCCCAATGCGTAATGCATAGGTAATTATATATATATTTTATGCTTGGTTGTTTTTGTTAAAGCTTCTTTTGGCCAATGTGTGGGTAATTATATATATATTTGATGCTTGGCGATTTATTTTAAGATTCATTTGCCAATGCGTAGGAGATTATATAAATATTATGCTTAGAAGTTTGGCTATACTTCATTTGATGACTGGTTGAAGTTTCCATAGATATTAAAGATTGTGTTCGGTCATAGTAACTTGGAACTCCAGCATTTTTGGTGATACATTTTTTTACACATAGTTAACGGATTTACCCGTGTATGTTGTTAAATTTTTGTATGCTTATTAGAATTGTAGACTTGGGCTTTTATATTTTTTTCCTATCCATGTGGCCGATTGTCCATGGTGAGAATCTTTATTTATGTTTTAGAATGAAAAACTTCATGTTTCTTCTGTTGTTAGTTGGATAATATACTGAAACAGTAACGGAAATGGACACCACTGTGGTCTTAGGGTGACTCTGCATGATGTTATTCTCTATATAACAGAATAATCAGACTAGCTATGGAAGTCTTTATTATTGGTAGATTTTTTTTTTTGTCTTTATATATATTTAAAATTTGGAAAACAGTAATAACTTGTTCTCTGTGGAAACTTGTGTTTTTATGTTCTTTCCATTACGAAGCATATCTATATAGGACATTGGTGACAAAACTTGTATTTCATAATGTTAGTGTTAAAAGCTTCATTCTTGAGTAAGAAACTATTATCTTGAGTAAGAAATTTTCTTCTTTTAGTAACGATCAAGTTAAGATGTCTTTATGGGAGGGTGTTGAATGTGGAAGTCCAGGGGAGGGAAGTAATGTTTATATATATATATATATATATATATATATATATATATATATATATATATATTGTACTTCTGCCTACCAGTAGAAATCTAGGAAGATTGCTTTGGCCAAAGCATAATTGCATATGTTTTTTCTTTATATGTTGGTTAATTGATCTATCCCTCTGCCACATCCATGTTAGATATATTGTTAGGCATATGTGTTTGTAGTATGTACATGGATGCGCCAGATCCATCTGATCCTTCAGCGCCGGTTGCTACGCTTCTCGGGCTAGGGTCGGCGTGTTCTTCGTGTCAGGAAGAACCCCGAGGGAGCTAACCACTCCGTGGTTGGGTGGATAAGAGCACTTGAGCCACACTCCCATCTCGTGATAGCAGATTGACGCGTGTCAAATGGCTAAGAAGATAGGGACATACAAATGGACAAAGGTCCAAGGTATATACTTGTGTTTGTTTATTCGTACTACATTTCCTATTTGGTTTTCTTGCCTATGATGCATCCATGTACTAAGATAGATTGATGTCTGGCGTGCAGGTCGACATCCACTTGTTTATTCAAGACACTTAATGAAACAAGCATTTATTATACCTTGTAAATTAATGAAGTATCGACGTGTAGGTTGGCTTTCTTTTGTAATAAACTTAACTTTTATATGGACATGTGGTGATTTTGACATCCATCTGTACGATGAATTTATTGTACAAATTATTCTTGTGGTTATCTCGACGTGAAGTTCAAAACCGTGTAATATATTCTTTCTTTATGAATATGTAATGGTTCGATTTGTCTTTGTGTATTGTCGACCATGTTCTTTTATCGACTTTTCCACTTTTTATGTTATATATGTGTTGTGGCATTTTGTGGGAATGCAGTCCTTACAAACCATGCTTAGTAATTGAAATTTTGGTATAATTTGTATCACTAAAACACCATGAATCTTAGTTTATATCTTTTTAAATTAAAATGTTACAAACAATTAACCAATAAAATAAAGTTGTAATGTTAAAAAGATTATTGAAAAAATATTTTATTGAAAAGTAATAATAAAATTATAGTATACATATAATTTCATGAAAGAACACCTAAGTGCTAAACAAAGTCCTTGAAACAGCTTTTGAAAAAGACTCTTATAGAATTTAAAAAAATAATCATAGATTCATCTATAAAGCATAAAATTAGAATACATATGCTAAAATGAGGAGAGCTTATTGTTTTTAATCATATTTTTATTGAACTTCTGATACAATGCAAATTTAGTAGCAATCGTGGTGACCACCATATTGACAAGATCAGAATGTTTGAGAACTTTTCACTTTGAGGCCTCGCCAAAATCCTCTTAACACTTAAAATCAACAACCATGTAATTTACGTTATCGATGTTAGTCACAATAAAAGATAACCCACACCATAGTACACACTAGCTTAAGTTGTTGAGTTTCATTAAAGAAAACATCCTAGTATGGGGAAGAGAATGACAAGGTTGTGGCTTGAGAAAATGAAGAAAAAGAGCCTTCCAACTCAAAAAGTATTGAGAAGAGGATTAGGCTCATACACATTTAACATCCACTATGCCCTAGATACATGATAAAGATATTTTCAATTAATGCTATAATATCCAACTATGTTTCTAAGCATAAGCATCAACAATTGATTGCTTGTTGGATAGCATCTACCACAAGGGAGATGTTAGAATTGATGAAAGTGTTGATTGTGATTTGTGTTATGCCTATAGATTAGTAATTTTGATAGTAAGTTGAAAAAGGGGGTAGCATAATGAATGCATTGGAATTAGCTAGCAATTCAAAATAAAATGATTTTCCTATGGATCCTCATAAAATCCTATTGTACATCTCCTAAACTATATGACCACTACACCAAAACATATTGAAGCCCACTTTGTTATTTTAAAGTTTATATCATCTCTTCTATAAAGTAAAATATTGAGTATACAACTTGCAGCTGTTGGAATTAATGGGAAGTAGTACTGAGATGGGAGGGGTGAATCAGTACCTCTAAAAAATTTAGCACCTTACACAATTTATCATTAGCAATCATTCAATTCTGATTTAGCAACCATTACTGATATTATTTCTTATGTATCTAATGTTTGTTCACAATCTTTAATAGTTTTCAATCATTCATAGAAACATTCATGAAATTGACAAACACATAACACAAGATATGGTATCGCAGAAAACTCTTGTTAGGAAGTAAAAACTACAGTGGGGATGGCACCCACAAAACTTCACTATCTGCAGAATGGAAGGGAGCCAGTTAAGGCTTACAATTTGATCACTTCTGATGATCTACCCTGTTAAGCATATTAAGGTGGAGACCTGTTAAGAGCTTTAGCAACATTGATTTAAGTGTGCACTCAGTAATGAGATTTACAATAGGACAGTTAAGCCCACCTTTCTTGAAGGATTTCATTAGTGTACTACACTTGTTAGAATGAGTACAAATGTTTACCTGACTGTATGCAATCTAATTTTGCTGATTTATAGATCCATTAAATCCTTTACAATAATAATATCACCTTGAGTGATTGATGGATACCTTTTCTCTACTTGTCAGTAGCCTCTGTTCTGTTCTTGAAAACTGATTTGATTATGTTTGTGTTCTTCTGCATGAATTCTCTGTCTGGTCTTTATTTTCTCTTCATGGCTACTATCTTCATTGAACAACAAAAATTCTCAATGGATAGAGCACCTATTTATAGAAGTATTTACCTATCTTGGAATTCACAATTTACAATGTTAACTCTCAAATCCAAGGTTTACAACTTGACCTTGATCTTTAGTTTTCATATTTTAAAATAGTAAAACTAATTAAAACAATAAAGATTACATTGCTTCCTCCGCACAAAATGGATTTAAAAGCAAATCAAGAAGTTATAAATACAACTTCAGTGATTTATCTGATGTGGAAAGTCAGATCCACTTTTTGTGGGATGTAAATGACTGTCTGTTCTTGGTTGTCAGTTTGAACTTGTAGTCTGTCAGTGTTCCTTGACTGAATTGTTTGTCGGGTTCCCTGTATCTATCAGGTTCCTCTCTTTGTTGTAGTGTTGGGTAGCATTGTTGTTACTCATCGGGTATCGTTTACCTTTTTGTCATCAGGTAACACTTAACATTGTTTCTCAGGTAACCTTGGTATCGGATAGTGATGTGCCCTGTCTATCAGTGTAGAGTAAACCGATGGTGCAAATCATGTTTTTCTTCTAATTATACTAATGGAAAAATATAATTCCTTCAATCTCTCCCTTTGACATTAGTATCAAAAATTGATATGTGCATAATACTGAAATTATTACACCATGTTTATATCCTTTTCATAATATGACTCCCCCTTACTGTGTGTATCAGTATAGTGTATGTATATGTACATGTATACTATTTATTCCCTAAGTGTACATTGTTTCCCCTTTCTTCCACTATACATATGATTTCCTCCTTTAACTAAGGTGATGTACATATCAAATTCCCCCTTTCTTTGATACTGATGTTAAAAATGTACAACTTACAATATGTCAAAATTGTGACAAAAATGTGTAACTTACAATGTGTCAAATATGTTAGAATGGGTAATTTTGATATCTTCCATTAGTTTCTCCCAATGTTCTTTCAACTGTTCTAGGGCCATGTGTTGCAGCTCTAGTCTGGCGTGCATATCATAAATGTTGTCTAGTACAAACATTTCAGGGGTGGAAATTAGAGTACTTTCCTATGTCATATTTTTTTGCAAGAGTGTAAGTGTTGGTAAGAGCTTAACTTAGAGCTCATTGACCTCATCTCTATACTTCATCTCTAAAAACTAAATGTCTTGTCTCTATTTCCTAGCCTGTATGATTTTATGATTGTGCAATTTAAGTGCTTCTTCGGTGGTGGCTAGATTTTGTGCACTAGATTGAAGATCGACATCTATTTTTTCTATCTTGTCGGTATGCTCCTTAGTGATTTGATCTAAAGTGCACAATTTCTTGATTAAGGTAACATCTTCTGATAAAATTGGTTCAATTGTACTTACCAATTTAGATAGCTTGACCTTTTTTAGTGTAACTTCTTGGCTTATCTTCTCTGCGATCTTGAATTCATACTTTTGTTCAAGTCTCTCTTCCATTGTCTTCTCAGCATTGATATTATGAGATGTATTGCATCTTTTAGTATGACCAGTTGATCAATAATTGGGGCTTGTTGATCAATATTTATGTCTGGTACAATTTGTTGAAGTATCTCCCTTGCTACTTCTAGTACCTTGGCCTCTTTTCTCACTCTCTTCATCTTGTCTTGAATGGCTTTTCTCTCACAGAGATTTGCATATTTTGTCAATGCTATCGGATCCAATGTTCTTGGATCACAGACTAGAATCTCAATGATTTCATCCAGAGTTACTGGATTTTTATTCTTTCCTTTCTTCTTCTTTGAGATTTGAGGGGATGCAGATGTATGAACTACCATAGCTAGTTCATTTGTTTGCTCTGAATTTCTAGGGGAAGGTTTTGTTGATGATTCATCTTGTGTTTTCTTCTCTGTGGGCACCTGTCGATTATGTGAAGATGTCTCTTCATTAACCTTGGGTGTTTCTGCAGAATGTGCTCCAGATTTATTTTCAATCTCACCCTTCTTTCCTTCTTCACCTTTCTCTAAAGGCTTGTCCCCTATTTCCTTTTGAGAGTTTTCTTTATTCTGATCAGTAGATGCATTCTTCTGATCATCGGTGGCAGCTTTCTCTACAGTAGTATCTATTGTCCCTTTGGCTTCTTCATCACCCTTGTCTTTGGGTGTGCTTGTTTCCTTTTCAGTTGATCCCTCATTTCCCTCTAGTATGTTTATTTCCTTCATTAGGACATGCATGTTACTTTGAGTTGCTACTTGGGCCTTGTCAGTATTGGTGTCCTTCTCGTTAGTTGCTGCCTTGTCAATAGTGACATCCTCATATTTTTGTATATCTTGTGTAGGGTCTTGCACTATTGGGTGCATGAATGATGTGTCCTTCATTTTTTCATCAGCAATGTCAACTATCTTTCCATCTAATGTCTTTAGTACTTGATGGCTTTGTTGAGCCTTGAGTGTGATAAATATCACATCATCTTTCTTCTTTGGATCATTGTCAAAATCATAGTGAGTGATATCTTGGATATTATCATCCATTCCTGTATCTAAGTTAATAGGCTCATCATCACTTTCTTGATTGTCCAGAGAAATATGCTGAGGACTTGCATTATCTATCTCCTCCTCTCTATGAGGTGTGTTTGTGAGAAGTAATTTCTTCTCAACACTTGTTGACTCTGCTGGTAGATCCAGGAGATGTCTCCATTTTGTTTCTGTCATTGAATCCAGTTCTATAAACTTGCTCTCTAGTACTTTGTAAGCCCTTATTTTGGCTACAAATTTACTTGAATGTTTCTTTAGTACTTCTTGTATCTCTTCAAATTTGGATTCAGGAGGCATCAGTCTCACAAGAACTCTTTCTCTTCCTTCTCTTTCTATTTTCAAGGCATATGACCACTGTTGGTATACCCTTTTACCTAGCTCTTCAGGTATTTGATTTACAAATTTAGCAGGGGCATACTTGTTTTTAATCATTGATTTTATGATTGCTTCCTATATTTTATTCTAATCCTCTAGATTCAGTGTATCCCACTGCCTAATCCTTTTATTAGTCATTGTGCCATGGGTAGCAATTGATTTGGCAGCTTCATCTACCGTTTAGTTTCTAAATTTCTTCTTTACTGCATCTGGTTCATCATCTTTGGTGTTGTCCAAGTTAGCCTGTGTCCTGACAAACCTTTTTCTCTTCTTTGGTGGTGTGGTTTTGATAGGTTGTTGTCTTGTTCTTTTTGTTGGCTTCTTCCTTATATAGGTCCTTACTTGACCTTTCTTAAGTGGAGTGGTATCGATAACAGCAGTTTGACTTTGTGTTCTTTGCTTCTTTGCAGGAGGTGGAGATGGAGGTGTATCAGATTTAGTAGCCTTTGTATATGATTTCTTTTCTTCTATCTATTTACCGATGGTGCCCTGTTCATCAGTTTCCTCCTGTTGATCCTGTTCTTCTTCTGAGACCGATAGAATCTTCTTGGGATTCTTAATCATTTTATCTTTCTTGTTTATAGTCTTCTTGACTTCTAAGCCATGTTTTATCTTAGATTTGGCCTCCTCATATGTTCCAAACCTTGGTTGTTTCTTATCAATGGGCTCATTGAGCAGTGCCTCAATTGCACTTGTAGCTAGATCAATATTGATCTCATAGTCTAATGAAGATAACCAAGTTGTTCTTGGTACAACCGGTTTGATATGCATGAAGTCTATGTCTGCCATGAAACATATCTCATCTTTGTGTTTTCCAACTAGTTGTTCAGGAATCCAAGTTCTTTCCATCATCTTTTACTTGAACTCAAGGAAGTATGCAGACATGACAGACTCAAATTTGTCTCCTAGTGACTTAATCAGTTCACTAATCTATTGGGTTACTGGTTTGGTAGAGTCCCATACAAATTTTCCTACTGAAGAAAAGTATTCTTGAAAATAGAAAAATATACACATGATAAGTGATCCAAACTTACATGTGTTGCTCTTTGCAAACTTGATTTTGATCATATTTTCATCAAGTTGTTTCAGTAGGATCTCACATAGATCCATCTGAATTCCCTTTGTTACAATCTTGTAAGTTGTGCTTACTACTATTGCAGAAATGTTGTTCATTCTGTTGGCTTGAAAATTTTTGTATCCAATAACACATGCACCAAATTTTAACTCTTCGTCGATGATTGTGTTTACTTTGAGACCTCTGTTGTCTCCTTATACATTGGTGAGTTTAGTAACTTCTTTCATGGATGGATGCTTGTGTGCCCTAGGTTTGTCAGTTATCGGATAACCAGTGATAGCATGAAGAACATCCTTTGTTATTTTCTTGGGTTGGTCTAGCCATAGTTTGTTGTCATGCATCCTGCTCAAGACTAACTTAATCCATTCTGTCTTGAATTCCCTCGGGAAATGTAGGGCATTGGTTAACCCTTTGACCTCCAAGTGTTTGTGTTCTTCTTTCAGTTTTCCTTCAGCATCACATAGCTTCTTATAAGCTTCATCCATTTATAGATCACCTATCTCTACGATCTTGTAGTGAATGTAAGACCTAACGTCTTCTATGAGAAAAACCCTAGGCGGAATTTTTGAAAATGCGTCGGCTTCATCGGGTTTTGATGCAATTTCTAGATAGATCTTGTATTTAGGTTCTACACATGTGCTATTCTTGATTAAATTCACCACATTCTTCTTTTCAATCTTCAACTTGGCATTTATAGATGTGGTTTCCATTGTTTTTCAAGTACTTAGGGTTTTCTTGAAATTAGGGCTTTTCTTGACAAAATAGTAACAGAGATCTTTTGTTGTCTTTGGTACTTACTTCGATTCACAATGGTGATGAGGAATCTGTTCTCCATGTGCTGAATCAATATGTAGATGCTTTTTCTTTCTACTCTTTAATCGCTTGGATGTCGCTCTGCTTTCTTTTCAAATCACGGGTGAAAAAATAAAGTTGTCCCGTCGACTATTTATAGACTTTTTGACCTAAGTCTTTGTAATAAATGCTCAACAACTCATTGGGACGAGAAGATGGGTTCATCGGAAGGATGTTTCCAATCATCATCGGTGAAGATATGATGCTTAGGGTAGTTGTTTAACCACTTTGATTTTACCAACGGATATCGGTGTTCTTTCACGAATACTTCTAAACTTTTCCCTTTTTACCAATGGTCATCAGGTTATATTGGCAGTTTACCATATTTACTTAGAGGATCGACAATTTTTGGTAAGCGTAAACAACTCATTATTGTGTTCACCAATGATTTTTGGTAAGTTTTTATCGACGGTGTTGCATTTTTAGATTAGTAACAAGTAAAGTAGTATGCATCTTTGGTTCATGCAGATTTTTTTTATTTATCAATTTATATAATGGAACTGATGCAAAATATAACTTGGTATAGTGTAGTTCCATACTTACTTGTTCAGCTCAAGTGGGGTTGGTGGTGTCATCGGATCCATTGGATGGGGTGTCACCATTTGCATTACTTGGTCTAGCTTCATCATTGCTTGAATCTTTTATCCATATTTTGTCTCTTTCCCTCTGGATATCTTAAATGGTGTTGCCATTGGGATATGTGCTTGTTTCTATCAATCTGTCTTTGCAATCTTTCTTGAGATGACCAATTTTATGACAGTGTAAGCAAGCCATTCTGGGGTTTGACTAGCCTCTAGGCCTTTTGGTCCATGCTCTCATGCAATTTTCAGCAATGTGACCATATCTACCACATGATGTACAGTTTTTCCAAGTGTTGTAATCCCATACATATTGATTAATGATTCTTTTTGGATGATAAGGAATTGCTTTACCTTTTGGCTTCCATGCTTTCCTTTTCTTTTTCTAGCATTCTTCAGATGTGTACCCATTCATCTTGCATGTAGGATAGTATTTGTCCATGTAGGCTTCCTTCTTTGGCTTTTCTATCTTACTCTTGTATTCATAATCCTTATGTCCTTTCTTGTTACATTTATAATAGAATCCTATGAATGAAGATGTAGGTGTAGATTTAGGAATACCTTTCATTTTGCCTCTGCATGTATTTGATGTGTGCCCTTGCTTTCCACAGTGCTTTCATGTTTGCTTCCTTGGTCTTGGATTTTCGTAGACATTCTTTAGATTTGATGATTCTCCATTTTCGGTAAAGCCTATACCGATGTTGCTATTGACTCTTCATTGTCCTTTAAGAAAGTCATCCATTCTTTTATTTCTTTCTTCAGCCTTTCTGATAATCTCATTGTGTTGTTGTTGAATTATAACCTCATTCTTTAGCTTTTCATTTTCTTCTATTATCTCACTGATAATCTGTATTCTCTCAATGAGTTCCACAATTATTCTATTTACTTCTTGACTCATAAGGATAATCTGATTTGTGAGATCATGGTGATGCTGAGCATGTCTTTGAATTTCCATTTCCTTTTCCTATAGTTTCTCTGAAATCTTCCTTCTATCATCAATAGCAAGTGTTCTCTCTATTTGAGCTTGTCTGGCAGAACTCATTACGTCAATCATTCTTACCATCTGGGTCTCTTGACTGATTTGTAGCATCTTTATTTGCTCTGTCAGAAGTAGGTTGATCTCCTTTAGATTTGTGATGTTCTCTTCTGATGTATCTGTCGATATATTACTTGCATTTGATCCTAAAGATTTAAACAAATCTGGAATCTCCTCTTCTTGATAGTCTATTTCATTTTTCCTAGTAGACATACCTTTTCTTTCATCCAACAGCTCTCTCATCTTGATCCTTGCTTCTTTATACTATTCATAGAACATCTGTATCTCAAGCTTTTTGTTCTCAATATTATTATCAAGTTTGTACTTCTCCATTGTATGATCTTTGCTCTTAAGCCTTTAAGCTTTTCAAGAAGATACTTAGCTCTAATACTAATTGTTTGAATTAATGGGAAGTAGTACTGAGATGGGAGGGGTGAATCAGTACCTCTAAAAAATTTAGCACCTTACACAATTTATCATTAGCAATCATTCAATTCTGATTTAGCAACCATTACTGATATTATTTC
>MU224923.1:2574916-2601712 GCA_018584345.1 Thuja plicata
ACTCACAATTGGGGAGATTTAATCTTATACCCTTTTTCCACAGTAATTAGGGTTTATGGTTTCAGAGGTACCCCTTATGTGCTACCTTACAGAGTCCCACTCAAGATTGGACTGGCAGAGATTATAAAACAATTAGGTGGGTTATAGGAAGAAGCCCTGACCAAAAAGATGAAAGGAAGTATCTTTCATAACCTCACCAGAGCCCATCACTTTATCATAACCAAAGGTGGGTGGACACAGTTTGACAAATATTTTGAGCCTTATCACTTAGCCACTTCTGTGTCTAGATGTCCAAATAATGAGGATTTTATCATGGGTATGTTCAGGAAGAGAACTAATTGTATAATATTGAAGCATCAATTCAATTATCCAGAAGATATCATCAGGAACATTTTTGACCTAGATGTTCAAGAAATCAGGAAGGAAAAATGGATGGCATACAAGAAGTCTTTGGACTTTGTTCATAATTTTGACAAGACTTATGATCCTTTAAAGGATTTTTTCCTATGGTCTTACAAAATTGATTCCCTAATGAATCTTTTAGAGGGAATAATACAAACTCTAAATGAGAAGAGGAAGAGAACAGTTGAGAGTGATCCAGAAAGGGCTCTTGCTATTTTGAATAAATTTCCATAGAGAAGAATAGCTCCACCAGGGAACTATGTAGTGTATAAGAGAAGAGGATATACCAGTCTTGCTCCCAAAGTTGACAAGCCCCTTCAGCATAAGGGAAAGAGGCCAATAGATACTGATGTTCAAGAGGTACCCTCTCCCAAGAGGCAAAGGCTGGAAACAAAAGAACAGGGGAGTGAACTATATTCTCCTTCCCAATCCCCCATGCAGTATGATGACCAGACCATTGCTAAACAATTGGTCAAAATGAGGAATGCTGGTGAAGTGGTTGTTACCACTCAAGAACTACAAGAAGGGATGCTAGAGGCACCTAGACATACAATATCTGACCTCATAGTTCAAAATTTTCTGGTAAGGAATTAGATCCTGTGACCAAACAAGCCAGTGATGAATTCTTGTCTGATGACAGTTTCATCAAAACTAGGGCTTTCATTCAATTCTTATGGAGGTGCCATATTGATGAATACCATAATAAATGCCAAAAGATACTAGAGGCTCAACCCAACTCTTCCAAGGAGGATATAGAGAAAGAAGTTAAGCAGGAAATGATATGAAAATTTGATAAAATGACTCTTGAAGAGGGCAAAAAGATGGTCAAAAGGCAAGGAGTTCTCATATTTCCACAATGGGACCTAGCGGATGCAGTGGTCTTTGAAGCTATGAGAAAACAAGCCAAACCTATGAATACTGCTGGGACATCAATTGGTGCCCAGCTTAGTGAGGATCATGCAGCTCTGGCCATCTAGTCACTAATGAAAAAGGACAAAAGGAGAATAAGAGAAAATGATGAGACTGAAGACACAGGCAGTCTAATTGTGAAGAGGGTTGCTGACACCTTAGGAACTGAAGCGGCTAACCTTGTTGTACAAGTAGCCAATTGAAGCATGAAAGTATAAAAGAAAGAAAAGGAGGCCTATATTATTCTAAATAAGAAATATGAGCTTGTACTCAAGGCTTATAATGAAGAGAAGGTCAAATCCTTGATGAAAGACAACAAAATAGCAAAGTTGGAGGGTAAACAGAAGATCCAACTTGTGCCCCAAGGACTAATTACTCAAGAACCTCATCAGCCCTCCTCCTCTAGTCCATTTATCACATATACCCCATCCCCTGCACCTCTAATTCCTACTACTCAAGAGGCCATTAATGCTAAAAGAGCAGAGTTGGAGGCTGAGAAAAATAGGTTAATAGATGAAAGAACAAGGTTAGAAGAAGAGGGCAAAAGGGATCTTGAGGATTCCCCATCATATAAAGAGGCTTATGAGTTGGTAAAGTGAAAATGTTCTGATCAAATATTCTCCAACCTCAAAAGGTGTGCCAGTGAGGTCAACCTCTCTAACCTCTACTTATTGGGAAAAAAGATTGCAAGCATCACCAATAGATGTGAGGATGAAAAGGGACAATGGGATCTAATAATGAATAAATGGAAAGGGAAGGCAGCCCATGTTAAATCATTTTACTCCCTATCAAAAGATAAGAATAATATTGATATTACCCTAACAAGCACCCATAAATGTCTCAAACTGATGGTTAATTTAGACATCAACAAGAGCATGGCCATAAAGAGGGCCACAGTTTTGAGAGGAGAATTTTCCAAGGATAGATATGACATGTATCCCAATATGTTCAAACAAGATGGGAACATAAAGAATGAAGCCCTATGGCTGAGGCAGTTAAATGAAGCACTAACTAGCAGGACAAAATGTATTGTCACATTGGCAATACTGGATGGTTTGTGCTGACTATAGATATTTTGAATAAAGCCAAGTCATTCTTTGAATCACGGGAGGTAGAAGTTGAGAAGGCTAACGGTGATTGGGAAGAGTTCAGCAGCCAAAAAGATGAAGTTCTCAGCTTTAGTTGGCCAAGTGATGAGGTGTTCACTACATGGGTTAGCAAGTATGGAATAGTCATCCCGATAACATGAGATGACAAACATAAAGGGGAAAGCTGACACCAAAGAAGTTGAGCATTTGGAAAAAATCAAATATTGGAGCCTCTGCATCAGCAAAAGGACAAGATCTAGATAACAAAGACCCAGCTACCTCGAAGCAATTTCAAGCAGCCAAGCGGTCACAGGACAAAAGATTACTTGGCTCATAACTGAATTTGTTATTCCTTCCCACCTAAAGTTTTGTCTTTTCTTGAGATTTTATTTTGTCATCTAGTCCAATCATCCGTAGCTTGTTGCATCCTTATTTTCCAAAAGGATTCCAAGATGACTGTGGATGCCTATAAGTATCAAGTTGTAATTTTGTAATGAGGATGGTAAAATAAGACTACAAGGCAGATTACTAAATTATGTCTGACTATTAGTTCTGAGTCTTTGTGAATGTACTGGTATTCAAATTTATATTAATAAAATACAATGGAATCTCCATTTTTATATCTATGATGTCTTCTTGCATTTACTATCAATTCTTGTGTGTTCAATTTGTAAGGCACTTTGAATATACTGGTTATAAAGTAGTCATGTTCTTGTCTATGAGTTTCTTTCAAGGAAAGTTTTAAATCTTGTAGATGATTGCAGAGGATTAGGGTTTATGCAGGGATTTGATACAGGGGTGTGAGGATGAGAGTATAGTTTGTAAGGCATTCTATCTGGGGTTCATTTGCATTTCCATTGATTATTTTTAATATATGTATGCTCTATTTTGACTCTATCAACCATGATTAGGCACTGGTCATAAATGTTGACAAGCGGTTGTTATCATCAAATTCAAATTCAATCAGTCTTTATACTCATGTTATTTCAGGTACAAGTCTAGTTAATTGTATTAAGTACAATTCATCTTTGTGATTCCTTGAAGAGTGAATCAATAGGTTAGCCTTCCTAGGCCTAAATGTCATAAAAAGAAGAAGGATCTCCAATCCTTAATCCACTATTAAAACTGCTGAAAGTTGATACTCTGTCAAAGGTGTACCCACCTGGGTGTGTGGAGCCCAAAGTGTAGAAGGATTTTCTATCCTTGTTAATTAGCCCTTTTTATTGTGAGAATCTAACTTGGGTATAAGATAATCTGGCATTTATTGTCATTATAATCAATTCTGCAAGAAAAAGAGCTAGCATATTCCATGTTGACCCAAAAAGAAACATTGTGATCTTCTTCCATTGTGTTTGTAGTTCTACTACTTTTGGGCAATGAGATCAATTCAAAATAATCATACTTGATATATATAATTTATTTGATGTGAGATAGTGGATCCCTTATGTGCTCATTCATGTTTTGTAACCACCGCCTTCCACTTGCCTATGTTTTGGGGAACAACATGTTGAGGCATGCTTGTCTTTTGGACATATGTATGCTACCTTAAAGTAATTTCTCCCAATAAGGCATATACACAATCACTTATATGGGGACATACACTCTACTATATGTTACACTTTTTGTAAACACCATGAGATTGGTTTGTACACTTTGGCCATACACCGTGATGTGCTTGGTGTCACTACATCACCCATTTTACTGTCTCATATCAAAAAAATTCTTGGTGCACACTACAACACCAATTTTTTAGTCACTTTTTTTTCCAAATTTTCTATTAAATCAATATTTCACTTTGTAATCTTCTTTAGCAAGAGTCAACTAGCATAATTTGTTAATACATTTTTTGTTGCGCTAAAATATTGAAATATTAATGCTTGATACAAACATAAATGGATCCACAAGAGGAAGTTAGTTGGTGTCCCAAATTCAAAGGGAGACGCTAGCTTTTAGTCCAACAATCCCTCCCTCAACGTTACCCAAAGGGATTCAAAATTGTGACTTGACTCTGATACCAATTTTTGAAATATGCTTTTCATTGTGCCAAAAGATTAACCTATTCCACTTGAGATAGTTAGTCTACGTCCTGAATCCAAAGGGAGATGTTGATGATTAGTTCAGAAAAACTTACCTTGCTAGACCTATTTGACTTTCCTAAACATGACTCCTAGCAAGAAGAACTTACTAGACCTATAAGAAAAGCCTCTTCTCTATGGCTTCTAGTAAAAATCCCTTATCAGACTCAGATGGCATACCCTTGTTTGTTCTTGCATTCTCTATGTGCATGTGTAACTTATGTTGACCATGTTTATCTTGATATTTTAAACTGATAAGATCTTGAGTCTTAGGGGATTGTTGTTGTCTTGTCTCTTTAATGTCTTGATGAAAGTATGTCTATGTTATCTTATACATTACTAATAGTATGAGCATAAGATCATACTCATGCTAAAGTGGGGGCTAAATGTAGTGCTGAAAATTATATCCCTCTACAATTTCACACACATTTTTGTATCACTTTGGTGGTTTCCCATAATTCATGATTGATTATGCTCAATCCATGGTCCAATATGGAATCCCAACATTATCATGAGGTCACTGACCTTGGAATTTTTCTCAAAAAGACAACACCGTAGTGCTTAGCTCCTAGACTATGGCACCTAATGCTCTATTTTAGCCTTTTCAAGCCCAAATTTGAACCTCCAATGCTCAAGAAAATCTAGAGTGGGAAAGTGATCATTGATGTCAGCGTTCTTCAAAATTTAAACCCAAAATGTATAAGTTATGTATAAATGCAACTCTCTCCCCCTAATTTGAACATCCCTTCACATCAAGAAAATTTTAATTGAGCAATTCAATTAGGCATCTTCAAAGCAGTAGAGGAGAGATATAAATTCAAGTTTGGCAATTACAATCAATTTTATGTGTTCCTCCATGAATGAAGGAATTCAATAAATCCTATTAAGAAACATAAATATTGTGTACACTTCAAGCAAAGAATTTCGTATCAAAGGTATCAATTATCAATTCAATATTTCATTTAAGGTTCTTAGCCTCTACCCTACTAGGAGAAAGCTCTATTGCATCATATCATAGTTGTAGTGAGGTTAATTCCTACCTGAATTTTGACTTAAGCAAGCCCATAAGTAGCACAACACTTTCCCCTCTTTTCTATGTACAGGTTAAAGATACGACAATTGAAAGTTGGAGAATCATTCAAATAACACTAAGACATGCAATTCTAAATTTTTAACAGGTGAAAACCTCTGGTCTATGTTGATTTGCACATGTGACCACCACTTTGTGGGAATTTCAATGGGAGTAATCTATTATGCATTCTAATCCAGAATACAAATTTTTAGCTAATGGAAGAAACTCTAGGTCTAGGACGCCCAACACATGTGACCATCATTTCATAATCAAATTTTTGTGTTAGGTTCCTTTTTATACCCCATTTCCAAATATGCACTTCAATCTTTTATTTTTGATATGTTTCTATTTTTTTATGCTAAATCTTGTCAATTTCCTAGCATTTTACCTAGATCTTGCATCATTTTTTATCATAATCATAATCATATCTAATCAATTAATCAAAAGGGAACAATTGACCGAAGTGCCCATCTCTCCTAAGGGATTAACGTTGAGCCTAATGGATTGTTCCCCAATGGAAGTAACATTTTAAAATGATTCCTAATTTATGATCTTAAGCTAATTCAAGAGAAGTGATTCAACAAATCATGTCATGGTCTGTGATTAAGGAATTGAAGGCATTTAAAAGGAAATGAAAAAATTGTATAAGGAATAATGGAGTTGAGTAGAATTTCATTGGATATTTAATATTCATTTTCTGATGATGTAAATGTTGTAGGTAAAGCCTAATCTTTGCACAAATACAATGCCATGGATCTATTTTTATTTATTAAGCCATAGGGGTGAAAGGAAACTGTGGAGGAAAATCAAAACAAAGGTAATGCAGAGGTGACAACAAGAAGTGTGATCTTCCTCCTTTATCTTGAATGAGACACCCAACTCAACTTATACCCTCCTAGAATCCTAGATCCTTCCTTATACAATGTCTTCTACCTATTCAAGGTGGTAGAACTACTTATAAACTCTTCCAAATTGAATATTATTCAATTCAAGATCTTGCACTTTTGAGCTTTAGGGATATTAGCCCTATTCCAAGCCACAAACTAGAATTATTCACTAGTGACTTCACCAACCCAAAATAACTATTATGACACCTTCCTTATGTCATAAGGACCAAGAATAACCCTTTGGTTTGGCCCTCCAACTGTTGTACAGTGCCTATCTAGGACTGTCATAGAATTCCTTGTAGGTCTATCCAAGTGGTTATTTGGACTTAATTTTTCCTCCCAATCACCTTTTAGGAAAATAAGGATATATCCAGATACCCTTTTGGAAGTTATGTCAAACATCAAATCCCTAGACTCCAAATCCACTCTAGCAACACCTAACACTCACCAAGTTCACATACCTAATTGGCCAAATTAGGCTTGGATATCAAAGAAAGTACTAGAAATTGGGTGCATGGGATTGAAAAAGTGCTTCAAACCTCTTCAACTAAATCCCTAAAACTCAAATCCACTCTTAATTCACTCAACCAAACTATCTAACAAACATAACACTTCATTCTCCTTCGTTCTAGGTTGAATACATTGAAATATTCAGCCTAGGGCTTGATGCATGAGGGATTTACCATTCGAGACATATTTTGAGCTTCTAGAATCCTTAAATATACCATGCTAACTTGAATTTTATAGGATCTTAGTGAAATCCATGAGACAGAATGCAAGTTAGGACTCCATTAGTGAAATGTGCTTCTAGTAAGCCTCTTTCTGGATTATTTTTGCAAAACTGAATCAAAAACACCTCAAACCAAAAATAAATGACTTCAAAATAATTGGAAAGTTATGCTAACATAAGGGGCCTTCAAAAAATCAAATTATTTTTTAGATATCACACCAGACACGGCCCTACAACTCATAAATGCTCAGAAAACTCTTCATCTTCCATTCCAAATGCATCAAAAATTGAATACAGAACTTATAACCATCTAGGTTCAAAGTAAGAACTCAAAAACAATTCATATGTGAAGTCAAATTGATCCAAAATTCCTTGACTGTTGGGCTTCCATCTTGCAACTCTCAAGCAACTTTTGGAAGTTGCATGAGCAACATTTTTGACAACTTTTCAACATTTGGAAATATCTTGTCTTTTTGCACTCAAAGACTTTTGGAATGAATCCAAACCTATCAACTTGACATAATATGCCCAAAATCACATGGATCCAAATATTTGACACTAAGGACTCCTAAAAATATAAAATCATGCTTAAAGCAACTTAAGCCTAACTAGGTGATCCAAATGGACTAAGGCATCTCTAGGATCATAAGATTGCCTAAGAGATCCTTGACCACACACATGGATCTAAAACTAAAATAGGATGATCCTCTAAGATAAATCCATTTATTAAAAACAAAAATCTTGCAGAATGATAGTCAATCAGTGACAGTCAATCAGTGATAGCCATGGGTGCACTGCACCATACTCCCTAAGAAAAAATTAACTCAAGTCCCTTGATTTGGGAGATCTTTTAGATTGAAACCAGTCTTCTTGATATCTTTAGGCATCAACCAAGTAGCATCCTCCACTGAATGGTGTTTCCATTTAACTAGATATTCATAGAAAGTAGACCTCCTGATTTGTTTGGCTATCCTCTTATCCTATATACAGTCAATCTCTTGTGTTAGTGATTTTGGTAGATCTTGTAGTTCCTTGTCCTACGGCAGATCTTGAGCATTTGCAATGGAGACATCAGTAACATTAACTTTGTATGGATATAGGTCAGCTACATTGAAAATGGGGGATAACCCAATGGTTAAAGGTAATTCAATTCTATAGGCATTATTTCCACATTTCTTCAAGATTCTGAAGGGGCCAATTTTTTCATCATCAGCTTGGTGTACTTTTCCTTGGGTAGTATTTCTTTCTTCAGGTGAATTATAACCATGTCTCCAACCTTGAATTGGACATCTCTCCTCTTAACATCTACTGCTTGTTTATACTTCTCAGAGGTTTGTTCTAGTATGTCTTTCACTTGTTGATGGATTTTCTTCATTACCTCTGCAAAATCCTCAGCTTGAGCACTCCTTTGGCCAAAATTTTTGATGTTTCTTAGTTCCAAGACACCCCTAGGGTGGGATCCATTGACAATTTGGAAAGGACTGAGTCCTAAACTTCTATTGACAAAATCATTATAGGAGAACTCTTCTTGTAGAAGGATTGAGTCCCATGCCACTCCATACTCCTTTGTCTTCCAAAGATCCCTTGATGAATTCAGTCTGTCCATCTAATTAAGGGTGGTAGGAAGATGACATAGCTATATTTTTTCCAAGTTTCTTCCACAAGGTACGCCAAAAATGTCCCAAAAACTTGGGTTCTCTGTCTCAAACAATGGTGAGTGGCAAACCATGGAGTCTTACAATCGCACTCTTTTGAGAATAGCCCTACAATAATTGAGGCATCCTATGTAGTCTTACAAGGTAGGAAGTGTGCCATCTTGGAGAACCTCTCTACAACCACATAAACACTATCATAGCCTGCCTTTTTCCTTGGAAGACCCAATAAAAAATCCATGTTGATGGAGTCCCAAGATTTGTTAGGAATGGGTAATGGTGTGTACAAGCCTGCATTTGAACTGGTGCCTTTGGCTTTTTGACAAATTAGACAACACTCCACAAATCTCCTTATCTCAGTCTGCATCTTAGGCCAGAAGTAGAATCTTCTTACTAGCTCAAGTGTCTTCTCAAGACCAAAGTGGCCTGATAGACATCCACAATGCTTCTCTTTTATGATGTTCTGCCTCATGGAAAAATCAAGGATGCACAATTGACTCCCTTTAAACAATAATCCTTCTTGAATCATATATTCTGCAAACTCAGTGTGATATCTATCTCCTAGTTCCAAAAAAACTTTATAAATTTCTTTGAAGTCTTCATCATTGGGATACATGTCATTGAGGACAGAGATACCTACACTTTCCAAGGTCACTTCTTGTATGGCCAAATTCCTTCTTCTCAATGCATCAGCTATCTTATTTTCTACCCCCTTCTTGTGTTTTATGGTGAAATTGAATGCTTGCAAGTACTCCATCCACTTAAGGTGTCTATGGTTCAACTTCTCCTGCCTGTTAATAAAAATCAATGCATGATTGTCAGTATATACAATAAATTCCTTTGTAAATAAGTAATGCCTCCACTTTTTCAGTGATTGGACCATAGCATACATTTCCAAATCATAGGTAGAGTACTTTTGTTTACCTTCATTAAGCTTTTCACTAAATAATGCAACAGGTCTCCCTTGTTGACTGAGATCACCCCCAACAGTTCTCTTACTAGCATTGCATTCAATGGTGAACACCTTATGGAAATTAGGCATTGTTAAGATAGGTTGTTGAGAGACCCTTGTTTTCAGATATTCAAAGGACTTTTCTGCAGCATCAGTCCATATAAACTTGCATTTCCTTCCCCCTTTGATAGTATCTATCATTGGTGCACTCACCCCACTAAAATTATTCATAAATTTCCTATAGAAACTAGCTATCCCATGGAAACTTTTGACCTCACTGAAAGATTTTGGAGTGGGCCAATTTAGTATGGTTTCAACCTTGGAAGGATCAATTTTCAAATTACCCTTGGAGATGACAAAGCCAAGAAATATAATTTCTTCTTGCATAACAACACATTTTTCCAAATTCATCCTCAACTTTTCTTCATGCAGTCTCTTCATTACCATGTCTAGATGTATCAAATTCTCATCTTTATCCTTGCTAAAGATCAATATGTCATCTAAGTAAATAACAACAAAGTGATTTATGAAAGCTTAAGGACCTCATTCATCAATCTCATAAAAGTACTAGGTGCATTAGAGAGACCAAAGGGAATCACTACCCATTCAAACAACCCCTCATTGGTTTTGAAAGTTGTCTTCCACTCATCCCCTTCTCTGATCCTAATTTGATTATACCTACTCTTTAGATCAATTTCTGAGTACTATTTTTCTCCTCCTAGATAGTCCATGAGATCTTCTATCCTTGGTATAGGAAACCTATATGTGATGGTTATCCTATTGATGGCTCTAGAGTCATTACATAGCCTCTATGTACCCTCCTTCTTAGGTGCTAGGATTGCAGGGACTGCACAAGGGCTTATGCTCTTCCTAATGAAACCTTTCTCTATCAATTCTTGAATCTATCTTGTAACTTCTAAATTTTGGTCAGGAGTCAACTTGTAAGCAGCCTTATTTGCAAAGGTAGAACTAGGTATGAGGTCTATATAGTGGCTAATATCTCTCTGTGGTGAAAAAACATCAGTACTCTTATCTACAACTATTTCTTTGTATTTGTTGAACAAATCCTGTACTTCTTTTGGGCCAAAAATTCTCTGAGGCTCTTGACCTTTTAGTATCCTTTTTTACTCTATTTTGGGTTTTACTATGATGGAAAAACAAGGTGTGTCTCTTTCCTTAAGGAATTTCAAAAATTCCTTCTCTCCCACTAAGGTAACACTGTTTGTTAAAGCTCTATCTTTCTCAGAATCAGGGAGGGGTGTAATAGTGTAACTGATCCCATTCTTAGTTAAAGTATACACATTTTTCTTACCCCATTGTTGAGCATCAACATCATATTGCCAAGGTCTCCCTAGGAGAAGGTGGCATGCATCCATATTCACAACTTCACATACAAATTTAACTTTGTATTCTCCTACTTGAAACTCTACCCAACATTGCTCATCTACCAAAGTTTGTTGGTCGTTATTAAGACAAGATACTTCATAAGGTCTTGGATGGGTATTTTATTCAAACCAATCTTATCTATTATTGCATTAGAAACTAAATTCTCTATGGAACCATAATCAACAATAACTTTAAAAATCTTACCAAGTACCTTGCAGTGAGTTCTTAATAGACTCTTCCTTTATGGGGGATCCTTGGGAGTTGGCACCTTCAAGAGTGTTCTATTGAAAATTATGCACTCTCCTTGCTCAAGGTCTGTAGGTCTAGATGTAGTGGTGTGATAGGAATTCATGCTTTGACAGTCCTCATATTGGGTGAGTTGGACTCTCTTATCTCCTCCTAATGTACTAGCCTTGTTTGGGCATCTAAAAGATTGGTGACCAATCTGATTGCAAGAGAAACACTTTCTGATGACATGTAACTGATTGAATGTTTGATAATGTTAAGTTGAAAATGATGTAAGATATTAAAATAGTTAATGGTTTGTATTGTCATTGATGTCAACTTGATATCATCTATACGTTCATGTACATAATGCCAAAGACTTCAGAGAATCAATGGAACAAAGATTATGCTTTCAACAATGCATAAAAGTCAAGTATTCACTAAGTGATAGACAACACTGATAGAGTGCACACCATCTGTAAAGGCAAAGAAAAAAGTCACAGTGATGCCCGATGAGCAGATGACATTGTTTCCTGATGAATAAAAATCATAGTGATACCCGATGAGTAAAATCCAATGATGCCCGAAGGATGGAGATCCCAAAGCTGACTAAAGTTACACCAACAGAACTGGCAGTTGTCACCGATGACTAACTACAGAGTTGACCGACAAAATAGAGAGTTCAAAAAATGACAAATTATCTAGTTGGCAGAACTTAAGGATAGACTTAACTAGTTGTTTTATTTTTTTTATTCACCCAAAGTTGAGTAATTGATTTAAAGAAGATTTCTACAGTTGGAAAGAAGATAACTACGAGATAAATCAGGAGTTAAAGCTGTAACTCAGATTGGCTGGATTGTTTTTCATGCCAAGAATCAAGAATCAAGAATCAAGAATCAAGAATCAAGAATCAAGAATCAAGAATCAAGGATCAAGAATAAATAAATATCATGTCTATATAAGAGACAAGCATAATTCATTTCTGTAATCACAAGAAATCACAAACACAGAAGGGGAGTGAATAGAAAGAGGATGCTAAAGAGAAAATGATGAAGGATAACTTCATACAGTCCTGATCAATCAAGCTGAAGGAGAGCTAAATAATTTTGCAGACATCGACGAACAGTGAAGCATAGCATCACAGAGTATAAAGTGTGGAGCACAAAGAATTGAATTGATACATTGATCAAAGAGGTATTGTACTTAAATAGATCTGAAAATATGCAATTCAAGTTTCATTAGAAACAGGTCATAATGTTTCAGTTTAACCATTGAAGCATCAAGTCTCTTAACAGAGTAGGAATTAACTGTCTTCTATAATTGAGGTATATCCTAACATATTTCCAAAAAGGTTGATTCATGAAAGTAGCATTAAAATTGCATAAAGCCTATTGACAGCCTAAGAAGAAGGTTGATTCAAGGATGGTAGCAAGATTTTCCTAAAGCCTATTGATAGTCTAAGAAAGAGGTTGATTCAAGGATGATAGAAAAATAGATGTCAAATACTAAGTGACAACCTCTATGTATAAAATCCTCTAACAAGGTCACACCTAACAGTGTGTTTGTAACCTTTAATAGGGTTGGCTCCTAACAGGGCTCACTTCAGAAGAGTGAAAAATTAGGGTACCAGTCCCAGTGGTTTTTCCCTTAACAAAGTTTCCAAGTTAAAATCCATGTGTTATGTGTGTATAGTTTATTACTATATTGTTTTACATTTCACATATGCATTTCAAGATTGATTGGTATACTCTGCATATTTACTAAGTATCGGTAAATAGTTTTACTCCTTATCAATTATCAAGGAGAATAAGGACAGACAAGGTAAAATGATAGACAGTCAAATATTATAATTATCTAAGGTTTGTTGAATGGTGGTTAAAGATTAAAGGATAAATTTTTGAGGCCACTGATTCACCCCCCTCCCCCCCCCCCCCCCCCCCCCCCCTCAGTTATTACTAACAACTAGTATCAGAGCTTGTGTGCTTAGAAGGAAGGTTTCAAGACCTAAGTAAAGATCACAAGATGAACAAATGAGATGTACCCAAGTTGAAAAAAGACAACTTTGCTTCATGGAAAAGCAGGATAAGACTCCACTTATTAGGTATTGGTAATGATGTTACTCAATACTTAGATACTGAATATGTGTTGCCTATAGGACCATTGATAGTAGATCAATTAAGAGAGAAGCATGAGCATAACTACATGGTTATAGAGATTTCTTCCTCACTCTCTGATGTTGAATTTGAAGATGTCAAGGACTGCAAAACTACAAAGAAAATGTGGGAAAAACTAAAGCTTGTACATGGAGGTGATAAAAATGTTCTAAGAGCCAAGGCAGAAAGCCTTAGAGGTGTTAGGGTTTTTTATTACAGGGCCTCTAAAATGCTTGAATACTTGAATAACTCTGTGACTCCCAATACCTTTGAAACTCTGACTCAAGAAAGAGAAAACACAAATTAATGAGGTATTTTGATAACACTGGGGATACCTATTATCACCTCCTTATTTTTTGAGATCCACTGACTCATGCAGGTTTTACCTATGATTGATTATTGACTTGACAGTATCCTTAGAGTGGATTTTTCTTATGTGTTGAATGCTCTGTTCTTATATGGATAAATAGATAACTATGCAGATAACAATGATTACTTTGAGGATAAGTTTAACAATCCAAACCATTATCTTGATGATGACAAATAACAACATGATAATAAATTTCATCCTTTAACTTTATAATTCTTATGAATCTAGGAGGAATGACCTATTTTATTTTCTCTTTAAGAAATCAACAAACTCAAATTATAAACTATACGAGTACAATTGATTTTAACTATATGTTCTTTGTGTAAATGTGATTGATTTTGAATAGTTTTAAATATTTAGATGATGATGGATCACCAAACAAGTTCAAGACCAGTGCCTATCCTTGGGCTATAGAGTCAAAAGATATAAATCCACAGAGATAAACAAATAAGAATATTGTAGGATTCCTTACAACCTACATACAACTCAGGTAAAATGCCTTACAAATTACCCTATCACTCCCACAAACTTATATAAAATCCTCAATTACTATTGTACTCTCTAAAACTACTCACAAATTTTAATTCTCCCCTTAGAAGAAACTTGCAAATAATTAGATAGCTACCTTATAGCCAATATGTTTAACATGCCTTACAAATTAAACATAAAAGAGTACACACAATAAGAAAAGAGACAATAACAATATAGAATAAAGTTGTATTGTATTTCATTCATAAATTTCTGCTTTATTACATATCAAGGCCAAGAGCTTAAAGAACACAGACTAAAATCTAGAAGTCTGGATTTGCCACTATATTTCATCTCTCTTTAAAACTATTACATTTGATCTATATATACGTCCTAAACCATCTTGGAATCCTTAAGGAAAGGATGCAACAAGCTTCAAATGGTTTAAGAAACCTAACCCTAAAAAGCATAGAACAGACAAAATACAAGAACTTTCAAGCGGTGGGAAGATAAGAATAAAGGATAAAATCTGATCTTCTTTTGTCTTCACATGAATTTTGGCACCTTTGTCTAATTTTGTTTAGGATAGTATCTGATATTTGTATTGAGACCAAGTGACTACCATTTTAGGCTAACCTACACTTGTCCTTTGTGGTTACTAACCTCCCTGTGCTCAATGATCAGGTGCCAAGTATTCCTTTTTATTCTTCATCCAGGACATCTTCTTCTATTTCAGCAGCCTTCTTTTTCTTTGGTTTTGTCTTCAAATCTCATGTTGTCACATCCTCCTCTGCAGGCCAATCGAAGCTATGAATACTCTGCAGTTGTGTTTTTTGTCTTTCCCATCTGGCATCAGTTATGCTTTTGACATCCACTAAGAATTTATTGATGTCAGTCTCTACTTTAAAATACTCATCCAAAATCTTATTGAAACCTTCCATATCAAGATCAGAATCTGTGATAAATGCCTCTTTACTAGGCAGTCTACTATCAAATTCACTTTTCCAAGCCTCCAAGGCCTTAATCTAATCATCTTCTCCCTTAAGTGGAGGAATAAATCTATTGAAGCTCGGTCGAAACAGGCTCATCTTTGCCTCTATCTGATTTAATTTACCTTTGAAGAAAGGTAAAGTCACATTTATTTTCTTGATTTCATCCTCCGCTTCTATCACAATCTTTGGTAGATATGGCCTATGTGGCTATAAAGAAGCCAACCTCTCAAATAGTCGTATCCTGGAAGACTATGTTACAAAATAAGGGCTTAAAGTAGAGATATACCCTGTCACTTCAGCATGCAAAATGGGTAACTTATTATAAGCATTTAGGATTATATCTATTTTATCTTTTACGATATCAATCCTATGCTGAAGTATATTCATCAATGCATTTATAGAAATCTTATTATCACTTTTAGCCATATCCTCTATTTTTGCCTCTTCTTCTGTTTCAACCTTTTCTTCTACATGTGGAGGCTCCTCCGAGGGTACATATACAAATTCTAGCTTTTCTAGCAATTTCTTGGTCAGTTTAGCAATTACCCTATCTTATTCATGAATTTTGATGTGGCATAATTCTCTATCCTTAGCCAGGGCACTAGCCTCCTCTATTAGGATACCACATTTCTTAGACAATTACTTTGTCTTATCTTCATTCAAATGTGCCTAGTGTGTCATTATTAGGGAAATCTCTAGATCACCTATGTTTTGAACTGTCTATACCATTTGGTTCTCCACCATGCTCTCTTGAATATTCAACAATTGAGGCTTCTGGTCTTTAGGACATATACTCCACATGGAAAATGCTTGGGAATTTGGACTATATTCAAATCCCTTGATCATATCACCAACCTGGACCTCAGTTATCAATTTTAAGTCTGATTGCTTTCTTATTTGATTTATTATAAATGTTGAGGCTAAATCCTAGCCTTCAGCAAGCAACATTCCACTTTCCAATGCTAACTTTCTAGCTTCTTCAGGAGTAATGACCACGGTTTTAGGATCATATGTTTGTAGAGCTAAGATAGCCTCATTTGTCACTGCTTCTTCACCAGCTATTCTCAACTGCTCTCTGATCTTTTCTTGTTTTTTCCATCAAAGATAATCTTTGAATTCATCAGTTTTTATGAGATTATCATCTTTCAAGAACTGTTGTTGATGGATCAATCTCTCATCTATACATGTTCTAAGGTGCAACTCTATGTCTTCTTCTACCTCCTGCTGCAATTTCTTTCCTTTCCTGATTTCCTTTCTCAAATTATGATCATATACTCTGTTACCAGGAACAAGCGCACTTACTCTATCCTTTTTTCTCTCCTTTCTCATGTAAGTCTTAGCATGAGAGGTCTAACCAAGATCACCTTTTTGCCTCTTGAAAGCAGGCTCATCTATATCATCAGGCTGAGAAACTTCAGTCAAGTCTATAATATGTCCCTTTTCTCCTTGTGCCTGAACTGCTTCTGCAACATTTTGTTGTGGTTGATCCATATGAGGTGGACTAACATATTCTTCTTCACTCTCATCTTCATATTTAGACTCTGAATATTCAGGTTCTTGTCCTTTCTTTTTTACATCTAGGAATCTTTCCAACTACTCATAGAGGGTGTAAAAATTGTCCAGCATAGCTTTGATTTTATCAAAATATGGCAAATCAGGGTAAAATCCTCCAAATGCTACCCCTTTTCTTTTTATCTGTCTTTCTAAATTCAATAGCTCTTGGATTTTTTCTCTTCTTATCGTCACTTCTCCTTCATCAATTATATTTCTAGTTGCATCCTCCTCCACACAATCACCATGCACATATGTATTTGGTATGGTAGGAGTTAGGAGTCTCTTAGCTCCTATAATGAATCCCTCTGGATTGATATATCTATACAGTGTTGCTCCCATCTTACAACTTTCCAGCCATTTACTTACTAAATCAATGACACTTTTGCCAATTGTAAATATAAACATCTTGAACGGCTTAGGGGTTAATGTCCCCTTCCTATGTGGTGCAAAGTGTTCATTATCAGTTAACAAAAGCTGCCCAATAAATTCCATTGCATCAACTCTTGATGGTACATGATATGGTAGGACATGGGGAGGATGTGAGCATCCATACACTCTAATCATAGTGAAATTCTCCTCTCAATAAAATTCTCCCCAATTGTGGTCACCTTCCCACTTGTTAACATATTCACATGGTCTCAGCAGTTGTAACACCTTCACTGGAAGTCTAGTTTTGTTGACACCCAAGCTCTACATCAAAGGGTAAACAATCTAGTTCTCAAATCCGTAGAAATCACAGTCCTTGGCAGTGAAATTCCATATCTTAATCCAAAATTGGATAGGATTAGACCGGTCATAATAAATTCTTTGGGGGTTTAAGTTGTTCACATCTATGATGTCATAATTAAAATACAATAAAATATGCTTCAGAATAGAATAGTGTAAGAATTTGGGCTCTTTATCCTTTTTCTATATGCCCACAAACCCTTCATGCATCCTGCCAATGATATATTTAATGTAGTCATAGCTGGTGCTGGAATGCACATCTTGTAGATCTAAAACCATCATCAAAATTCTAGCATTTATCTTCTTAGCTCCTCCATCCCTACCCAGCACCTTACATAAAGCATATGCAATGTATTTGATATAAAAATTAAATCCTTGAAAAAATAAGGTGCAGTTCGTGGTAAAGGGACAATATGGTTTCTGACCTCTTTAAGGATATGTTTATGTAATTTATTCCTAGCAATCCCAGGCTGTAACCTATATCTTTCCTCTTGCTTTGTGAGGTTAATCTGAGTAGACATGGTACTATACAATTTGAAGGCTTGCATAAAAGAGTTCCTATTCAAAATTAATAATGAAGTACCATCATTCTTTTTAACTATCTCTGATAAGGGGTCATAGTGGTTCGCTAGACCTAGAAACAAGTCTACTTCTACGAAAACATCAGGAACTAGTAACCTAGCCAAACCACTGGTCCAAGGGTTTGATAATGGTATGGCCTTATTAGCATTCTTATAAAATTAATTGTAAAGAGAAAAACCTATAGACCCTGGTGTTTGGGCATCTCTGATATCGTAGTACTCATCTGTCAATATGTTGGCATATGCCCTCTTGTTTTGTGTCGATCTAGGTAGTAGCTTCAAGAACTCATCAGAGAAGTTTATCTTTCCCTTAGCATCTTAATCCCCATCATCGCTCTGCCCACTGGTAGATGCTACACTAACTTCTTTACTCATCTTATTTTGTTCTCCACTACCTTTTCACCGATATTGGAACAAATCTTCTCCCAGAACACCTTACCCTTCTCTGTGCACTGAAAAATAATTCAAGAACTCTGAAAACTGAAAAATCACCTTGAAATTGATAAAAACTCTACTGAATTAACAATTCTTTCTTCTTAGACATAGAAAACCTAGCAAACTTCCCACTAAAATTTTGGATGCATGATGAGTGAAAATAAACCTAAGATCATCCCTTTATGGTAATTTCACAAAGTACTTAACTCATTATTGAGGAATCAATCACTTTTGCCTTCAAGTTTACATACTGTGGTATTAATTGAATTCCTAGCCATAGCCCATGAATGTGACAGGAAATCAAGTTCAAATGAGTACATTTTTAGAAAAAACCCTTATAAAACTCAAACAGAATCACATTTTGATGATTGGCTCTTTATCGAACATCTCAGCTACCTTTTTCACATATTCATTAATCTTCTGCATTTCTATTGGACAAAAAATCTCCATATTGTCATGTCAGCAACTACCATTTACTTTTTTCTCACCATAACTATCACTCTTCATACCATGCAACCTAGCAACTATGCATTGTCTCCTTGTCACTAATCAAATCTCTTAACTCTAATTTCTTCTGGAGATCTGGCAACTACATGATTCTCTTTACCTTGGCTTAACTGTATTTTACTCCTGGCGATCACACGACAAAAATAATCCAAGTCACTAGAAGAATAGCCTAACTCTAGGTTTGTTTGGAGACCCCACGACTACGGTTACTTTTCCATCTATTAAGCTCTGATCGCTAAGTCTCTGAATGCTTCTTTTCTTTTATGAGACCTCGCGACAACCCTTAGTCACTTAATCACTGAATAAAACTACTCTTTAATATTTCCTTTGGAAACTTAGCGACAAAGCCTATGAAACTTTATTTTATCATTTTAAAATTCAAACTGGAAACTACGCGACTAAAGCTTAGTCTCATTGTCACAAGAACATTCTTACTTTGTGCAAATTTTATAGAGAATTAGCGACTACTGTTGATCTTATCTTATTTTGCATCTGACGGCTCCGTTAAATCCCTTAATACATTCTTGAAACCCTAAAACATCTGGAGACTAGGAAACCATAGTGAAATACATACCTTTACATCTTTTAGTGTCTTAATTGCCAGATAATACTTTTCCATTTGGAGACCATGCGAATGATGCTTTTTTCTTTATTCATTTTGGACACGTGTCTCATCTTTACTTGTTTGTCTCCAAGTCGCTGAAAGGATGCTAACTTATCAAATTTGACCAGCGACTACTCGACCACCATACATTTCATTTTAATCTGAAGTCTATCACCAGGTCTCTAAACTTTTTACTTAACTCACCTTTTATCTGGAGACATGGCGACTGAAGCTTTTTAACTCATCATTAACTATGTTCTGATTTGGGGACTCCATGACTGAAGGTATCGCTAAGTCTCATGATAATCTACTGACTGTAGGATATATTGCGCGACACTGTGACTTAAACTTTTGTCTCCGTGTCATTAAATCATAATTTCTCCATTGGGAGACTTTGCAACAAAGGCTTATCGCTAAGTCTCATGACTTATAAGGTATATTCTTTTCTTTTCAAAGACATCCCAACTAAAGTTAATCGCTAAGTATCCTTATAAAATGGAATATTCATTTAGCATTAGGAGACTGGGCGACTAATCTTAAAAAGCACATGACTTAGGCTTCCAAAAGGTAACTCGAAAATATAAACTTGATTAACATATCTAGGGTTTTTTGACATTTTTGCATATAATGAAACCTAAGATAAGGTTTTTCACCATTTCTCTAGATTTTGACCTAAAAACATGGAACTCTCTCAAGGACTTTGTAACTTTTGACATATTTTCAGAATTTGTGCACTTCTTAGTCATGAAGATATCAAAAATTTATAGGGTAAACGCCAGAAATGGGAATACAACCAATAGTGTCTCTATCTGAGGATGGCTAAACATAGTTTATGACAAAGAATCTCAGAATCTCTGGTTGTAGACCACATCAAAAAATGAGAACCACACCGACTAACTTATTAGAGAAAGGAAACTCGCAACTAAAGGAAAATATTTACAATATGGTACATACTTACTTGTGCATGAACTTTGGTTCTTAGTTGAAAAAGGGCTTGAGAAATTTTCCATGCACAAGTAACTCAAAATATTCTCCATTCATATTCTTCAGTAGATAAGAATCATTTCCATAGCTTTGTGAGATAACAAAAGGTCCAAGCCATAAAGACTCAAATTTTTTGTGCTTTCCATTATCCTCTACTCTTGCATTCCACTTAAGAACTAGGTCACCTGGTTGGAATTTTCTCTCAGTAGCCCTTCTGTCAAATAGGTATTTCATCTTCTATTGTAACTTAATATTTTCTTTCTAGCTATTTCTTCTTGTCTCGTCCAACTCTACCAACTGGATCATTCTATTTTGTGTAGTGTCAGAAACATCTAACTGTTCTTCTTGTATAAACTGATATACTGGTAACAAATTATTGATAGGCATTCTTGACTGTAAACCATATACTAGCTCAAATGGAGACTTTCCTATTGCTCTTTTAGCTATTATTCTGTCAACCCAAAGTGCTAGCTTTAATTTAGTATGTCATGCCCTTTTATTCTTTTCAAGAGTCTTTTTCAATATTTTCAAAATATTTTTATTACTAGACTCAGCTTGTTTTTTTGCCTGTGGATGATATGGAGATGAATATGATATTGTAATCCCATATTTCTCATAGAAATCTTTTATTTCTTCTGATCTAAAACTCATGGCATTATCCATTACTAATTTTGAAGGTACACCAAATCTAGTCATAATATTTTCCATTAGAAATTTAGTGACTACCATGCTTGTTTCCTTTTTGTAGGAATGGCCTCAATCCATTTGGTAAAATAATCCATGGCTACCAGTATCCAACTGTGTCCTCCACTAGACTTCTCTTGAAATTCACCAATGAAATCAATTCCCCACATAGTAAAAGGGGCTTCAGTACTTACTCGGTTTAACAACAGAGCTCCTGAAAATTTAAGCTTATTTGAGAACCTTTGACAAGGCTCACACTTTCTGACATATTCATAGGTATTTTTGAATAAAATGGGCCAATAGTACCTAGCCCTTAAAATCTTGTGGGCAGTAGTCTTGGCAGAAAAATGACCTCCACATTCTCCTGCATGCATATTACTTAAAACCTTTTTAGCTTGGTATTTATCTAGACATAACAACAATACACCATTCTTATCCTTCCAATATAGGTATCCTTGAATCAAAGTGTATCTTTGGGTTTGCAACCACAGATTTCTTTTCTGATTTTTTGTCATATGATCAGGACACTTGGCATTTTTTAGGAAAAACACAACATCAGTATAAAATGGTTGTATTTCTATACTTGTAACAGTTTGATCATGTGTCTCTGTATGATTTACTTGTACTAAATCCAAGTTTTCTTCTATCATGAGTTTTTCCAAACCTTGGCCTTTTATTAACTTTGTAATATGGATTTCAAGATTTAATTCTTGTATTCTATTTATCCACTTACATCTCTTACCAGTAACTTCTGACTGTGTAAGAATATATTTCACTGCTGAGTGAGGAACATATGCCTGTACCTGGGCACAAACCAAATATGGCCTAAAAGACTTTACAGCTTTTACCAAAGCATAAGCCTTATTTTCCATCATCTCATAATTAAGTTCTGCGACTTGTAGAGATTTACTATAAAAAGCAATTGGACGTTCAAATCCTTGTTCATCTTTTTGTAGTAAAACAATAGCAATTGTATGATAAGATCTAAATGAAAATAGAGAAAAGGGCTTACTATAATCTAGAGATTTTAGAACTGGAGCCTCTTGTACTACTTTCTTTATTTTCTCAAATGCATGTTGGGATTCTTCATTCCAAATAAATTTTGCATCTTTCTTTAGCAACTTTACAATAGGTTTAACAATCTCTGCAAAATTTTCTATAAATCTTCTGACAAAATTGATCTTTCCTAAGAAATATTGTACTCCTTTTAGGTTCTTTGGAGCAATAACTTTATGAATTGCTTCCACTCTTTCAAGGTCTATTCTTACCCCCTCCTTAGACACTATGTGTCCAAGCAACTTTCCCTCTTGTACTACAAAATGATAATTTCCTGGGATTCAGTGAAACACCATATTCTAAAGCCTTATGGAAAATTTTACCTAGGTGCTCACAGTGATCCTCAGCTCTCTTAGAGTATGCATTTAAATCATCTTGATAAATGACCATAAATAAATCAATGAATTCTTTAAAAGAAACATGCATGGCCCTTTGAAAAGTTGCTCCTGCATTTTTTAGTCCAAATGGCATTCTAATATAAACATAGGTTCCCCATGGAGTGGTAAATGCAATTTTGTACTATTATTATTATTTAACTAAGACCTGGTTATATCCTAAGAAACCATCCATCATAGACAACAACTCGCAACCGATCACCTTGTGCAACATTTCTTCCATATTAGGCAAGGAATAATTATCTTTTAATGAAGCAATATTTAAGTTCCTAAAATCCACACACAATCTTATGTTGCCATTATTTTTCCTTACTGGCACCAAGTTTGAGACCCATGTTGAATGTCTGATTGGCTGGATTATCCCAGCATCTTTCAACTTCATCAACTCTTGTTGCATCTTAGTAGCCAACAATGGGTTAATAGGCCTCTATTTTTGTCTAAATGGTTTTATCTCTTATTTCAGTGGGATTTCATGCTAGAAAAGGTCTTCCCTATAAGCCTTCAAGTCTTCATATGACCATGCAAAAACATGCTTATATTTTCTCAATAGTTTAATCAAATTTGTTATTATGTGGGAATCTAAACCTTTTCCAATATAGACAATTTGAGGACTAGTTTCTGATCCTAAATTTATTTCCTCCAAGTCCTCAATTTTAGCATTGCTTACTTTTTTTGAATCATTATGTTGATTACTAAACAATGCTTCAAGCTCAACCAGACCCCTAGGAATCTGATTAGAACCTAATTGAACAACCTCACTTCCTAAAACATAATCTTTACCATCATGAGTTTAAAGTAATGTACTGCAATCAATGCTAGGGTTCTCATAATGGTCCAGACATTGAATGAACTTTAGAATATCTTGGTCATCCTAAAAAAATTTCCAGTTGTATATGTTATCTAGAACAATCGGCCTTGTCTTGACTTCCAATATTGATACCCCAAGTAAGGTCTGATCATCAGTTTTCAAAGCAACATTTGCTAAGAAATCTGCCATTATATTCTTTGACCTTTCTATCCAACTTATATCAAAGGCATCAAACATTTCAATTTTATCCCAAATAGCATATTTATACATTTTTAATTTGTCATTCTTTACTGCATATTTGGATCTAATCTGGGCTACCACTAATTCAGAATCCCCAAAAAATTTTAAACATTTAATTCCATTTTGATGGCAATCTCTAACCCTAAAGACAAAGCTTCATACTCTGCAATATTGTTTGTACATTGGAGGGCCAATAAAAATGAATATTTAAAAGTTGTACCTGATGGAGATATCAATAACACACCAGCCCCTGAGCCTTCTTTTGAGCAAGCTCCATCAAAATACATTTTCCACAATCCACTACTTTGTACATTTAATTCTTTGACCAAAGGATCCATATTTTCACTTTGATGGTAGTGGTCATTCTTCTGCACTCTAAAATTTTCCATATCCACATCAATGCAACAATTAATGTTAGTGTCTTCAAACCATTCTATCATGTGAGGAGTTCTACCCTGCCTTGACACCTTAACATTATTCCCAGCAATGTTAAAAGTAGCATATGATAAATCACTTTGTATACTACCTCCCATTGAAGCACTCCACTTTCTTGATAGCAACATCCCATAGTGTGGTGGTATATCAACAACAAGAACATTCATAGTCAACACCACATTGGGACATATTGCTAATTTATAAGGCATTGCCTCAATGGTTCTAATCACAGGAACTTCTCTAGAATCCATTGCTTGGCATCTCCCATGAGGAGTATCAACCTATAGTCCCATTGACCTCATTATTTCCACTGGCATAACAGTGTTTGATGCTCCTGAATCAATCATACATTTTTTTAGCATCCTTCCATTAATTACCAATGAAAGAAAAAATGGGTCAACAACTTTAGGGGAAGAAGTTGTGTTCAATAAAATTTGAGGAATCTCAGAAGTCAATATTTCAACTTCTTTCCCTTTGTTAATTGGTTTCTTATCAACATTCTCTATTTTTTGGACTTTCATTATGGGAACACTGTTTAATAATGACAACACCTTTTCCTTATGTTCTTTGATTCTCATCATTTCTAAAAATGGTACTTTCACAGTCATTTGAGATAAACAGTGTCCCATGTCAGCTGGAGTATATTTTACATCCAAGGACTTACATTTTTCAATAGTAACAATATTTTCCTCAATGTGTATGTTCAGAGTTGGTTCCTCTTTCTAAAATTCTTTATTTTCTACCTTAGGAGGACATACCTCCTATAATTTTTCTTTTACTTCTTGTACAACTACAAGCTCTACAACTTTTGTTACAACTTTGACCTTAGGCTTATATGCATTTTCCCCAGGTCCTTCCTTTTTTTGTGCATTTTTAGTGTCTATTTTGTTTTCTTTTATAAACACACCTGATGGCTGACTACCAGAACCTCCCACTACTCTATTTCTTAAATGGTAATTGCTTCTATCCTTATTTACCAAATCTGCAGTAATCTGTGCTTTCTCTTCATCTAAAGCTTTCCTGACTAAAGGCATATCTTGACTATTTTGTGCATAACACCTTATATGGTCATCAGTCTCCTCTACTTCACTATCTGATAAAACTTGTTGATGACTGACCTCTATATTTCCTTGTGAACTATATAAATCATTATTTTCATTTTCAGTATCTGAATCTATATCATGACATGAATATGCATTTGTCATATTATGATCACATTGCTCACCTTCATCATTTATGTGTTCTTCATTTACTTTTAAATCCAAGGAAACAATAAAAAAATTAGGGTTATGTGGGGATTCACAAGCCTCACACCAGAGATCATCATTGTAGAAATGGATAGCATTTTTATGTAGAGGGTCTGGAGTTCTGTTATTAGTTTTCTCCTTTCTATGTGGAACAATAGGCGTCCCATCCTTAAACTGAGTTCTATAAGGATGATTTTGCATTCTATTTTAAGGATTATATGTATTATTTTAAGAAGGCCTATTGTTTTGAGGAGCCCTATATTCCTTATATTATAGTTCTTTTAGGTTGCTCCTACTAAACATTGAGTCATCTCTCCTATTTAATTTACCAGACACTCTTCTATTCATTTCAATATTCACTGCTATCTTATAAGCATCAGTAAGAGTTCTAGGGTTTTTATCCCTAAGAGCATATCACATTTTAGAATCAAAGGCATTTAAATAAGTTTCTAAACATACCTCTTCATCCAACCTTATCTTCTGAAATAGCTTGTGCATAGCTCTTTGAAATCTGGAATTAAACGCAGTGACTTCTTCATTGTAATTCTTTTTTATGTTATTGAATTTATTCAAGAAAAATCCTTTATTTTTTTTATCACCATACTGATCTTTAAATAATTCAATTAACTCATCCATGGAAGCAATAGAACCATTAGAAAGGCTTCTAAACCATTCTCTAGCATCTTCTACTAGAGACTGAACAAAAAGCTTCATTAATACATCCTCATGAGTGATATTTAAATCATCAACAAAATCAATGAACTTTCTTAAATGTGTTTCACAAGAAATAACATTGTTACCTACCAACTTTGGGATCTTTTCTCTTATATCACCAACATCTTTTGGGAATGCATTAGGATATCCAGGGATACCAATGAAGTTAAACTATTTATACCTTTCAGTACTCAATGGTTTTCTTTGAAAACTATCACTCTCTTTAAAAGTAGTAGCTTTTTCTTTGAAAGCTGTAGTATTCTCTACTCCCGAATATTTGGAAGACTGTAGAAAATCTATTTTCTTCTTCATTTCAATCATTACAGCTTCCATTTGTGCCTTTAATAAGGAAAATAGATATTCCTCCTTAAGAGGAATCACACATTTGTCACACACACAATATGAATGTGGCATCCATAGGAGAAGGGAGTTACATGCAAACTCCTCCACTCATCTCTACTTAAG
>MU224923.1:2613079-2626166 GCA_018584345.1 Thuja plicata
CTCAACAATTGTATTTCATATTGTATTAGAAATAGTATAGTGTGATAATATAGTATGTTTCCATCAATGCCAAAGGGAGAGATTGATGACATGTAACTGATTGAATGTTTGATAATGTTAATTTGAAAATGATGCAAGACATTAAAATAGTTAATAGTTTGTATTTTCATTGATGTCAACTTGATATCATTTGTACGATCATGTACATAATGCCAAAGACTTTAGAGAATCAATGGAACAAATATTATGCTTTCAGCAATGCATAAAAGTCAAGTATTCACTAAGTGACTGACAACACCAACGGAGTGCACGCCATCGATAAAGGAAAAGAAAAAAGTCACAGTGATGCCTGAAAAGTAGATGATAGTGTTTCCCGATGAAGCAAAATCATAGTGATACCCGACGAGTAAAATCCAATGATGCTTGACAGATGGAGATCCCGAAGCTGACTGAAGTTACACCGACAGAACTGGCAGTTGTCACCGACGACTAACTACAGAGTTGACCGATAGAACAGAGAGTTCAAAAAATGACAAAATATCTAGCTGACAGAGCTTAAGGATAGATTTAACTGGTTGTTTTTTTTTTTTTATTCGCCCAGAGTTGAGTAATTGATTTAAAAAAGATTTGTACAGTTGGAAAGAAGATAACTACAAGATAAATCAGGAGTTAAAGCTTTAAATCAGATTGGATGGACTATTTTTCATGCCAAGAATCAAGAATCAAGAATAAAGAAATATCATGTCTATATAAGAGACAAGCATAATTCATTTATGTAATCACAAGCAATCACAAACACAGAAGGGGAGTGAATAGAAAGAGGATGCTGAAGAGAAATTGATGAAGGATAACTTCATACAGTCATGATCAATCAAGCTGAAGGAGAGCTAAAGAATTCTGCAGACACCGACGAATAGTGAAGCACAGCATCACAGAGAAAAAAGTGTGGAGCACAAAGAATTGAATTGATACATTGATCAAAGAGGTATTGTACTTAAATAGATGTGAAAATATGCAATTCAAGTTACATTAGAAATAGGTCATAATGTTTTGGTTTAACCATTGAAGCATCAAGTCTCTTAACAGAGAAGGACTTAACCATCTTCTATAATTGAGGTATATCCTAACAGATTGCCAAAAAGGTTGATTCATGAAAGTAGCATTGAAATTGCATAAAGCCTATTGACAGCCTAAGAAGAAGGTTGATTCAAGGATGGTAGCAAGATTTTCCTAAAGCCTATTGATAGTCTAAGAAGGAGGGTGATTCAAGGATGGTAGCAAAATAGATGCCAGATACTAAGTGACAACCTCTATGCATAAAATCCTCTAACAAGGTCGCACCTAATAGTGTGTTTGTAACCTTTAACAGGGTTGGCTCCTAACAGGGCTCACTTCAGAAGAGTGAAAATTTGGGGTACCGGTCCCAGTGGTTTTTCCTTTAATGGGGTTTCCACGTTAAAATCCATGTGTTATGTGTGTATGGTTTATTACTTTATTTTTTTACATTTCACATATGCATTTCTAGATTGATTGGTATACTCTGCATATCTATTGAGTATCGGTAAATAGTTTTACTACTTATTGGTTATCAAGGAGAATAAGGACAAACAAGGTAAACCGATAGACAATCAAATATTATAAGTATTTCATGGCATGCATCTTGTAGGGACTTAATAATCTGAGGTTTTTTGATTGGTGGTTAAATATTAAAGGATAAATTTTTGAGGTCACTGATTCACCCCCCCCCCTCTCAGTTATTACTAACACTTTCTAGTGAGCATAGAGGTACTTCTACCTCCTGACCTTTTTGGAATTAATGGGAAGTGTGTACTGAGAGGGGAGGGGTGAATCAATACCTCTAAAACTTTTGTATCCTTTAATCAATTAACCTTTGTGCAATCAATTGTATATCCAACCATCTAATCTATACTATCTTGATGTGAGTTATATCAATTCATAAACTTAACATACATGTGAACATTCATAGAAACATTCATGATAGTAATTGACACATAACACAAGATATGATATCGCAGGAAACTCCTGTTAGGAAGTAAAAACTACAGTGGGGATGGCACCCACAAAATCTTCACTATCTGTAGATTGGAAGGGGTTGCTTAAGGCTTACAATTTGATCACTTCTGATGATCTACCTAGTTATGAGTATCTTTGGAGACCTGTTAAAGTCTACTTAGTTAAGAGCTTTAGCAACACTGTTGAGTGTGCACTCGGTTAAGAGATTTATAGTTGGACTGTTAAATCCACCTTCGTTGAAAGGATTTTTACATTTTGCTCCACTTGTTAGAATGATAGAAAATTGCAATTTGACCTGGTAAATGTAATCTCCTATTTCTGATACAGATCCATTTAAGTTTACATGAATAAGATTATCAGCCAATGTGATTGAATAATACCTCTGATTCTCGGTAGCCTCTATTCTTGGTTCTTGCTAACCAAATTCACCTTTTGTTGTTCTGGTTCTTGAAACTTTCAATATGATCCTTAGATGTGCTCGTAAGCTTCATTCATCCTCTCTTCTATATTTACACATGTATAATGAATTATTGCATTATCTATTTATAAGATGGATTGATATCATCAAGTTTCACGAAAAATAATGTTAACTCTAAGATCAGGTTTACAACTTTTACCTTGATCTCCTAGTCTATGTGTTTTAAATTAGCTAGACTGATTAAAGCACTTAAATTCATGTTTCTTGTCCCTAAAGAAATGGTTTTAAAAACAATAAAGATTCTATAAATAGAATAAGACTATTTTATCTGACGTGGAAATCAGATCCACTTTTTGTGGGCTGCAATTGACTTTCAGTTTCTGACGATTGGTTATGCTCTGAAATTAGTTGATTGTCTCTCTGGTTTTTTCTCTCAGTTTTCTCTTTAAATTTCTCTTATTTTGCACTATATCCTACACTTCAGGTTCCTCTTTATCCTTTTGAATTTGCATTTTTGATGTACACACAAAGTTGTGTCGTTGATTCTCTTTGTACTTCAAAATTTTTGGTGATCTGTTTATATCTGAATTTTGGTTTGCTCTTTGTCCTGTCTTTCGATGTATTCTTACTGAAAGTGTTGTTTGCATACTAATGGAAAATTAATGTCATCAATCTCCCCCTTTGATATTATTATCAAAAACTGATATGTGCAAAATACTAACAAAATGTTAAGTATGTACAACATATATAATCCTTAGTCATTTCATGAATCCCCCTATGTATATGTCGGTATATTTGTACATATCATATTTTTCCCTCTGTAAAATACAAATACATATCATTTTCCCATATGAATACATATCATTTTCCCCCTTTTTTATATTAAGGGCAAAGGTCTATACCTTAGATCTTACAAAAAATGTGGGAGTGTGAAGACTTCATGTCTTCCATCATTTTCTCCCATTGTTCCTTTAATTTCTCTAGATCCATGTGCTTGAGTGTGATCTTGGAATGCATATCATAGATGTTGTCTGCTACAAAAATCTCAAGGGTTTCTATCAGTTGCCTTGTTGAACTGATGTGCTATTGAAGTAGTGTAAGATTTGATAGAAGTTGAGCTTGGAGCTCGGTGACTTCTTCCCTGAAGTGTGTCTCTGCTTCCCACAGTTCCTGCCTTAACCTTTTTATTTCAATGATTTTCTCATAATGCAACTCAATTACATTGTCTCCATTGGTTAAGCTTTTAGCACTGTTAGCTAGATCTATATCTAAATTTGCTATGTTTTCACTATTCTCTTTATTGAATTTTTCCAGTGTGCTCAGTTGTTGAATCAAGGAAATAGAGTCAATTATAATTGGATCTAATTCAGTAATGAATTCTGAAAGCTTTACCTTGTTGAATGCCACTTCTTGGCTGATGTTCTCAATAAGTTTCTATTGGTACTTCTGCTCTTCTCTCTCTTTTATTGCCTTCTTGGCATCAATGTTCTGTGTTGTAATTGCTTCGGTGAGAGTGGCTAGTTGATCGAGAATTGGCTTATTCTCATCAACATCAACATCAAGTACAACTTGGTGCAAGATGTCCCTAATTTTTTCAAGTACCATGGAGTCTCAGTGTTGTTTCCTCAGCTTCTCCTATAATGCCTTCCTTTGGCATATTTTATCGTATTCTTTTAAAGCTTCATAATCAAGTGTACTTGGGTCACATTTTGGTATCTCAATGATTTCATCTAAAGTGACTTCCAACTTATTCTTCTTGGATTTCTTCTTCTTCTTTTGAGTTGCACTTAAATTAAATAGATAGTCAATTTCTTGGCTTTGTTCGTTGTTTTTGATGAAGTTACTTGTTGTGCTTCTTTTTGCTACTTTGTTTCGGTTTCAACTTGTCAATTTTCTATAGACATCTCCACATTAACCTTTACATTGTCGGTATCAACTTTTCAGTATCCTCAGGAGTGCCATCTTTGGGTTTGTCTCCTTCATCGGTGTCCTTAGCTTCATATTTCTTTATTTGTGCATCCTTCTTTGTTGTGTCTCCATCTGCTTTCTTTGTGTCTCCTCCTGTAACCTTATCAGTATCGGTTATTGTGTGAGTGTCTCCAATGTCTTTCTGATCATCAATTTTTTCTTTCTTTTCCTCTTCCTCTGCATCCTCGGGAGTATCTTTTTCAGGTGACTTGTCTTTTTCTTGTATAATATCGATATCTTGTATCAATATTGGCATGTTTTCTGGTATATTCACCTATGCATTATCAATTCGAGTGTCCTGCTCATCAGTTGTGTCCTTTGTAAAATTAACATCTTCATCTTTTTTTACTTATTCTACTGGATCATCGGTTATGTCAATGATAGTATTATCCACAATGTTGTCCTTTGTGGTGTCAGGCCATGTTTCATCTGCAACATCCATATTTTTGTTTCCAGTTGTGTCTTGTTCTTCCTTGTCTAACTCAACTAATGTATCATCTTCTGCATCTTTGATTAATATCTGTTCTTGAGTTGCCTTATCAACATCTTTCTATTGTAGGTTTTTCTCGGGGCTTTCTTCCTCAGTAGGTCTATTTAGAATTTTACACCATTTCTTGTGGATTTCTTGTTCAAGCTCTATAAGCTTCCCTTCAATAAATTTATAGGCTCTCAACTTGGGTGATAATTCCTTTTTGTGGCTCTCCATAATTTCATCAATTTCTTCATTCTTGGATTCAGAAGGCATGAGAGTAACAAGTACTCTTTCTCTTATTTCCTTCTCATTATTCAAAGCAAATGTCCATCTAGAGTATAGTCTATCCAAGAGTTCCCTTGGTACATTATTGCCTTCAAATTGAATCAGTACATATTTTAACTTGTACATCTTTGCTATGATGGAATCTTCAACTTTGTTCTAATCTTTTGGATCTAGTTTCAACCATCTTCTTATCTTAGAATCTGTGATAGATCCTAAATTTTCAATAGATTTGCATATGTAATCAATGCTTTCTAGAACTTTAACCTTGATATTTTCTACCTCTACAGCTTCATCTTACTCGATGTCCTCAATATCTTCTCGGGTTCTGATGAGTTTCCTTATTATTATTTTTGGCCCTCTTTTCGGTGTGGCCACTTTCCTCTTGTATGTTCTGACTTTTCCTTTCTTCAAAGGTGAAGGAATTGAATCCTTAGATGTTTGGATTCTTGTTCTAGAATTATCTATGGTCCTTGGCTTCTTGGTTGGTGGAGGAAGTGGTGAATCTGACTCTATGGATTCGGAGTCATTCTTTTCTTCACCTTCACTGATAGGTAGCTATCCTTCATTTTCTTCCTCCTTTTCAACTTCTTCTTGCTCAGTTTCTTCCTTTATTTCAGACAGTATCTTCTTAAGGTTCTTGACCATTTTGTCCTTTTTCTTGACAATTTGCTTTACAACCAGGCCAAATTTAATTCTTGATTTTTCCTCTTTATAAGTTCCAAACTTAGTTTATTTCTTATCTAATGGTTCATTTAACAAGGCATCGATTGCTTTAGATGCTTGATCTATATGTATCTCATATTCTAATGGTTGAAGCCATGTTTTCCTCGATACAACAGGTTTGATATAAGTGTGGTCTGTATCAACCATGAAACATATTTCATCTTTAAACTTCTCAATGAGTTGCTCGGGGATCCTTACCCTCTTCTACATTCAGTCTTTGAATATATTAAAGTATTCACCATGACTGTCTCAAAATTATCTCCCAGTGAGGTTATGTGTTCATTGATCTGCATGGTGACTCATTTTGTGCTATCCCATTTCAAATCTCCTATTGATGGAAATGTTTCTTGAAAGTAGAAGAAAATGCACATTATGAGTGAGCCAAACTTACATGTGTTTGACTTTACATTCCATATAGTCTTCAAATTTTCTTCTAACTGGTTTAGTAGAAGTTTGGATAAGTCCAACTGAGTTCCCTTTTTCACAATCTTGTAAGATGTGTCTGCTACACCAGATGCTATGTTGTTCATCCTACTAGCTTGAAAGAATTTGTAGCCTAGAACACATGCTCTGAATTTCATCTCATCATTGGTAATGGTGGATACCTTTAATCCTCTACCATCCCATTTGGCTCCTATGATCTTTTCAGTCTTAGCCTTTGGTGGGTGCTTTAATGCTTTTACCTTCTTGGTTACAGGGTAACTGGTGACTGCATGGATAACATCTCGGGTTATCATCTTCGGTTCATCCAGGCATGGTTTTTGATTATGCATTCAGCTCAATACTAACTGAATCCACTCATTTTTGAAGACCTTCAGGAATAGTAGGGAATTAGTGAGCCCTTTTACTTCTATATGTTTATGCTCATCTTTCAATGTTCCATCTTCATTGCATAACTTCTTATAAGCATCTTCTACCTTTGAATCTCTGATTTATGCAATCTTGCAGTGTATGAATGTCTGCATGTCTTCGACAAGAAAAACCCTAGCTGGTATTCACAAGAATGCTCCAGCATCATTGGGTTATGAAGAAACCTCAGGGTGAATCTTGTAGTGTGGTTCCTCACATGTCAAATTCTTGATGAGCTTAAACTCATCCTTCTTGGTGTTCTTCGATCTCACAGTTCTTGAAGTTGTAGCCATTTTTCAGATTTAGGGCTTTCTGATAAATGCATAAAATAGGGTTGTCAGTTGTTTTAGAACTTATTGCATACACCAATTTTGATTTATGATCTGCTTTGGAGTGCTAGTGGTTGAGTTGATTTCTCTCTATGATCCTATCGCTGTTTGCACAAAAATTGCTCATGTCACTCTGCTCTGGTCGTGGTGAACAATGAGACCATTCTGTCACCTTTTTATAGTCGTTTGACCTAAAAAGTGTGTCATTAATTATTACCAACTCCTTGATGTGTGAAGATGGTGTTTGTTAGATAAGAATTTGACTTCTTTCTTTGGTGAGAACATGACATTTCAGGGCAGTTGTTTAACTCTTTGCTTTTACCGATGGGTTTCAGTGTTGCAAACAACTTGTTCACTTTGCTTGGTTACCGATGAGGCTCAGTTTACACTAGCAACTTTTATTTCTTATGTTAACCGACGCTTCTTGGTATGTGTAGATAGTTTCATCTTTGAGTGTATACCGACAGATTTTGGTATGTATGCCCGATAACATAGTTATCACAAATTTTAACAAGTAATACCATGATGCATCTTTACTTATGCTAATTTGGAATTTTATCAACATATTATGGAACTGATGTAAAATGATAACTTGGGGTAATGTAGTTCCATACTTACTTGTTCTACTTAGGTGGGGGTGGTAATGTCACCGGATCCATTGGATGGGGTGTCACCATTTGCATTTCTCAGTCTAGCTTCATCATTGTTTGAAGCTTTTCTCCACATTTTGTCTCCTTCTCTCCAGATGTCTTCAATGGTGTTTTCATTGGGATATGTGTTGGTTTCTATCATTTGGTCTCTGCAGTCTTTCTTGAGATGACCAACTTTATGACAGTGTAAGCATGCCATTCTGGGGTTAGTCTAGCCTCTAGACTTTCTTGTCCACTGTCTCATATAGTTTGCAGCAATGTGACCAAATATTCCACATGCTGTACAATTTTTCCAAGTGTTGTAATCCCATACATACTGGTTACTGACTCTTTTCAGTTGATAGGGATTTTCTTGTCCTTTAGGCTTCCATGCTTTCCTTTTCTTTTTCCAGCATTCAAGAGTTGTGTGCCCATTCATTTTGCAAGTAGGACAATATTTGTCCATGTAGGTTTCCTTCTTTGGTTGTTTCATCTCAGACTTACATTCATATGCTTTATGTCCTTTCTTGTTACATTTATAACAAAATCCTATGAATGAAGATGTAGATTTAGGAATACCTTTCATTTTGCCTCTGCATACATTTGATGTGTGGCCTTACTTTCCACAGTGATTGCATGTTAGCTTTCTTGGTCTTGGGTTTTTATAGGCATTCTTTGGATCAGTTTGATTTGATGATTCTCCATTCTCGGTAAAACCTAGACCGATGTTGTTGTTGACTCTTCGTTGTCCTTCAATAAAATCATCCATTCTTTTATTTCTTTATTTAGGTTTCTTGATAATTTCATTATGTTGCTTCTAAATTCTTATTTCATGTTTCAACTTTTCATTTTCATCCCTTAGCTCACCGATAGCCTCTATTCTGTCAATGAGTTCAACATTTATTCTGTTTGCCTCTTGAATCATAAGAATAATCTGATTTGTAATCTCATGGTGATGCTCTGTAAGTCTTTGTATTTTAGACTCTTTTTATTCTAGCTTTTCTATAATATTTCTTCTATCATCAATAGCTAGTGTTCTTTCTTGCTCAGCTTGTCTATCATTGTTCATGACATCAATCATCCTTACCATCTGTGTCTCTTGACCGATTTGCAGAGATTTAACTTGTCCAGTCATATGTTGATTTATTTCAATTAGGCTTGTGATGCTTTCTTCTGATGTGTCTGATGCTTTGCTTGTAGTTGATCCTAAAGATTCAAAGAAATCTATTATCTCTTCCTCATTATAATTTGTCTCATTATAGCAAGATGCCATAATCTTTCTTTCATCTAACAGCTATCTCATATTGATTCTAGCTTCTTTATATTGCTCAATATAGAACATCTAAATTTCTAGCTTCTTATTTTCAATATTTTTATCAAGTTTGTACTTCTCCATTATATGATCTTTTCTTTTAAGCCTTTAATCTTTTCCAAAGAAGAGACTTATCTCTGATACCAATTTTTGGAATTAATGAGAAGTGTGTACTGAGAGGGGAGGGGTGAATCAGTACCTCTAAAACTTTTGTATCCTTTAATCAATTAATCTTTGTGTAATCAATTGTATATCCAACCATCTGATCTATACTATCTTGATGTGAGTTATATCAATTTATAAACTTAACATACATGTGAAAATTCATAGAAACATTCATGAAATTAATTGACACATAACATAAGATATGATATCGCAGAAAACTCCTGTTAGGAAGTAAAAACTGCGGTGGGGATGGCACCCACAAAATCTTCACTTTCTGCAGATTGGAAGGGGTCAGTTAAGGATTACAATTTGATCACTTATGATGATATACCCAGTTAAGATTATCTGTAGAGACCTGTTAAAGTCTACTTGGTTAAGAGCTTTAGCAACACTATTGAGTGTGCACTCAGTTAAGAGATTTATAGTTGGACTGTTAAATCCACCTTCCTTGAAAGGATTTTTACACTTTTCTCCACTAGTTAGAATGATAGAAAATAACAATTTGAGCTGGTAAATACAATCTCCTATTGCTGATATAGATCCATTTAATTTTATATGAATAATATTATCACTTAATGTGGTTGAATAATACCTTTGATTCTCGGTAGCCTCTGTTCTTGGTTCTTGCTAACCAAATTCACCTTTTGTTGTTCTGGTTCTTGAAACTTTCAATCTGATCCTTAGATGTGCTCATAAGATTCATTCATCCTCTCTTCTATATTCACACATGTATAATAAATTATTGCATCATCTATTTATAGGATGGATTGATATCATCAAGTTTCACAAAAAACAATGTTAACTCTAAGATCAGGTTTACAACTTTTACCTTGATCTCCTAGTCTATGTGTTTTAAATTATTTAGACTGATTAAAGCACTTACATTCATGTTTCTTGTCCCTAAAGAAATGGTATTAAAAACAAATCAATATTATATAAATATAATAACACTATTTTATCTGACGTGGAAATTAGATCCACTTTTTGTGGGTTGCAACTGACTTTCAGTTTCTGATGGTCAGTTATGCTCTGAAATTAGTTGACTGTCTCTCAGGTTTGTTCTCTCAGTTTTCTCTTTAACTGTCTCTCAGTTTGCACTATATCCTACACATCGGGTTCCTCTTTATCCTTTTGACTTTGCATTTTTGGTGTACACACAAAGTTGTGTCGTCGGTTCTCTTTGTACTTAGCAATTTTCGGTGATCTCTTTATATATGATTTTTGGTTTTCTCTTTGTCCTATCTTTCGATGTATGCTTAACGAAAGTGTTGTTTGCATACTAATGGAAAATTAATGTCATCAAACCTTCCTCTTCTATTGCCTCTACCCCCTCTGAAATTACCTCTGTGATTCTGCTCTTTGTCATATTCTTGGTGATTGGATTCTTCCTGTGGTCTTGGAGATGATCCTCTTCCTTGAAACCTTCCTCTACCTCTAAAACCATTTCCCCTTCCTCTATTCTTTTTTTCTCCTCTCCTCTTTTGTTTCTCTTCAATCTTCATAGCCATATGATAGCACTGGTGTTTAGATTGTGGAAAAAACAAACTTAGTTATTCCTGAATATTACACTTAATCCCATTCATGTATCTAACAAGTTTTTGTTTCTCACTTTCAGGGGTCTTTGTCTTCATAGAGATCTTGTGGAATTCATCAGTAAAAGATCCCACATCAAGATCATTCTTCTTCAAATTTTGTAACTTCTTATGTAGAGTTACCTCATAGTATTTAGGAACAAATTGTTTCTTGATTTATCTCAACATCTTCTTCCATGTGGTTATAGGGTCCTTTTCTTTCTTTGCCCTCTCCCTTTGTATGAATTTCTACCAACTTAGTGCATTTCCTTTCATTTTAGACTTGGCAATCTTTGTTCTCTGTGAGATAGGGATATCCTCACACTCAAAATAATTTTTTAGGGCCTCTACCCAATCCATGCATTCCTCACAGTCCATCTTGCCCATAAACATTGGTAGGTCTGGTTTGTTATCTCTCCTACCCACTCTCTCCAAAGCTTCTAAGATCTTTTTCTCTTTTGGCACCCTTTTCCTCTCTATCTCAGTCTCCTCTTCTTCTTCTTCTTGGTCTGATTCTGAATCATCACTAGTAGTCCTACTTATCTGAGAGCTCTTTAATTTCTCTATTTCTTCTTCCATCTTCTTATTCTTAGCTGCCTGCTCCCTCACAATCCTGTCTATCTCCATGTTTGTGACCCTTAAAGGGATCTCTCCATCAATATCATAAACCTTATCTTTCATTCTTGTTCCCAAGATCTTTTCTAAGCTCTAATACCACCTAATGCAGAGGTGACAATAAGAAGTGTGGTCTTCCTCCTTTGTCTTCAATGAAACACCCAACTCAACTTATACCCTCCTAAGATCCTAGATCCTTCCTTAGACAATGTCTTCTACCTATTCAAGGTGGTAGAACTACTTATCAACTCTTCCCAATTGAATACCATTCAATTCAAGATCTTGCACTTTTGAGATTTAGGGACACTAGCCCTATTCCAAGCCACAAACTAGAAGTATTCACCAGTGACTTCACCAATCCAAACTAACTATTGGGAAACCTTCCTTATGTCATAAGGACTAAGAATCACCCTTTGTTTTGGCCCTCCAACTGTCGTACAGTGCCTATCTAGGACTGTCCTAGAATTCCTTGTAGGTTTATCCAAGTGGTTATTTGGTCTTAACGTTTCCTCCTGATCACCTTTTAGGAAACTAAGGATATACCCATATACCCTTTTTGAGGTTATGTCAAACCTCAAATCTCTAGACTCCAACTCCACTCCAGCAACACCTAACACTCACCAAGTTCACAGACCTAATTGGCCAAATTAGGCTTGGATATCAAAGAAAGTACTAGAAATTGGGTGCATGGGATTGAAAAAGTGCTTCAGACCTCTTCAAATAACTCCCCACAACTCAAATCCACTCTTAATTCACTCAACCAAACTATATAACAAACATAACACTCCATTCTCCTTCGTTCTAGGCTGAATACATTGAGATATTCAGCCTAGGGCTTGATGCATGAGGGATTTACCCTTCCATCCATCTTTCAAGATTCTATAATCCTTAAATATACCATCCTAACTTTCATTTTCCAGGATCTTAGTGAATTCCACCAGAGAGAATGCAAGTTAGGACTCCATTAGTGAAATGTGCTTCTAGTAAGCCTCTTTCTGGACTATTTTTGGAAAACTGAATCAAAAACACCTCAAACGAAAACTAAATGACTTAAAACCAATTGGAAAGTTATGCTAGCAGAGAGGGCCTTCAAAAACTCAACTTATTTTATAGAGATCACACCAGACACAGTCGTACAACTCAAAAATGCTCGGAATAACTCTTCATCTTCCATTCCAAATGCATCAAAACTTCAATACAGAACTTATAACCATCTAGGTTCGAAGTAAGAACTTAAAAAAACTTCATATGTGAAGTCAGATCAATCCAAAATTCCCTATGACTGTTGGTCTTCCATCTTGAAACTCTCAAGCAACTTTTGGAAGTTCCATGAGCAACATTTTTTACAACTTTTCAACATTTGGCAAAATCTTGTCTTTTAGCACCCGAAGACTTTTGGAATGAATCCAAACCTATCAACTTGACATAATATACCCAAAATGACATGGATCCAAATATTTGACACTAAGGACTCCTAAAAACATAAAATCATACTTAAAGCAACTTAAGCCTAACTGTGTGCATAAATGTTGTCACACTTCTATGAATCATTCCATTCAAGGTTGCTCAAGAATAAGGCCTCAAATATCTATCCATAGCTCTCTAGTCATGGATGTGTAAAAATGTAAAATCAAGGCCCTCAGATTGACCTAGTTGTGTCTATTGCAAATACACCATGAAACGAGAGATTCAAATGCATAAAAATGAAATCTACTCT
>MU224923.1:2645782-2662070 GCA_018584345.1 Thuja plicata
AGAGAGAGAGATTATTATTTATTTTCTGGACCTAGGGTTTGCAATTTTGTTTTCAGTTATATGTCTAGGTTTACATTTTTGTTTTCTACCCAGGGTTTCTTATTTCAGTTGTGTTTAGGTTTTCTACTTAAGGTTTTAAGTTTTGAAAGTCTTTCTATTTTCCGTAACTAATTTACAAAGTAAAATAAAACTAAACTTAATATAATTTAAACTGTAATCCAATTAAAAGAACAAATTTCAAACATTAAACATAATATACGTATTGAACATTAAATATTAAACTAGTTCTAAGAGAGAGTGAGAGAGTTTATTGAACGTACCTATAGTAGGAAAAATGGCAGCAGGGGTGTCGGTGGTAGCTCTCAAAAACTATAAACATTAAACACAATATACAATTTTAAACATTAAACTAATTAAAAACAATAATAAAAAATATTTTTAATAAAAAAACAATAATACGTACCTGTAATAGGAAAAATGGCAGCAGGGGGGTCGGTGGTAGCTCTCAAAAACGGGTACCCGTTCAGATAAAAACGTAATCCCATTTTGCAAATTGTAAAAATGATTTGCAAAACGGTTTAAAACAAATTTTAAATACTTTTAAAAAATGGGCACCCGTTTTTTAAAAAACGGGCACCCGTTTCTTAAAAACGGGTGCCCGTTTTCAAAATGGGCACCCGTTTTATATTCACGGCTCGGGCACCCGAACCATAACGGGCACCCATTTTTTAAAAAATGGGTGCCCGTTTCTGTTTGCCAATTTTTTTTTGCCGCGGACTTCCGCGGAATTGGCACTCAACTTTGTGCTTGCACCCCACGATGAAATTGGGTTTCCACTAACAATTGACTTAAGGGAATTTTTGGAGAGTGTATCAATGGTACCATGGGTACCCTTTGTCTTTGACATCCACTCTAGGTTGCTTGATGTGCATCACTTCTATGCACGGCATGAGGCCAATTTTCTAAAGAGGTACCTGGACCAAGAAGAGGAAATGAACTGGAAGGTGTTGGAGGATTCTTCATGTGGGCCCCCTTCAAGAAATATTGGGACAACAATAAGGATTCAGCTGATGAAGAGTCTTCTAACTCAGAAGACAACTTAATAGACAGTGGAGAAAACTCATTAGGGGGCAGTCCAAACTCTGGAGACATGTAACGAGTGTTGCTCTGAAAACATAATGTTCCATTTTTTCATTTTCTTATGATAATAAAAAATATAAATGATAAAAAGAGAAATGTAACATGTTTTGTATTTTTCTTTGTAAATAGATATAGATAATGAATGAAAACATATAATTTTTGGCTTGTTCAGTTACTCCATATCTATTTAATTTCACCATTTGTGTTTATGTTACTATGTGTTTCTTTCACCTTTAATTTGAAACACCTTTGAGTGTAATATATAAACCAAACCTATATCATAACAAAATGGATCCACTACTACATACACAATCGGTAGTTGTTCGGGGAATACTTATCTCGAGAAAACTTGTGCTTGAATGAGAATACCCGAAGTGTTGGAGATTTTCCTTTGTACAAATAGTTGACTGTATGTTTGTCATTGATGACAACATATAGTATATAGAAGTTTTATGTATGTAATTATCTGAATGGACATGCTGGAGCCTTGCGTGGTTATTTGTATGTTGTAGACATATTTATTATGCTATGTTCATACACGCAGATTTAGTAGTGCAGTTAAAGTTTATTTATGTTGATCTATTTACCAACTACAGTTTCAGATGATTGTTAATAAGATCCGACAGTGGTTTCATTGTTTCTTCAGTTACGCCTATCTCTGGGATATGCATGTTTGGATTCATGTTTAGTTATGAGTTAAAATTGTTTAACCAAGGGCGCTTAACGTGTTTCATCTAAAGTGTGATGTTTGAGTTATTTTGGTGGAGCCGACTGTATGAATCGATGTGTCTATTAATTTTGAGTTGCATGGTTCTAATTATGTTGTGTGCTTAGTTTATCCAACAAGAAAGTTGTTGAAGGGCTTCCTACAGCTGACGTAATCATATCTTTTGAGGAAGATACTTATAATAGTTCATTTTTTATTGCCAAGCAAGATGGAAAAAGAAAAAGAAGAGAATTTGTGACAGTTAAATAGATCAGAATGTCTGATGTATTAGAACAGCAAAAGCTACATCATTCATTAGTTAAAGATCTATGTGAAGAAGAAAAAAGCTTATACAAGTCATTGGAATTGATCAAGACAATAGGTCTACTTAAACAGTTCAATTTCATATATAGTGTATATCTATTGTACAGAAGGTTGGAACCTTCATCATTTGAGCAGTGTGCTATTGGATAGTGCATCCTCACCCCTAGCAAGGTTATTTGTAAAAGACTCCTAACACGGTCTGACCTTTGACCAGGTCATTGTACTTATTGTATTGTAAAGATCAACTCCTAACAGGGTTGAAGATCTTCTAATAGGGATCATTATACTCTAGTGCAGTTCTTTGTGGGTACTAATTCCCACCAGGGTTTTTACCTATTTTGGGTTTCCCCGTAACCAAAATAGTGGTGTTTTATTTTGTGTTATCTTGTTGTGTTTATGCTTAATGTTATTTTGTACTTAATTTGATAAAGAATTGAATCTAGTAGATAACTGATTCACCCCCNCTGATTCCCCCCCCCCCCCCCACCCCTCTCTCAGTTATGTCTTGGGACTATTCCTAACAATTGGTATCAGAGCCAAGTGCCTTGGAGAGAAAGTTTAACAGCTTAAGGTAGATCAGATGGCGTGCTTAAGAATAGAGAGTCTTAAATTTGATGGAGAGAATTATCTTGACTGGAAGAACAAAATGATAACACACCTATAGTGCGTTGGTTTTGAGATCTACGAGGTAGCTACTCATGCAATTGATGTTCCTACTTTGAAAGATCTTGTAGAAGAAGATTCTACTATTAAAAAAAAGAAGTATTCACCCAAAATGCAATTGCCAAAGAAGCCCTTATAAGTGCCTTATCTGACAGTGAATTTTTTGAGATTAAGAAGGTAGATAAAGCCTATTCAATATGGAAGTACCTAGAAGACATGTTTGAAGGAGACATCCAAGCAAAGAATGCACGTAGAAAGACATGGAAGAAGAGATACAACAATTTAGAGATGCTACCTGAAGAAAACATCAGAGCTTACATTCAGAGGATTAATGAAGCAGTTTGAGGAATCAAAAACAATGGTGGATAAATATTTGAGGAAGACATAATGGACAAATTGATGACTACACTAACAGAAGATTATGAGACCAAGATAAACATCTTGGATGAGACTATGCAATTTTCAAAAGACTTCAAAAGAGAAACCTTGATTAGAAAAAATTCAGCATTTGGGATATCAAGATTGAAGACAAAACCTAAAATTGAAACAACCTTCAAAGCCTTAATCCATGGTAAAAAATCTTTGAGCACTTCTAGTAATATTGAGAAAGAAGAAGAGGATAAAGAACTAGAAGAAATAATTGCTCTGATTGCTAAGAAAGAAAGGGAAGGAAAAGGAAATTATGAAGGATAGTTACCATTCAAATGTTTTTCATGTAACAAAGTTGGCCATTTTGCATCCAAGTGTCCTACAAGAGTCAAGAAGTTCAGAACAGATTACAAGCCTAAATATACAAAGGAATGCTACTATGCTAAAGATGGTGTGACTAATGATGATTCAGGAGAAGATGAAATTGGATTCATAGTAATTGAAGATATAGAAAAAATGTTTGATGAAATGGACATTGAAGATGAAAAGAAAGCACAGGAATTGGCATTAGTTTCCCAAGAAGACATCAGAATAGACTTTATCATTGACATCAGGTGTTCACATCACATGACATGATACAAAGATAGATTAGTACATCTGGATAAGTAAAAAGGTGGCATGGTTAGATTTGGAGATAACACTCCTAAACCTATCAAAGGTAGAGGAGCTATCACTCTAGATGGAAAGAACAAAACATATGATGTTCTGTATGTTGATGGTTTACATCATAACTTACTAAGTGTTGGAAAGTTTCTTGATAAAGGATATCAATTGGAATTCAAAAAAAACAAGTGCATCATTAATAAAAAAAGAAGGAGAGATGATTGCATCAAGTTAAAAGACTAAAGGTGATGTCTTTCAGCTCAACTCCAAAGTAAGTTGTTTTGTTGCAAAAGTGGATGATAGTTGGTTATGGCACAAAAGACTTTGTCATATCAATTTTGACAACATAGTAAAGATCAGCAATGTAAAGGCAGTAAGAGACCTTCCTAGTATTGCAAGACCAGTTGATACTATGTGCAAGGAATTTGTGATGGGAAAGCATGTGAGGAACTCATTCAAAAGAAAATAGAACTCAGTAGAGAACAAATTGGATCTAGTGCATACAGACTTATGTGGACCCACTAAAACAAGGTCATACTATGGTGAAAGGTATTTTATTTTGTTTGTTGATGATTTCTCAATAATGATATGGGTTGTGTTCTTGAAAGATAAATCTAAATCTTTTGAGAAGTTCAAAGTATTCAAAGTTAAAGTTGAAAATGTGTCTAGATTAAAGATAAAGTGTCTAAGATCTGATAGAGGAGGAGAATTCACCTCTGACAAGTTTCTTGAGTACTGCAAAGAACATGGGATCAAAAGACAGCTAAGTGCACCTAGAAGCCCTCAACAAAATGGAATTACAGAAAGGAGAAATAGGATCATACTTGACACAATATGCACTATCATGATTGAAGGAAAAGTTGTGCACACCTATTGGAGAGAAGTAGCCAATACATCAGTCTATACTATCAACATAATTCAACTAAGGCCAGATGTAGCAAGAAACCTTATGAACTTTGGTTTGGTAATGTGCCTACAGTAAAATACTTTAGAATATTTGGAAGCAAGTGTTACATCAAGAGAGCTATTGGTGTTGGTAAGTTTGATGCTAGAAGCGATGAAGGTATTTTTCTTGGTTACTCTACTAAAAGAAAAGCCTAAAAATGTGTTAGTTGGTGTTCTCACCCCAATTTTCAAACTTGGTCCCCTTGATAACTTTTTCATATGTTTCTATTCAGTCTCCCCTAATCCATATTGAAAAATGCTTTGTGGAGTCTTGTTTTATGAAGGCAAAGTTCAAATTGACTGTCATAACAGTGAACCAAAGGACACATGTGCCATAGTTCGAGATCAAGAAAATAGGTTCAGATGGTACAAAGTGGTTATAAACCACTTTTTATCTGTTGAACAAGTTCAAATGGTTCAACAAATTAGTGCTTGGAAGTTCAACATCAAGTTGAGTTCACTAAATCAAGGTTCACATGTAGGTTTAGTACAGAGGTTCAAATCGCAAAAGCCAGGTTCACAAAGTTCCATTATGATTTACAGATTCAGTATAGCAGTTCAAATCAATGATCAATTTTTAGAAGTACAATTCCATGGCTCAAATTCTCAGGCTCAAAGGTATAGTACAGTGGCTTGAATCAAAGGGACGCAGCTTGAGGGGTTTATATAGTTTGAATTCAACATATCCATGGAATTCATCAACTCACAGATGTCAAATTGAAGAACAACTCTAGTCTTTACAAATCTCCTACTGGTTCAAATAAAAAACACATGAGAATATAGCAGAACTTCTTCATCTCCATTTTCTAATGGCAATGAAGGCAACCTTTAATGGCATAAAATATTTAAGTGCCAAAACAAGAGACTCTTCCATAGAGGACGTAGGATGTTTTGAGAAGGTTAAACTGTCAGTAATATTGTGCGACAATGATTTAATTTGTGAATTGAACAAAGAGTGGTGTGGTATAGACTGCACTACTGATGTTCTTTCAATGTCACAACACGTTCCTAAATGCCATCTTTCTGTTCTAATGTTGGGGAATATTGTTATCTCTATAGAGGCAGCTACCAAGCAGGCCATAGAAAGAGGCCACAGTATTTTTGACAACATACAGATCTTGATGGTTCGTGGGATGCTACATCTTTTAGGATATAACAGTGAAAGAAGAAAGGAGCTGGAGTACAAATTTTGCTTGATCATCTTGGAGTAAATTGTGATGAGGTGATAGCCATTAGGGATGGTGAAAATGAGGTGGAGATGAGTTTGCAGAACCCCTTTGATAATCGGGTTGCATAATGTCTTAGAAAACCCACAATCAAAATCTACATTAGTGCATTCATTGTTTTTTTGTATCTCATTGTCGAATCCTAATAGAGGCAACACAGCAGCAGTAGTTGGTGTGGCCCATGGAAATCATATCACTAAGCCTATGATGATTGCAAATCTTGGGATGGTGGATGACATGTTGTAGAGACTTGGTCAATTCCTGGAGTTTTTGGATGTGTCTGCTGATGCGGCTATTCTTCCCACCAGATATGGAGAATATCAACCATAATGCTAAATAGAGGAGGAACTCGCATATACTGCACCAGTTATTGATCGCAGAATTCAAATACATGGAGAGGGAAAGTGTTCACCAACTTTTTGATATAATGTATAGAACTCTTTTTCAATCTCAATGTTGACCATGATAGAGATCTGCACTCTCGTAATTCCACAATTCAAGCCGCAACATGTAGTGTTAGATGGGAATCAACACACAGAGTCAAACATAAAAAACTCGAAGACCTTTGAGCTTCTCTTACAATAAGAAGATGTCTTGATGTCTGCCCCTAGCATCGATCCTCTTTGAATTTTCAATTGAATATACATACCTATGTGTCCGAAGAAGTAAAGATGTAACGCTTTTGCCATGACAGCGCCTCCCGAGCTCAAGGAGGAACATAAGAAGGATCGGGCAATTTTGGTTGAGCAATCATGCCATTTCGGAAGCCAAATTCATGTTCCTCCCAAAGTTGTTATGGTTTGACCCGATAGAGAATATTGGGAATTCAAGCTCAAATGAGAAAGGAGCCTGGCTCGGTTACTTTTCAATCTGACCGAACGATGGGTTCCTTTGAGTAAAAATACCAGGATGCCTCAAACCTGACAACCCCTAATTGAATGCCAATTGCAACCAAAAAAAATATAGGCGGTGAAAGAGCAAATAGATTATGAAGTCATGGGACACTTGGCAACGGTAAAATTCAGTTATGCGACTATATCGAGCAATTGGATCATTTAATTGCCACTTGTCTCAATGAAATATAGATCAAACAACACCAATAATAGTATGGATTACAATTAAATAATAACTCCTTTTAGTAAAGATGGGGTTACGGGGGTAAATCTACAGAATAATATTAACCATTTGAAAGAATTATTTCAAGATTCGGTTACGAGACCGAATGAGGCTCTCTAGATACACCACATATATTTTAAAAGATCCATGACAAAGGGCTTCTTCTTTTCTATAAGTCAGGTGGCTAGGGAAGGAAGAAGACTTTGGTACCAATGTAATGTAGGGAAAGGGGGAGTGTATTTTTCTGTAGACTTTGCGCTACAGGAGAGGAGATATTTTTCTGAATAGTAATTTGTGTGTGCTAGACAAAAAATATTTTTTTTTGTGTTTTGTTGTGTTTAGAGGAGGAAAGTTTTAGTATCTCAAAACTTTGAGTTTGTGTGTTAGTTTTCTAATCAATGTCAACCTTTGAGTTATTTTGATTGTCTCTAAATGTAGTTTTGGCATATATAATTATTACCATGACTATCATTTGGACTTTGAGCTTTTGTTATTCATGAATTTAGAAAGAGAAATTTGTCCTTCTCTCTACATTCTTTTTGTAATGAAATGATTGGATAAATGGACATTGTGTCATTTATTTACTATAGTTCTTTCGCACCTGTGTTGTGGTTACGTATAGATGTTTGCAAGCCTTTATTGCTTTCAGGTTAAAAGCATTATCAATTTTATAGTTTAGTTGATTCATTGTAAATCTTACACAGGGAGCTGTATCTGGATAATTCAGAGGGGACTTATGTTCTTCAATAGCGAAGTGACCCAACTATTGGTGTTGGTTGAGTCTTCTTGTTTGGGCTTTTCAAGGTCATTTTGTAGGTGTTTTCTTGGAAGACAAATATGTTCACCAACAAAATGTTTTAATTTGAGGTTGAATAAAATCATTGAAAGTGCACATGTGAATATTGATGAGAAGTTCATGATTCAAGAGAGATACTATGATTATGCACCTATGATTGAAGATGAACCTAGACCTATCAGTAAAGAAATAGTTATTGAAGAAATTTTTGACTGTATTGATGTATCATGCAATAACCCTAAACCAAGTGAAGAGGAATCACATATTATAGATGAAGTGTCACACCTAAGATTCCAAAATACACATCTAGATACCATTCAAAAGAAGATATCATTGGAGATCAGAGCAGTAAAATTTTGACAAGATCTAAAGAAAAAGGTTTAACCGTTGATGAAGAGGTATGTTTACTTTCACAAATTGAACCCTTAAGTGTTGAAGATGCTTGTAATGATTCAGATTGGAAAAATTCAATGCAAGAAGAATTAGATCAAATAATTAAGAATGATACATGGGAATTGGTCCCTAGACCTTGTGACAAAAATGTGATTGGAACTAAGTGGATATTCAAAAACAAAATGAATGAAGATGGTACTATGATAAGAAACAAAGCAAGACTGGTATGCAAAGATTATGCGTAGAGAGAAGGTATTGATTACTCTGATACATTTTCCCCTGTGAGCACACTGGAAGCTATTAAATTGTTTTTAGCTTATGCAACATTCAAGAACTTTAAGGTATATCATATGGATGTCAAGTCAGCATTTCTGAACGGTGACTTGAAGGAAGATATCTACATAGCTGATTAGTCTGAAGTATTTAATTTATCAGACAAACCAGACATGGTATGAATAATAAAGAAAGCCCTCTATGGACTCAAATAGACCCCAAGAGCATGGTGTGAGAGACTTGATGGCTACTTGAAAAAGATAGGATTCAAGAAGGGAGCAGAAAATTAAAAATTATTCATAAAAGAGACACCTGAAGGATTATTACTTGTTACCATTTTTGTTGATGACATTATCTTTGGAGGTAATGAAAAACTTAGTGCAGACTTTGCTAAAGAAATGCAAGTGAGTTTGAAATGAAGATGATCAGACCTATAAAATACTTTTTGGGATTAAATGTAAAACAGACAGACAGAGGTATATTCATAAATTAGTCTAAATATGTGAAGGAGATATTGAAGACATTCAAAATGGAAGATTTCAAGCCAGTAAGCACCCCTACACTAATACATTTGGTACCAAATTGCAACGGCAGTGCCATTGTAGTTTTTCCGTCACAACCTTGTCATTGTCGCAATTGCGACGATAGACCGTCGCAATTGCGACGACGACAAGGTTGTGACGGAAAAACTGCAACGGCACTGCCGTTGCAATTTGGTACCAAATGTATTAGTGCTATGATAACAAGAAGTAAGCTTTCTAAAAATGATGACTCTACAGCAGTTAACAAAACACTATACAAGTCTATGATTGGAAAACTCATATATCTTACTCAATCTAGACCAGATATTTCTAATGCAGTTGGCATTGTTGGAAGATTTGCAGCTGAACCAAAACAAAATCACCTAATGGAAATAAAAATAATATTAAGATATTTAAAAGGCACTATAGACTATGGTTTATGGTATCTTAACTCAGAAAATGTAGAACTTCATGTGTATACAGATGCAGATTGGGCAGGTTGTGTTGATGACAGAAAGAGTACCTCAGGAGTAGCAATATTTCTTGGAGACAGGTTGGTTACTTGGACAAGCAAGAAGAAGAACTATATTTCTCAGTCAACAGTAGAAGCTAAGTATGTAGCAGCAGCATTAAATTGTTCCACAATTGTTTGTATCAAGCAGATGATTAAAGACTTTGGGATCTAGATTAATTATCTTATTGTTATTCATTGTGACAACACTAGCACTATTAATATGTCAAAGAACCCTATGATGCATGCAAAGATAAAACACATAGAAATAAAATATCATTTTCTAAGAGAAAAATTTGCAGAGAGAGAAGTGAAGTTGGATTACGTGAGCACCAAAGAATAGTTTGCAGACATATTTACAAAGCCTATATCAAAAGATACTTTTGAGTATCTAAGGAAGAAGTTGGGATTAATTCCCTTTCCTAAGTCTGATTAAAATTTGCAACAAGGGCATTAGTCCTTGGTGACTGATGATTGGTTGACTACTCTACTTCAGGAGTAGTACCTGTGCTTATTTATATTTGGCATCCTTTTCCATTGATGTCAAAGGGGGATTATATAGTAAGGGGGAGCATATACTCTGGCAAAGTATACAGTCATGAAAATAAAAACACAGTAAAAAGAGATGCAGCAGTTTAGAGGAACTTTTGATGAGGATATTGAGAAGATTGTAAAAATAAAGAAGATACTTTTGGATTGATGTTTTTTTTCATATCATATGTTGCCATCAATGTTAAAGGGGGAGATTGTTGGATATTTGCCTTTGTGTAAATAGTTGACTATTTGTTTGTCATTGATGACAACATATAGTATACAACAGTGTTCTATATGTAATTATCTATATGGACATGTTGGAGCCTTGTGTGGTTATTTGTATGTTGTAGACATATTTATTATGCTATGTTCATACACACAGATTCAGTAGTGCAGTTAAAGTTGAGTTATGTTGATTTGTTTACCATCTACAGTTTCAGATGATTATTATTAAGAGCCGACAATAATTTCATTGTTTCTTCAGTTGCGCCAATCTTTGGGATATGCTTGTTTGAATTCATGTTTAGTTATGAGTTAAAAGTGTTTAGCCAAGGGCTCTTAACATTTTTCATCTAAAGTGTGATGTTTGAGTTATTTTGGTGGAGCCGATTGTATGAAGTGATGCGTCTATTAATTTTGAGTTGCACTATTCTAATTATGTTGCGTGCTTAGTTTAGCTGACAAGAAAGTTGTTGAAGGGCTTCCTACATCCGACATAATCATATCTTTTGAGGAAGATACTTATAATAGCTCATTTGTGATCACCAAGCAAGATAGAAAAAAAAAAGAAGAGAAGTCATGACAGTTAAAAAGAGCAGAATGTTTGATGTATTAGAACAGAAAAAGCTACATCATTCATCAGTTAAAGATCTATGTGAAGAAGCAGAAAGATTAAACAAGTCATTGGAACTGATCAAGACAACATGTCTACTTAAATAGTTCAATTTTAGATATAGTAAATATCTATTGTACAAAAGGTTGCAGCCTTCATCATTTGAGCAGTGTGTTATTGGACAATGTGTCCTCACCCCTAACAGGGTTATTTGTAAAAGACTCCTAACAGGGTCCTACCTTTGACCAGGTCACTGTACTTATTATATTTTAAATATCAACTCCTAATAGGGTTGAAGATCTTCTAACAGGGATCATTATACTCTAGTGTAGTTCTTTGTGGGTACTAATTCCCACCAAGGTTTTTACCTATTTTGGTTTTCCCCATAACCAAAATAGTGGTGTTCTATTTTGTGTTATCTTTTTGTGTTTATGCTTAATGTTATTATGTACTTAACTTGATAAATAATTAAATCTAGTAGATAACTGATTCACCCCCCCCCTCTCAGTTATCTCTTGGGACTATTCCTAACATGAAGCAATGACATGCTTGCTTTTAATGAAACAAAGTTTAGCAATTTACATAAATTTAATCATTTAAAATTTTCTATGATATGAAATGATGATAAACAATTAAAACACCTTGAAATATAACTGTGGGAACACTTGAAGAATGTGCATAGGCAATCAGTGAAAATGACTATACATGGGACACAGACATGCATCACCTTGCATAGTAGCACTTATTAAAAAAAATGTAACTATGTACACTGACTATACAAACAAAATTAGTTACAAAGACCCATTTATAGGAAGGGTAAAATAGCTACCTTCATGAACCATTTATTTTCCTTAATTAGTTTCATAATGATATTTTGACATAAATTAGGACAAAAATAGGTCATATGTCCCTTTTTTGTGACACGCCAGTAAAGAAAACATATTTATTCTTTTCAAGAAAAGTTCCTGACGTCAAAACATGTGGCATCTTGACTTGAAAAGTACCTTACTCATTCTCTGACATGAGCATGACCTAGATTGGGTGATAAACTACATATGAAAAATACCTTACAGGGAACCCATGTGTATGCTCAAAAGAAGGTGGTGTGGGAATGGGACTTTGATGTTGTTTAACCGCCTATGGGTCCACGAATTTAGAGAGTTTCTCCTCCTGATTTGTTGGGATAAAAACTGGTGTAATCTCATGGAGCAATGAACAAAACTCATCTAAATCTTCCTAGAAGATCATATCCTCATTAACTGTCTCTTCGCATTCCAGGACGATAGAAGAATTCTCTAACTCCTTCCGTACCTTGGAATGCAACTCCTATGAAAATTATTAACATGAATAGGCCTCAAAAATCTCCACAACCTGCACTGCAAAAATATCCTCATCCTCTACAAAATAGGGGAGCTCAAAAAGAGAGAGCTCGGATAATCAATCTTTGGTTGATTTAAGGAAACATTACCCTCTTCACACTTTTGGCTTGGTTGTTCTTGCCAGAAGTTGCATTGGACTTGTTCCTTTGAATACCCATCTTAGTGGCATGCAGAGGCCTGATTCTATTTATTTCTTTTCTTAGTGTGCCAAACTATGGGCCCTCCTTCAAATAGTGAAATTGTGGCTGGCATCAAGATACTGAAAAGAGAAGTCCAAAAATGCCTCTGAAATAGATTCGTCTTCTTCTTAAAATTGCTCTGCCAAGAAGCATACGTGGGAGAATGTGTCTTCATATACCATCTCCTTACTTAAGTAGGGCACCTCAGGGTAGCAATGCCTCCTGCAAACTGGGAGCCTAATTCCCCTAAAAAGGTTGGGGAGAAAACCCAATTAGGAAAATCAGAGTAACTCAAATCCCTTCCTAGTCAAATCCAAAGTGCATCTTACCGTATGCACTTGAAAGCCTCATGCAAGCCAGGGTAAAACAAAAATGTGCATTGTCTTTGGCGATTTTGATTTGTTCTATACAACTGCATGTGCAAAAAAATATTATTTATCCCTAAGAGCCTCGTGCCTAATTAAGGGCAATCAGGAAGCTTTACAGGAGTGGGAAAAAATTACATCTTACAAAGAAACCTCCAGGATTTCAGAGAATTTGGATCTTCTTGTCAGGGTTTGGATGGAAAAGAGAAAAACCTCTCTATAAAAAAACTAATCAATGGGGAGGTGAAACTCCAAGCTGATCTTTGGGATGGGGTTAAGAATGTGAAAGATGACATCTACATGGGTTTGATCATTCTTGGTCATATATTTATACCTCCATCCACAAGGACACGATGTACCAAAGACCCTTCATTGTCAGATGGGAGAAAAAATACCAAATTCAAGGGACATAAGGAAAAGTATTCATATCTTAGTCATCGGAAGCACCTACATGGGTTCAGATAAACACAAAAATCTCCTAAAGAGAGTGAAAATCCCTACACCTACAAACATGGTATAAGAAGACTATCTATGAAAGGAAAAGGGACACAAGGCACCAAGAATGAGCTCTTGATTTCAGACATAAATAGTTCCTATAAGGGTCCAGTAAAACAACCACAAGACCCAAAAAAATTCTTCATGAGGAGCAGGCTATGAATGGTACAAGTCATCTTCTATTCTAGATGCATTGTGAGGAGAGGGAAGCCTTCATGATCACAAATACACCCAAACAAAAAAAATTATACCAGTATAAGTAAACTAGACTAGACCCATTAAGAATTAGCACAAGATAGATTGATTAACAAAAAAGGAAAGGCAACAATGGCCTAATCCCCATAATTCATTAAGACAAAACATGTCAAGGTTGGAGAGTATGCTTTAGAATACAAATGTCATAGTATACACCTCTAGCCAACAATCCATAGCATCTTGTTCTCAGAAACTAAAAACCTTGAAGATATAATTACATTTATTAATTGACAAAAATAGAGTCCATTCACCTACCTAGTTCTAATTGATTGACCATTGAATATTTTATAATATAGGCCATCAAGTTTTATAGTAACCACCTTTTGATATTTCAATCATACAATGATCACATTTTTGTTACAATTGACTGACACGTCAAAGAATTTGGAATAGGTCCTTTGATCTCCCAAGATTTGGACAAGTGTTTTTTTTTTGTTGGTTGATCGCACATGCTTGACAACTATGGCTAAAAATAAAATCATGGTGGCCTTTATAGAGATGAAAATGATTACATAGGATAACTGAAATATGTTCCCCTAGACAGTTGTTTATTCTATCATTAACCATGGGCATTATGTAATGTGGCATATTCCTTTAATATGTGTGGTGGTGGGTCCTTCATTGATGGGATCGTACTGCGGGACACGTGTCATGTTGGGAGGATTTGGAGAGGGTAAACCCAGCACATGGGCACTTGAAACCTCAACTAGGCAACGTTTTTCATCTGTGGCAGATGAAATTTTGTATGCCAAGAGAAAGTGCTCAGCAAGGAGCCCGTGGACTCTAACTTGGAAAAGTCAGAACAAAGAGGTCCGAAAGACTGACCTACGTAGATGGAGTCTACAATTACAAAGTATCATAGTTTTATGGCACAAACTACTATTTTTAGATGTAGATGGAATATTATTTGAACTTTGTCTTGTTTGGAATATAGGAATCTTCTAAGAAAGGTTACACCCCTCCTATTAGTTCTCCTTAACTCTAGATGACATTAGGCTTCATGAGAACAATTGGAATGCAAGAAAATAAATTATTAGTGGTTTGGGTGATTGAGAAATTTTCAAGGTTATGCCTTGTAATTTTGCAAAATAAGTCTAGGAAAAGCTTAGGAGTATCTATGAAGGAGATGTGAAAATAAAACAAGTCAAGATGCATAACCTGAAGTACAATATTAAGAATCTAAAGATGTCTGAAGATGAGAACATTGGAAGTTACTTACACTGGGTAAATAAGATAGTAATTGGAATAAGGGATATTGGTAGAACTATGGAGAAAAATAAAGTTGTTAGAAGAGAAAAGTGATGATAGGGTAAAAGCACAATAAGTTGTCACCCTTTTACAAAGGAAAAGGTTAACAACACCAAAACTATAAAACTTCAAGGGCATAAAAGTCACATTTGTATTGAGAATTTGAAGACGATGTAAACTAAAGAAATGTGTGAAATATGATGACTTTTATGCCTTTAAATTTTTTTTAAAAAATTGAAAAAAAATTAACATATTTTTGAATTTTTAGGTTTACTTTTCGTTTCTTGAAAAATACTACAAATCAGGCGGTTTACTTTCCAGCAAATAATTATAAGTAAAACATTGTTTTTCCCTCCAATTTCATAATATATTTTAGATGACATGTATAGCTAGTGCAAAAAAATGAAGTGTTTTTGATCTATAGCTTTCCCATTATAAGTATTCAAAGTCGAACTTACCTGAAATCAATAGTTTTTGTCTCCCACCACTTTTCCCCTATCAAAACTATACCAAAAACCAAATAATTTACATATTTTTGAAAAGGACTCTCTTCTCTAGTATTGTATATGATTTTTAAAAAATTCTAAATTGATTTAGCATTTTTTTATATTTTATGAATCAACGACTTCTCATAACTCAATATACCTACATGTAGTTTGTAGCGAATTTGTTCATTGTTTTGTAATTGAAACAATATAAACATTTTGTGTATAGAATCGTAGTTTCGAGATCTAGAAAAGGGTACTTTTACTTTTTTGACATTTTCTATTTTGAGAAGAGAATGGAATAGCAGAAGTGCAAACTTCTAGTTTTTTTATGTTTTGGGGGGTTTGGCTGCCAACATGGCATGGCACCTAGGCAGACTTAGCCGAGTATGACTTGGCCTAGTCTGACTCGGTCGAGTCCTACTAGACCGATTCCCCTAAGGTGTTGGTCCCCCCGCGAATGGTCGCATGGTTGACCCACCCTTTCAAAGAGAAGGGTATATATAAGTTTTTTAAAAAATTAATTATATAATTGATTAGTCCCATAATAGTGTGTCCTACTTTTTTAACATCCTGATTTTTGCTAAAATTACACATTTTTTAGAATCTATGATGATTTAAGCCTTGAGAGGTCCCATTTGAAGGATTAAATTAAAAAAGTTTAGATAAAATCCTCTTAGATCAAATTCTCTTTGGTATAATCTCTCTACTCCTCAGTTACACCTATAATCGAGTCTCCTTTGCACCCATTAAAATGTTGACAAAAATCACTTTGACATTAAATTTTCGGGGATAAAATGAATTCATTTGACAAACCCAAATACAGGATGATAGTACTAAGAGGGATCTTTCCAAAGATTTTATATATAT
>MU224923.1:2662120-2676178 GCA_018584345.1 Thuja plicata
ATATATATATATATATATATATTGAGTTTATTATGACTTTGTTTTTTAAGTTTTACCAAACATAGTTTGTCTAACCATTTAGCAACTTCTTTGTTTGACGCTTTTGGAAAAATAATAAATTAGGAAAAATAATAATGAAGAATATCTAGGAAATAGGTATTTATGTTAACTTTCTATCAAAAAAAAGAAAGAAAATGAATTTCAATATATACATATCAAGTTAGAGATATCAAAATGAACATATGTCCAAATTATAGTTAATGTCACTTCATAACTCAATAAACTACAAAATATTCAACCAAATTGAACAAAACCAATTGGATTCCCTAGATATTGGTATTAAAAACCTAACTTCAAAAGAATTACATTCTTATCATTTTTAGAAAAAAAATTATGTTGATGAAAGTGAGTGTCACTCCTGAAAAATGTTGATTTTTCAGACAAATCAGTTTTTGAAAGAGAAGGAACAATGGATACAAATCAACTCCAAAAAATTTTAAAAATATATATTTAGAAACTAGAAACAAAATGCTAAAAGTCACTAGTTTACATCATATTCAAATTCTTAATGGTTTTGCAGCAACGAGTATCCAAAAGTGAAGTTTTTAAAAAAAATGTTTGTTTCAATGTCAAAGTTGGCCAAAAAGTGGGACACAATATTGTGGGATCACCCAGTTATGAATTTCATTCCTTATTTAAGAATATAAGGGATTTGTGAAGCTAGGAGGCATGTTTTCGGGGAAGCTACAAAGGCATTTTGTTTTTGAAGGAGTGTGAAGGCAATTTTTTCAATCAAGAAGGATTAAAGAAAAATCAAATTCTTGCTTCTATTTGACAAATGGGAAATAAAAGGACTAGAACAAGGAAATATGATTATAAAAGGGATGACAAAATGAAAGGTCATACAAAACTTATCGAAGAGAAATTGGTCAATGTTGAAGAAAAACCTATCGATGTTGAAGAAGGTGCAACTCAACTAGGGGAGCATATTGGTAGTAGTCGAGCTATACATATTTATCCTACAATGCAAAATTTTATGGAGATGAATGAGGAATCACTTATCAGTCAAATTGCACCAGAGCACCTGGTGCCTGAAAGAACTATTAAATGGCATCTCAAAAACATGTGGAAGGAATATTTTAAGGATAAATATTTGGTGGGAAAAACACAAATGTTTGCAAAGTTATTCAGGAAAAGAGAAATGACTCTGGTTTTGGAGTTGTCGGTGTTGGAAAGCTACAATGTAAACAATTGTTGTTTTGTCATTGATGTCAAACCTTAACTGGTGAGACTATTGCTATCTATTTTAGTACCATATCTATTGATTACTCAAGAATATTTGAAGGCAAGGATAACAAGAAGACTGAGTGAAATTTTTGAGTTATGGGAAACTAAAAGGATACTTGATCAGTTGGCACATTGGCAAGGTAATTTGTTGTTTATCTATAACACTAAAATGAAGATGTTAGTTTACTAGGAACAGTTTATGCTTAGTGAAGTTTTTGTCGACCGAGCACCAGTGTGAGTGAAGTTTGTGTTGATCGAGCACCAGTGTATGTTGAGCATAATTTCTAGTGTCAACCGAGCGCCAGTAAATTGTCGGAGAAAACAATGATGACCGAGTGAAAGAACACAGTGTTGGCCGAGCGACAGTATTTTGGTAAATGTTGAGATTTGAGATCTCTGGCTGACATAATTGAATTTATTGGGATATGTAAAGTTAATTAAGGATAAGCACGATTGGTCCACACTATTTAATGCATGGGTAACCATAATTAATGCATGCATTCAAGATTTAATTAGAGATTGCTTAGGAGAAGTAAATTAAATGTAAATGATGGAAAGATCCGTTGGATCCAACCTAACCTAAGATCTACGATCTTGATTAAGAGGAAAAGATTTATTTTACCTAGATGAAGAGGTATAAGATAACCTCGAAGGGGTTATTCAATGAGTGAGATGTACGTCCTAAGTGTATGCAAGAGGATTGCATGGTTAATTGACTAATTGGCATGATCTAGCAGAGAAGGCTGAGTAGAGAAGCATAGGATTGCAGAAGTGTTGCTTGACGGATTTCCAAGAAGATCTGGAGATAGAAATGAGAATGGAGACCGCTCAGTGAATTAGCATTAGAGTTGAACTAGATCTAGATTTGCAAATTAATTTGTATGTATCATATCACACCTGTTGATTACTTTGTAACCATTGTATCAGTCAAAATCCTTTAACCAGGTTGACCTAACAGTCATTGTATAAATCCTTTGAGCAAGGTGACATTCAGGTGGAATTTTCTAAGTCCTCTAACAAGGCCACTCCTGACAGGGTGATTAAATCCTTTAACCAGATCACATTTAGCAATGTGTTTTGTAACCTTTAACAGGGTGGCTCCTAGCAGATCTCACTTCAGAAGAGTGAAAACTTGGTAGCATGTTACTGGTGGTTTTTCCCAAATTGGGTTTCCGCATTAAATATTGGTGTCAACTTGTGTGAATGCTTATGTTTTGTTTTACTATTAAGTTTATGCAAGCTGATTACATTTAAACAGTAAACTGCATATTTATGTTGTTGATTTATACTGTTGTTTCCGAGCAGACCTGAGTTGTTTAAAGTTCTATAAAGTTTCAATTGGTACATCTAGACCTATGGATAACTGATTCACCCCCCTCTCATTTATTCTAAATTCATTCTAACAATTTGTATCAGACATTTGGTCTCTTGAAAATAGTTTGAAGGTACTTGGAGTGAAAGATCAAGATGTACAAAAAGGAGGTACCGAAGTTGAACAAAGATAACTTCCCTGCATGGCAGAGTTTGATGAAATTGCATCTGGCTGGTATTGGTGATGCTTCTAAATGCTATATTGAACATGATTATGTATCCCCTACAACACCTCTAACCGCTGAACATTTAAGAGAAAAGAAGGAACACAATCAAGCAATGTTGGAGATTTCATCATCCTTAAGCTATCCTAAATTTGAAGACATAAAGAACTGTACAAATGCAAATAAGATGTGGGATACCCTACCAACCATCTATGGAGGAGATACGAATTTTCTGAGAGCCAAATCTGAAATTTTAAGAGGTAAGTTTGATGAAATGAAAATGAAAGAAGGAGAAAATATAGTTCAATATTGTGTTAGGATAAAAGAAGTTGTGAATTATATTAGAGGAGCTAATGGAACCATTGATGATAACACCATTATGAGAAAGGTATTGAGGAATATTCTTCTTGTATATGCTATTAGAGTCTCTGCAACTCAAGAATTAAGATGTACTCCTAATAACAATTTGACTTTGGAAGGTTTGGTGGGCAAAATTATTGTATTTGAGATGTCAAATATTGATAACTACACTCCACAAGCTATTGAATCTGCATTCAAGACTCAGTTGGTCCTTAAAAAATCAAAGAAAGGAAAGAAATGTGTGAACAGTGATAGTGACACTACTAATGATGATCTGGAATAGCTTGAGGCACTTATGGTAAGAAGACTATCTAGAGGAAAAGGAAAATTCAAAGGTAAACTTCCTATCATTTGTTTTTCATGTAACAAAGTTGGTCATATTGTTGCTAGATGTCCTGATAAGAATGTCAAAGAAGAAAGGAGAGACAGCAAGTACAAAGATAGAAAGGATGACCAAGACTTCAGAAAGTATAAGGATTACAAAGACAAAGGTAAGAAATCTTGCTATATAGCTAAAGAAGCTTCTGATAGTGGATCTGAAAATTCTGATGAAAATGATAAAGAAGTTGTGTATGTTGCTATGAAAGATGATTATGATGATGATGAGAAAACTGCATTAATTTCTTATATGAGTAAAGGTGATCATTGGATTATTGACAATGGTTGTTCAAATCACATGATTGGTGATAAAATTAAATTTGAGACCTTAGATCAATGCAAAGGCACTGGTTATGTTAAATTTGGTAATGATGCACCATGTCTTGTTAAAGGAAAAGGATCAATTAAATTAACTAACAAGATCAGATGTGATAATGTATATTGGGTTGATGATCTTAACTATAATTTATTGAGTGTTGCACAACTGAATACTTCTAGTTACAGAGTTGAGTTCCCTCACAAGAAGGCAAAAATATTTGATGCCACTGGAGAACTAGTTGGAAGTGGGGAGCAAACAAAAGGTAACATGTTCTATCTGGACTTAGCTGATGAGACATGCTTGTTTGCACAATATAATGATGTTTGGTTATGGCATAAAAGGTTGTGTCATGTAAACTTTCATAACTTGGTAAGAATAAGAAAATTGAAAAAGGTTAGAGGGCTACCTAAGTTAAAGAAACTTGAAAATGCAATGTGTAAGCAATGTCAGTTGGGAAAAATGACTAAGTCTAGTTTCAAGAGCAAGACTCATACTTCTGAGGAAATTCTAAAATTGGTTCATACTGACCTTTTTGGTCCCATTGGTGAGAAAATTTACTATGGAGATAGATATTTCATTCTATTTGTTGATGATTACTCTAGAATGATGATTGTTATGTTTCTTAAAGAAAAATATAATGCATTCTAGTTATTTAAGAGATAGGCAAAAGTTGAAAAAGAGATAGGTAAAAGTCTGAAATGTTTGAGATCTGACCGAGGAGGTGAGTTTATTTCTAATGAGTTTAACAGATTCTGCAATGACCCGGGTATCAAAAGATAGATGTCTGTGCCTAGGACACCACCACAGAATGGTATTGCTAAAAGCAGAAATAGATCTATCATGGATTCTGCTAGAACACTAATGATGGAGAAAAATGTTGCACAAAAATATTGGAGAGAAGCTATGAGTACAACAGTCTATACCCTGAATAGAGTACAAGTCAAGAAAAGTACTAATGCTACACCTTATGAGCTATGGTATGGATATGCACCTAATGTAAGATATTTCAAATTTTTTGGAAGTAAATGCTTCATACTAAAGGATAATAGAAATAGAAAACTTGATGCTAAAGGTGAGGAAGGGATATTTCTTGGTTATTCAACTAGAAGCAAAGCATATAAGTGTTTGAATACTAACACTAACAAAATTGTGGAAAGTGCAAATGTTAGAATTGATGAATATGCAGAAAGAAATGAAGCAGAATTCTTACAGGAACCTGAAAGTTACAAATCATTTGTCTATTTGGATGGGGAAGATTCTAATGTATTACCTAAACCTGAGGAAGAGGTTGCCAAGCAACATCTAGCACCTGCCAAGTTACAGAATGAGGTTTTCAGGCAACAAGAGGTAATTTTTGAGCTATCTGATGGAGATGTCGAGACACAGAATCAACCTGAATTGAATGAGAATAATGAATCTGAAGAAAGACAAGAACCTAATCTAGCAAAGTATGTAAGGAGGCACCAAAAACTTGATCAAATCATAGGATCGAAGGATTCTACAGTTATGACAAGAAGTAAGTTGAGAGACGGTACATGCTTGTTATGTGATTCTAAGCCTAAAATAGTAAAAGATGCTTTAGAAAATGAAGATTGGATACAAGCCATGAATGAAGAGATCAAACAGATCAAAAAGAACAAACCTTGGACACTTGTACCTAGGTCAAATGACAAAAATGTAATTGGTACTAAGTGGGTATTTAGAAATAAGCTAAATGAACATGGAGAAGTAACAAGGAATAAAGCTAGACTGGTATGCAAGGGTTATGCACAAGAGGAAGGAATTGATTATGGAGAAACATTCAACCCAGTTGCAAGGTTGGAAGGAGTCAGAACTTAACTTGCATATGCAGCCTACAAAGGTTTTAAAGTTTATCAAATGGATGTAAAGTCAGCATTTCTAAATGGGATATTAGAAGAAGAAGTGTACAGTGAACAAGCTGATGGATTTGTTGACCCAAGAAAGAGTAACATAGTTTGCAGACTAAACAAGGCACTATATGGACTGAAGCAAGCACCAAGAGCATGGTATGAGAGATTGCACAATTATCTGATAAACATTGGATTCGCAAGGACCAATGACAGCAACAATCTGTATTTAAAGACAAAACAAGGTAAAGGTACTTTATTAGCTGCAATTTTTGTTGATGACATTATATTTGGTGGACAAGATGTGTTATGTCAAATATTTGCAAAAAAGAAGAAAACTGAATTTGAGATCTCTATGTTTGGTGAAATCAAATTCTTTGTTGGCTTACAAATATATAAAATGAAGAATGGTATCTATATTACTCAATCAAAATATGTCAAGGAGATACTAAAAATTTTTGGAATGGAAGAATCAAAACTAGTAAGTACACCCATGGCTACTAGATAGAAGTTAACAAAAAATGATGATACAAAAGAAGTGAATCAAACCCTTTATAGGTCAATGATTGGAAAGCTGCAATATGTTGTGCACAATAGACCTGATATTGCTCTGGTTGTTGGAATTGTTGCAAGATTTTTTGCCAATCCCAAGTAGACTCATATGATGGCAGTAAAAAGAATTCTGATATATTTGAAGGGTACAGATGAATATGGTTTGTATTACAAAAAGAATGACAAGTTTGAACTCAGAGTTTACACTGATTCTGATTGGGCTGGAAACGTGGATGATAGGAAAATCACTATAGGTGGCACATTTCTTTTGGGAAAGAGATTGGTATCCTAGACAAGAAATAAATAGAATCGCACCTCACAATCTACAGCTGAAGCCAAGTATGTGGCAGCAGCAGTTAATTGCTCTAATATTGTGTGGTTGAAGATACTACTGAAAGGTATGAAAGAGGAGATCACAGAACCAGTTGTTATATATTGTGATAACAAGAGTGCCATTAATATTTCTAAGAACCCTGTGATGCACTCTAAGACAAAACATATAGCTATCAAGTATCATTACTTGAGAGAGTTAGTTCAAAACAAGGAAGTGAGACTAGAATATGTGCATACTAAGGAACAGTTAGCAGACATATTTACAAAAACACTACCCAAGGATGCTCATGATTATTTGCGAGGTAAATTAGGGGTGATTCCCCTAACTGAGGCTAATTAGTTCAAAATGGAAGTGTTGCATCAAATTTTATATTCATAATATTTGAGACATTGATGCACATGAGTCACACTTTAGGAAGCTGCCTAAAGCTGTGAAAGAAAGACAAGGATAGAAAATAGGATCAGTCATAAGCAAGATGACAGGAACAGCATGATACAGAGTTAGAACAAAATAATCTGCATAATAAAGATGTCAACATCTTTGACATTGTTGTCAAAGAGGGAGAGTTTACTATTTAGAGAACCAAGAGAGAGATTACTAAAAGAGGGAGTCTACAGATGAATAGAAATAGAAATATTTCAATGTGACTAGAGACACAGAGGGAGAAATGTTTTATAGGATGAGAATCAGAATGAAGCTAAAGACATTAATGAAGATTGGTTCATATCAAGGAACATAGGAAGACTTTTTGTTTTGTATGCTTACTATGTTTGTAAAATTATTGTTTTAAAATTTAGTGTTGCCATCAATGTAAAAGAGGGAGATTGTTGGAAAGCTACAATGTAAACAATTGTTGTTTTGTCATTGATGTCAAACCTTAACTGGTGAGACTATTGCTATCTGTTTGAGTACCATATCTATAGATTACTCAATAATATTTGAAGGCAAGGATAACAAGAAGATCAAGTGAAATGGTTGATTTATGGGAAACTAAAAGGGTACTTGATTAGTTGGCAAATTGGCAAGGTAATTTGTTGTTTATCTATGACACTAAAATGAAGATGTTAGTTTACTGGGAATAGTTTATGCCGAGCAAATTTTGTGTCGACTGAGCACCAGTGTATGTCGAGCATAATTTCTAGTGTCAACCGAGCGCCAGTAAATTGTTGGAGAAAACAGTGATGACCGAGTGAAAGAACACAGTGTCGGCCGAGCGACAGTATTTTGGTAAATGTTGAGATTTGAGATCTATGGCCGACATAATTGAATTTATTGAGATATGTAAAGTTAATTAAGGATAAGCACGATTGGTCCACACTATTTAATGCATGGGTAACCGTAATTAATGCATGGATTCAAGATTTAATTAGTGATTGCTTAGGAGAAGTAAATTAAATGTAAATGATGGAAAGATCCGTTGGATCCAACCTAACCTAAGATCTACGATCTTGATTAAGCGGAAAAGATTTATTTTACCTAGATGAAGAGGTATAAGATAACCTCAAAGGGGTTATTCAAGGAGTGAGATGTATGTGCTAAGTGTATGCAAGAGGATTGCATGGTTAATTGACTGATTAACATGATCTAGTAGAGAAGCAGAGGATTACAGAAGTGATTGCTTGATGGATTTCCAAGCAGATCTAGAGATTGAAATGAGAATGGAGGCCACTCAGTGAATTAGCATTAGAGCTGAACTAGATCTGGATTTGCAAAGTAAGTTGTATGTATCAAATCACACCTTCTGATTACTTTCTAACCATTGTATCAGTCAAAATCCTTTAACTAGGTTGACCTAACAATCATTGTATAAATCCTTTGAGCAAGGTGACATTCAAGTGGAATGTTCTAATTCCTGTAACAAGGCCACTCCTGAAAGGGTGATTAAATCCTTTAACTAGCTCACATTTAGAAATGTGTTTTGTAACCTTTAACAGGGTTCGCTCCTAGCAGAGCTCACTTTAGAAGAGTGAAAACTTGGTAGCATGTTACTAGTGGTTTTTCCCAAATTGGGTTTCCACGTTAAATATTGGTGTCAACTTGTGTGAATGCTTATGTTGTGTTTTACTATTAAGTTTATGCAAGCTGATTACATTTAAATAGTAAACTGCATATTTATGTTGTTGATTTATATTGTTGTTGCCAAGCAGACCTGAGTTGTTTAAAGTGCTATAAAGTTTCAATTCGTACATCTAGAATTGTGGATAACTGATTCACCCCCCCTCTCAGTTATTATAAATTCATTACAAAAGTTGGGTGTTAATAATAGGAAAAGTGCAGGAGGTCAACTAAAAGAAATAATAATTGAAAATTTATAAGATGCATTGAACATTGTTAACATGATAGATGGAGGACCTGATTCAAATTTTTCTCAAAGAGCGTTGATGACTATGATTTCCAGTAAGAGATTGACACATAGAAATCAAGCTCAAGAAATTTCTGATTTACTAAAGGTATCTCGAAGAAATGTTCAGAGATATATTAGGAAGATAAATATGTTGGATATGGACATTGAAAAGAATTGGGTACAGATTTGTGGAGTTCCTCGTAAAGAAAATTTTTGAAGATGTAAGAAGATGGGTCATTGAATCTTGGAGCAACTACTCTCATGTTTCTTCCATTAGAAGGGACACTATACAGATGGAAGATGAAGAGACCGGTATGAAGATTTCACATCCAAAACATTTTTTCGATACTACACAAATTGAACTATTTGAAGCATTCAAACAAGAATTTTTAGATGTGAGAATTGGTCAGAGAATGTTTAAGATGTTGCGCCCTTGCTTCATACGCATAAATAAGGTTTGTGAAACATGTTGTTGTCGAAATCATGTTGATTTTCACTTATACTTGCAATCATATAAACAGGTTATGGTAGTACTTAATGTAGATATGGTTCCTTGAAGTACAACAAAATTTGTGAAGTCCATTCTATGTGATAAATTAGAAGACTCGAATGAATTCGATGTCCAGTGTATAAAATTGAATGCAATGATTGTGGAAATTTACTGAAATTTCCTTTACAATTTGATAATATTGATGTTACAACACCAGTCTAGAGATTTGAATGTGAGAGATACCAAACGAAGATAGGAAAAGAATAAAAAAAATTATTGAAGGAGAGTGAATTACCATACCTTCAGTTCATAGACAAATTTTGATCTATGATTTATCCACATATCCAACATTGTCATGGTGCACGATGGAAAGATTAATAGTTTTGTGATTCCAAAAGTTGTTTCCCACGTGGTTGTATTCTTTCAGTTGTATATTTTGCAAAGAACTATACATTTTCTCCTCAATCAGATCTCCAAAGTTAATACTATCATTCTGAGAAAGTTGCAATATTTGTGTATGTGAGCTATAGACATGCACAATTTGATTTGGATGAGATAGAAAATATAGATCAAAATGAATGCATTATCATCAAGCAGTTTTATTTCTATATCAGTGATGATAGAGTTCATGATAGGAGCTATGTGGCTCATTGTTTCAGCATGTTTTTTGACAATCGTGTGAATCGCGGGAAAAATGCTTCACAACACTGGATCTGATCTGATGGGTGTGTGGGTAAGTACATTATTTTATTTTATTCTTTCAATTCTATTAGATAAATTAAATAAGTTGTATTTTTTACATATATATATAAGTTAAATGTTCATGTGTGTGTACATGTGTCTATAACTTTAAATTGCGGGTCAATTTAAGTCTGCAAAATCCTTTAATTAGTTATCCATGCAACATGCTAGAGACAATGTTAAGTTTTTTTGGAACTTCTTTGAAAGTGGACATGGAAAAGGAGAGCATGATGGAGCGGTAGCATGTGTGAAGCATGCACTCCGACAACATGAACTTCAAGGTATATGTACATTTGATATTCAACTTTTTTGTAGTATAGTATGTACACGTTCTTTTATCTTCATTTGCTAGAGTAAACTAATTGTGTAACTAAATTGTTATATATCTAGGTAACATGTTAGAGAATGCAAAGAAAAATTTTGAATGATGTCAAAATCATTTCGCTACTCGAGACTCAAAATACAACAAACGTTACTTTTGGGAAGTGATGGGTATTTAAAACTTTCATTTTTTAAACTCAAATTCTAAAAATTAAATTATAGGTCACATGTGTTCAAGTTGAGTCTATATATAGCATGTACATGCATTTCACATTTTTCATAATTGAACTAAGATCTGACTAATTTATTTAAAATTTACATAATTTTTCCAGATATCAATCGATCCAATCCTTACAATTATCACTCAATTGTTGGTATTATAAGTTTACATCAAGTAACGACTATAGGACAATGCAAGCCTCCACTGATTCAAATAAGAGATAAATCATGTTTTTGTGAAGATTGTGTTAACAACAACACAATGAGTCAATGTGTTAATATTACAAATGCATATGTTTCATAATGGGATTAGAAAGAGTTAATCAAAATGCCTCCTTATGAAGATGATGACAATGGCATAGCCATCCATGATCCTATATATTCAGCTGATTATGAACGTGTTTCTAATTTAGTTGTTACAGGTTCATCTTGACATACATATATGCATATATGTTTTTTATTTACAGTTTATATATAATTTATTAGGTTTACTTGAGTGATGTTCAAATTTTAGTAGTCCAAAATTAAAGTTTTTTTATTAATTTAAATGCACGATTCATTTTTTACATTTGTAGGTGAGTTTTGTTGTGGTTTGGATCCTGAGAATGCAGAAGGTGTAGATTATTATCTACTACGATGCACCAAAGAAAAATACAATTTTCCACAAGAAATTGTTGATGGTGATGGACAGCAATATCCAACTAGTTCAGTTGTTATTGAAGGCACCTATTATCAACAAGTTAAGACAAAAATGGATTTCAATTTATTGAATACATGTCTAGACAGAAAGTTCTACATTATAGTCACTTGGTTATAGCAAAAAACTTGCAGTTTGAGGCTGTGCCAAAAAAAGGACGTGGAAACCAAAAGTGGAAGTTGACTATTGAAGAACATGAAAAAAAATTGGAGACAATAAACGATAAAGAGGATCCAGACTACATGTATCATGAGCAAACTTAGGATTTTAATGTGTTTTCATAGATCTATCTCATGCATACTTAAATCATATTCAAGTAGACTATAAATTATTTGAAATACATGATTGAACCTTGATATATGGATTAAGGGGTCATAATAGGTATGAAATCAATTAGGTATGTTGATTACATTGAATTTATATTGATTAGGTTTTGAATTTTAATTGATTAGACCTTTCAATATTTTTTTCAATTGATTAGATTAGATTTATTTTAGATCGATTAAGGTTGTTTAGATTGATTAATAAATTGAAATTAGATTGTTCAATTAGATTCATTAGGTTTCAAATTGATTTCAAGGTCTCTACATTATATTAGATTGATAGTTTGGTTTCAGGTTTATTAAATTTTCTAGATCTAGATACTTTGTTTGAAAATTACAAGTGTAATTTTTCTAACTTATCTATTGAAATTAGAAATTGATTAGGTTTCGAATAATTGATCTATATTAAATAAATTATATTGATACTTTGGTACAATCAAGATTAGATTGATCAAGATCTACTTTGTAATTTGTAATTATCTATGTACAATTAAATTTAATTAGGTTTCAATTAGTTGTGATGACATGTAAATGATTGAATGTTTGATAATGTTAAGTTGAAGATGATGCAAGACATTAAATTAGTTAATGGTTTGTATTGTCATTGATGTCAACTTGATATCATCTGTATGGTCATATACATAATGCCAAAGACTTCAAAGAATCAATGGAACAGAGGTTATTCTTTCAAAAATGCACAAAAATCAAGTATTTACCAAGTGACAGACTACACCGGCAGAGTGCACACCATCAGTAAAGACAGAGATAAAGTCACAGTGATACCCGATGATCAGAAGACAGTGTTGCCCAATAAAGCAGAATCACAGGATGCCCGACGAGCTAAAAATAGTGTTGCCTGATGAGCAAGATCCAATGATGCTTGACGGATGGAGATCCTAAAGCTAACTGAAGTTGCATTGACAGAACTGGCAGTTGTCACCAGGGATGAACTATAGAATTGATCGACATAACAGAGAGATCAGAAAATGACAAAATATCTAGCTAGAAGAAATTAAGGATAGACTTAACTGGTTTTTTTATTTGTTTTATTTGACCACAATTAAGTAAGTGATTTAAAGATGATTTATACAGCTAGCAAGAAGATAACTACGAGATAAATCAGGAGTTAAAGTCGTAAATCAATTTGGCTGGATTATTTTTCACGCCAAGAATCAAGAATCAAGAACCAAGAATTAAGGGATATCATGTCTATATAAGAGACAAGCATAATTCATTTCTGTATGCACTCAGATACACGGGGGAGTGAATTGAGAGAAGATGCTGAAGAGAAACTGATGAAGGTTAAACTTCATGCAGTCTTGATCAATCAAGCTAAGGGAGAGCTAAAGAATTCTGCAAACACCGACACACAGTGAAGCACAGCATCACAGAGCAGAAAGAATGAAGAACAAAGGAATGGAATTGATACATTGATCAAAAAGGTATTTTATGTAAATAGATCTGAATATCTGCAATTCAAAGTTGCATTAGAAATAGGTCATTGTGTTTCAATTTAACCATTGAAGCATTAAGTCTCTTAACAGATCAGGACTTAACAATCTTTTGTAATTGAGGTATATCCTAACAGATTACCAGAAGGTTGACTCATGATAGTAGCATCAATCTTACCTAAAGCCTGTTGACAGTCTAAGAAGGAGGCTGATTTAAGGATGGTAGTAAGATTAGCATAAAGCCTATTGACAATCTAGAGACTGATTCAAGGATGGTAGCATAGATGCCAGATACTAAGTGACAACCTATGTATAAAAATCCTCTAACAAGGTCGCACTTAACCGTGTGTTTGTAACCTTTAACAGGGTTGGCTCCTAACAGGGCTCACTTCAAAAGAGTGAAAATTTGGGTACTGGTCCCAGTGGTTTTTCCCTTAACAGGGTTTCCACGTTAAAATCCTTGTGTTATATGTGTATGGCTTATTACTTTATTGTTTTACATTTCACATATGCATTTATGGATTGACTGGTATACTCTGCATATTTACTGAGTATCAGTAAATAAGTTTTACTAATCGGTTATTAAGGAGAAGAAGGACAGACAAGGTAAATTGACAGACAGTTATTTATTTCAAGTATTTCAAAGGCATACATCTTGTAGAGACTTAATAATCTGAGGTGTATTAATTGGTGGATTGAAGTTTAAAAGGATAAATCTTTGAGGCCACCCCCCCCCCTCTCAGTTATTACTAACAATTGGTATCAGAGCTTGTGTGCTTAGAAGGAAGGTTTCAAGACCTAAGTAAAGATCACAAGATGAACAGACGAGATGTGCCGAA
>MU224923.1:2684793-2703605 GCA_018584345.1 Thuja plicata
CCCCTCTCAGTTATTACTAACAAGTTGATCTAGATATTTTTTAATTTCAATTAAATTAAAAGTAGACTTAATTATCTATATATCTAGAAACATTATTTCAGTTAGACTTAATTAAATTGATATTAGACTTAAATTTATATTAGATTGAACAATTAGATTTTAATTAAATTGAAATTAGACATAATTATCTATATATCTAATTATCTAGGCTTTTAATGTGTTTTCATAGATCTAGCTAGTGTGTACTTAAATCATATTTGAAGTAGACTATAAATGATTTGAAATACATGATTGAACCTGTATATATATGGCTTAAGGGTTCATAATAGGTATGAAATTGATTAGGTACATGTTGATTAGATTGAATTTATATTAATTAGGTTTTGAATTTTAATTGATTAGACCTTTCAATACTTTTTTCAATTGATTAGATTAAAGATTGATTTTAGATCGATTAAGGTTGTTTAGATTGATTAATAAATTGATTAGATTGTTCAATTAGATTGATTAGCTTTCAAATTAGTTTCAAGGTCTCTACATTATATTAGATTGATAGTTTGGTTCCAGGTTTATTAAATTTTCTAGATCAAGATACTTTGTTTGAAAATTACAAGTGTAATTTTTCTAAATTAGAAATTGATTAGGTTTCAAATAATTCATCTATATCAAATAAATTATATTGATACTTTGGTACAATCAAGATTAGATTGATCAAGATCTACTTTGTAATTTGTAATTATCTATGTACAATTGAATGCAATTAGGTTTCAAATAATTGACCTAGATATTTTTAAATTTCATTTAGATTTCAATTAAATTGAAATTAGACTTAATTAAAATTGGAATTAGACTTAGATGACAAATATCTATATATCTAGAAACCTATGTATAGACTACATGATCAAATATCAATTTACGTGTGTGTGTGTGTGTGTACATATAGATCACAAACATCAATGTCCATGCATATTTATACATCTAGAAATGTAAAATGAAAATCAAACATGTATCAATGTAAATGTCTATACATATCTAAAAACAAGTACATACATATATAATATCAATGCCATGTATGTACAATTACAAGATTTCTATAGAGATAAACATGTGTATACATACTAGATCAAATATCAATGTCACATGCAAAAGTAGAGGTCAAATATCAATGTAAATATATCTGGAAAATCAATAACTCAACATCACCAATTTTCAAACTATGCAATCAATAAACAATATAACTCTCAATAACCTCCATCACCACTATGTCCAGGCCCGTCTGGATCCTTGTCCTACTGGACCCGGGTCTATATGTACATGTAACAATTTACAAATAGTTAATAATGTTAATTTTTTTAAATGTACATTTAAACTCAACAAATAAATTATTAAATATTAAAATTATTTTACCTATGTATCCTAATGAATCAGAGCACCATGCTCCTCTAAGTCTCCATATGCAGCACCTTTCGTAGTGTCATGTACCTGGTTCAAATAAATTTAAATATATACTTATATATATAATTACTTTAATTTTCTTGAATAAAAATTAAATGGTTTCTTACCTGCTGCAATGCATGTCCAATGTCAGATAACTTAGAAGAGTGTAAGGACACTACATCAGGATCAATAGCCTCATCCATAAGCAAATCCGAGAATCTAGTGTGAAATAGTGAGGTTGTAGGGGTCCTCTGTAGGGGAGGTGTCTATTTTTGAGGTGGTGTAAGATCATCCACACTCTTTCATGGAGCTATAGGATGTATCTAGACGTCATCCTGTCTGGAGGTACCTACCTCTGCATCTCCCTGTCCCTAACTGCTATCTATGGAGGATCTCGCAAACACTCCTCAAATGAATGTAGGAATATCACTCGGATGAACCCCATGAAAAATAGAATGTGCCTGATAAGATGTTAGGAAATCACTCACTAAAATGGATCTCATGGTGCGCAGATGATCCTCTGGTAGTCGTGTTATCTCATCTAGAGTGGGAAGCTCAAATCAGATGTAAGGATCATAAAATGGACTAGAAGGATCAACGTCTGTTCTCATCTAGGATCTGAGCATGTACCTATACAATTAGATGACAACTCATCGACCTGAGTTGCCATGGTGGCAATGCTAGAAAAAATATCTAGGCATGCATCCTCAGCTACAGCCTGTCCAGCTCCAGGTCTCCAAACCTTTTGAAAGAACCAAAAGTTTTTGACTCACCAATTCCCTCCTGCTAGGGGGTTGTGGTAAATCAGGCTGTCTACACTTATCTTGATATCTCCCCCGAACCTGACCACCATGTGGAGGTAAATATATGTAATCAACATCGTAACCCAAATGGAACTCTACAAACAATTATTTGCATAAATATAGAGGCACCTCATCCTTTTGGGGACACATATGATGGGCCGCCAACAATATCAGATATGTAAAAGGGGTGACTAAGTCATTTTTACATTTTGTGACCATGCATGATCTAACCACCCTTTTATCTATGTAATGGGTTCCAAACATGTTCTTAGCTTGAGTGATAGAAACATCAGAATCAACTGTCCTCCAACCTACACTCCCTATGACAGTGCTAGAGAGGCTATACTAAAAGCATAAATAGATATATCATCATATGTATTGTATGATTCGGCCTTCTGAATCATACTCATCAGCTCTATGCAAATGGATGACAATTTCTCCCTATAGGGAGGATAGCATTATGTTGCAATGTCTTCTCTAGCACATTTAGAGCGGCGTACAACCTAGAGATAGTCGTTTGTCTATTACTATCTCTACTCTATGGGTACCATGGTGGCTCGAGGATGCTCGTGACGCCTGACCATCATGTATGCTAGGCTCAGAACCACTAGAAGCCATGGTGAACATACAATATGATATCTAGATAGAGAGAGATGATGGATGCACAAATGTAATAGATAAAAATTGCTCGCTGCAAGTGGGCACATACATCTGTACATTTAGTAAAAATAATACACACACACACACACACACACACACACACATATATATATACATGTGTTGAAAAATAATATATTTAAATAAATTAAAAACTATCTCTATATATAATATGCATGCACACGTACAATTGAAAATAATTTCAAATAAATTAAATTAACATAATTTATCTATCTAACTTCAAACATACATACTTCAAATGAAAAAATTTAACTTCAAACATATTAATTCATGCATTTAAATATAAATTTAAACATATAAAACTTCTTAAACATGCAACACTTTTAAACCAAAACTCATAAATTAAATATTTATTACTTAAAAATGAAGAAAAACAATATATTATAATGATAAGTGAGAAATAATTTCATTGTTCACATATTTATACGAAGAAGAAGAAAAATTGGGCCCCCTACCTGGAACTTGGTCGAGTTTCCTCTGGAGCACCTTTCCCACTCTCGTAGCCCCTCAATGTGCAAATGAGGGGCTCAAAGGTTTTATTTTGGTATTTAAAATATCGCAAGGACTAGGCTGAGTGGGACTCGCCCAAGTCCCACTCGGCCCAGTCTACTGGACCGTGTAGGAACCATTCAATGTTGCGTGGCGCCTGTGTGGAATTGGTCATGTTAGACTTGGTCAAGTATGACTGGGCTGAGTCTAACTGGGTCAATTCAGTCGAGTTAGCCCAAAAGGTGACACTCAACTGTGGTTTTACCCGATAACACTTCAAAGATCATGTTCACCTAAGCTATATTTCATTGAGGAAAGTCAAAATAAGGACACATATACTTTGGATCAACTCTATGGAGTGATATTTTCCTTTAAGATGTGGGAATTTGAAGATAATATCAAGAAGAAGCTGCATTCAAAGGTAGTAAGAAGATTCAAGATGTACCTGAAATAAATAATGTTCTAGATGATGAGGAAGCAAACTTTGTGAGAAGACTAAAGAAAGGGTCCAAAAAATACAAAGGTAAGTTTCCCTTTAAATGTTTCAATTGTGGAAGAATGAGTCAGTATGCTTCTAGATATACTTTCAAGGAGGATAACTATAGAATGTCTAATGATGATACCAAAATAAAATATCATTATAGAAGAGGTGATAGAAACAAAAGAGGAGATGAAAAAGATAATTCTGAGAAGATGTTTTATTAAAAAGAGACTCATTCATCTGAAGATGAAGATTGTGATGATTCAAATGATGATACTTTCTTTCTCTCCATGTATGAAGATGGTAGTGCAAAGTTTGGTACTCTGCATGTTGAAGAAAATAGTAAAAGATCAATGATCGTATGGACTGCTCTACATGCGAAAGAACCTAAAGCTTGGGTAATTGATAGCAAATGCTCAAATCACATGACCGATAATAGAAGGTGTAGACACCCTAAACTGGACAGACTTGTGTCCTCGCATTTAATTACTAATTTTCCTATATTAATTAATGGTTTCATAATCACTAATTAATCATCTTTTTCTTCTAAATCTAATCATTTAATCACTTCTCCAAAATTAATTAAATAATTAATTCTATTTAATTAATAAACCTTCATTAATTAATCTTTATTATTTAATTAAGTTCAATTTCCTTAAGTTTAAATTGAAATATTTAAACTTATTTAATTATTCTTCTAATTAAATTAATTTAATTTCACTCTTAATTCTATTTTAAATCAAAATAGAATTCAAATATCTCATTTATGAGTATTTTAATTTCTAAAATAAAATAAATAATCAATAAATCTTCTCTCTAGTTCAAAAATGGGAACTCGTGATCAATCTTTGTAATTGCATGAATTACTCCATCTTCTCTCTAGTTCAAACAGGGAACTCATGTTCAATCTTTGTGATTGCATAAATCATTACATCTTCTCTCCAGTTCAAAAACACAACTCACAAGGAACTCTTCAGTTGAATCAACCATTTCCTCTTCTCTTCAGTTAAGAGGAGGAGTTTACTGATTGCTTCTTCAGTTCCTTTTGATCTCAACCATACATTTTCAAGCTTTTGGGATCAATCTCATCCGTCGAAATTATTTCCATATTCTATAAAATTAATCCTTCTCAACCATTTGAAAGGATCCAAGATCTCCAACTTTTTGCACAATTACTATGCAGGATTTTCCTACGAAGCATCAAGCAAAATCATTATCGTTTTGATCTTATTTTCTCAACACTCCCAAGTCATAGATGTGGTCAATGCCAATATTGAGCACCATCCATATAGCATTTCAGAAGGAGTAGAGAGAAGCAATAGAAGCTTCAAGTTTTTGGGTTTGCATTTATTTGTTTTCCTCTCTAACATTTGTTATTTTATTGTTCATAGGCTCATTCTTAGTATTTTGTTGATTTCTTTCATTGCAAATCGGTGCTACTAACCCTTGTTTGAGTGTGTAGATATAGGCCTATACATTATGGTGAACCCGACATGAACTTACAGCCCAAATATCGATCACGGACAACCTATAGGTTTCCTCGGTCTCAGTCATATGACCGAGATTCTATTTTCATGTTTTTATTATGTGGTACTTTGACTAATCAGGTTCGTACCAATTTCCCAACATTACAGTACGAGTAGTAATCTTAGCTCATATTGCAACCCATGTATTCTTGTATGGTAACCCGGGAATACTCGTATGAATTTCCTTCATTCTGATCTTTAAACAACAGAACTTTTACTTTGGTTTTCTGACATTTGACATTTGTTGTTTTAAGTTTTATTGTTTTTCACAGCCTGACAGTTTTCTACAAGATGTTTGACGGAGAATTTTATCTTGAAACTCTTGTTTATAGGATGATCGATGAAGACTTGAAATAGAAACTACTGACGATTGTGAATGCAGGTTGCCTAAGACAAAATTAACCAAACATTTTATTTTGCATTTGCAATAATTGATTTATAGGAACCTCACATGCAAGACATATTAAAAATAAATTCTTCGTAATGTCTTTGATAGGAGAAAATGGCATGGATAGGAGAGTATGCTCTTCTTCCTTGAGAAGAATCAGAAATCTAGACTCCTAAGTTGCCAATCCTCTTTACTTCTTTTTAACTTTAGAGGGCATGTCAGTTGAGAAAAAAATCTCTTGGGACCGACCCAAGTGAGGATAGGTGGATGCTAGCCCTTCCATCTCACTATAATCAAAACGCTTCCTTGAGATTAAAATCTTGGAAGACTTAAGCAGTTTTGTCCTTGGAGATGATTATGAAAGGATTTCTGAATTAAATACCTCTTACTAGTATCCACCTAGTTTACCTCTAACAAAGGATAATCTAAGTGTGAGGGAGATATTAACTCCCCCAAGACACTCACCATATCATGCCCCCATTAGAGCTTGGAGTCAGCTAATACGACATCGTTATACCTGTTGCATGTGTACCTAAGTTTGCAAGCAAGAATTTTCTTACTAAATCCAACTTCCTTAGGGTTACCATGTATTTGGGTCTTTCATTTTGATAGCATGTTTTTTGTGTTTGTCAAATGAAAAACTATCAAAAATTAAAAAGATGACTAAAAAATGTGTGTTGAACATCAAAACCACAGTTTTTCATGATAAACAGTGATTACTCGTACCATTTTTTTAATCCTAACTCGTACGAGTCAGGATCCTGAACCTATTTACTCATACCAGCCAGTGGGAATATTCATATCACCCAGTGAGAATTCTCATACATGAATGTGCATTCTTCCGTCAATTTTGAGCCATTTCCAACTCTCGTATGCAACCCAGTACAAATAACCTACTGTCTTGTATCACCTACTGGGTATACTTGTATGAGTTTGCATTTACTCATACTAAATTCTTGAAAAATCTGTCTAGAAACCCATTTAACCTATTTTTCACAAATTTTAAGACATCTAGTCAAACTTTGTGTGATCTTCTACAAATCTGTTAGAAAAACAGCCTTGATTCACTTACCAAAACAACTCATGCTATCAATGTGAAACTTGGAAAATATCTTCATCTAGTGTGAAAGTCACTATGTTCTATAGGCTATAACAAAGATCTAGTGAAGTCTCAAACCTTGAGGATCCTCTTTCTTTGTTAGTTTCTGATTTTATTTGACATTTGTAATTCAACAGTTCATATTAGACTATCTTGATCTCACTATCTCAAAATCAATATGTTTTCAATCACTATTCTATAACAAATATGTCTCATCTAAGACAAGATTCATATCATATCCTCATCAACATCTGGGATCAAGAAAAGTTGAAGTTTTTTCTTAGAATTACCCTTGTTAGATAGGAACTTAAACTTTCTTAGATAATTGGTCCTTGTTGTTTGCTTCATATCACTTGTCTTACTATAACCTAGATAAACACCATGTCGTTTACACCTTATAGAGGGCATTATACTAGGTCAAAGGATACATACCAACAAGATGAATCATACATTAACCTATTTTCCCCATGGGAAGAAGAACCAGAGATTGACCCATTCAAACACAGCTCTTTCTATATGCTTAAAATGTGCCTACACTTCCACATGGTTCCCAAAGGCCAACTATTATTCAAGATACCACAGATGAAGAGCTAGAAGACATAGAACAAGATGATTATTCTACACAAGTGGTAGATGCTTTGGTAGAAATAAATCCTAAGAGATTCATAGTAATGTTAATCGACAAAGGATTCAAAATTCCTGCTGAATTCAATGTATCCACAATATGGCCTGGAAACCTGCTGGCAGGATGAAATACAACTAAAATCTCTCAAATTAATCCTCTAATGTTACAAACCTTGTCTGTGACAATATCAACATCTACAACATCAGCACAAACTGTGTCTACAAAAACTAGCTCATCCACTCAAGCTAGTTCATCTTCCACTCAAAACATGATGGGTTCCCAAATGAGTGCATCCATGGTTTCTCATGTTAGGAATAACAGTACACAAGATAACTGAGAGGGGGGGGTGAATCAGTTGTAATCTAGATTATTAAAATTTATACTTTATAAACCAAATCTGCAAATGTAAATGATAACACATTAATAGCCAACACCATAACACAATATTTATTGTCGAGGAAACCCTGTTAAAGGTAAAATCCCGGTGGGAATTAACACCCACAAATAATGTACTAAGAGTATACTATCCCTGTTAAAAGATATTATCCCTATTAGCAGCTTGTTACAACATTATAGTACACAGTCGCTGTTAGGAGACAGACCCTATTAGGAGTCAAAGAAAATAGTAGGCTCACTGCCAAGGCACACTGCCCAAAGAAGGTTAAAGCCACCCTCAAGGATTCACAATCCGAATCAAGTGTATAAAGAAAATACACATTCCAATGAATTGTCTGATAGCAACTGTCTTTGCTTGGTCAGTTCCAATGAAGTATCAACTCTTCTTGTATCCAACAGTCAACAAGCTTTGCAGCTTCCACACTTCTCTTTATTTTTCTTTCTCTTTCCTAATACATAATTAACTAGGTCGGCCAATTAAGGCTTTCCATCATACAAATAATTACATAGCCCCTTGCTAAGATACACACAGTATCTATAACAAGTATACAACATTTACAATCCATTACATATACTTCCAGATCCGTAATGCATGCTCACAATTAATTTTACATGCTACATGTCTGAAGTCGGCTAGGAAATAGGTATTCTCCATAATACACGCCACAACTAACATCATCAGTATCCAATCAAAAATTGAACTCAACCCATTACTCTATCATATGTCAACTATCCATCAGTAAGCTCACAAGTTCTAAAATATCTTTGCCAGAAAGATATACCCAAAACACAGAGACCTGCTCTGTCCAGAATCACAATTACAGTCCAGAAAACCAGTCTTCACTAAATCAACTATAACATCCACAGTGGCTAACATAAATCCAAGAGACCTTAGGAATAAGGTCAGCACACATCCTTCTACATAAATCCAACTTTGATCATTCTGAATCATTCGTACAGTGTCTGCACACTCCTTCCAGTTAAGTCACTAGTCTGTCTTGTCCATAGGAATATATGTTGACATCAATGACAAAACATGAATATCAACAGCATGATCAGTAACCAAAATTGATATCATCCAACATCTCATTCATCTTAGGATTTTTCCTCATTACCTCTTACATCAAGTGCTCAAGTTATTTCATTAGCACCTCGGATGAGCTATAACACATTTGTCACTACCCAAACATCCCAATATATCCCTACTAGCCTTGGATCTAATTCTTCACAACAACTCAGATCAATCTCTATAGGTCCAACATTCAACCAACGTCCTCCAAGGGCTAGATATTTATTCCAATAGAGGTCTCAACAACAATAGTCATAAAAACCTTGGACCCATAATTTACCTCAGTATCAACAAAAGAATACATTTGGGAATCAATACCAAATCCCAAGAAGATTGTACATCTGGACGCAAGGGACTCAAAGGAAAAGTCTTATACCAACTACGAGATAAAGATCCAATCCTAGAAATGTTCCTCAATCCCAAACGAACACTTTGATACAACAAGTGCAAAACCTACAAACTCAAATGATAGATATTCAAAATCAACAACAAACTAATTCCTATACTAATGAGGACTTGTACCCATACCCTTTTGATTATTCTTTACACATGTCTCCATTTCTAGCACATTTTGCAGTACCTAAATTTGACAAGTTTAGAGGCAACACCAATCCTTTGGAACACATCAGGGAATTCTTTGCTAGATGCATTAAATTTGCACACGATGAAACATACTTAATGTGACTATTTCCACAGAGTTTAGCTGGACCCGCCATGGAATGGTTCTCTCACTTACCACATGATAATCACTCTTCAGGTAAATTAGCTAAAAATATTATCGCTCACTTCCATCACAACATAGAACGCAAGGTTGGCATCAAGGACCTTTGTGATGTCAAGCAAAAAGAAGGTGAATCCTTTGTTAAATTTTTACATAGATGGAGAAACACAGCCAACAGATTCACATATGATGTTCCTAAGAAAGATCTAATAGTCATGGTCATTGATAATTTTATCCCAAACATGTCTTTTAATATAGAACTCCAACTTGCTCCCAATTTCAAACAACTAATAGAAAGAGGCATTTGATGCGAGAAAAATTTGGTCAAAAGAGGAATTCTTGTGGATCCTACTCAAACAAACACCACTAAAAATTTAATGGATAAAGCTAAGTGGTGGAAAAAAAATTAAAAATTCACCAATGATGGTGTCATTGATGTCAACACGGTCAATTATTCTCAACCAAAGATTTCATTATAAGGGGCACCCGTGTCAAATCAAACACCTACAATGCGAACCTTGCAGGAAAATACTCAAGTTCAAATGCCAATTTCTAAAGAAGCAGAAGTATCCCATTATAATGAACCCAACATCCAACACCAACAACAATTTCCTTTTCCGAAGTGTGAACACACCCCACTAGGAGAATCGATCGAATCAACACTGAAAATTTTGATCCAAGCCAATACGATCACTTTACCAGAAATCGGGGAATTCAAACATGGTGTTGTAAAACCTAAGTGGTGGAATGATAATGATTTTTGTGAGTATCATTGATTCAAGGGCTATAAGACATCAAATTGCTATCGATTAAAAAATGTTATACAAGACTTAATTGAACAAGGGATAATCGATGTTAACGATACTCAATCCAAGGGTACCACAGATCATACCATCTTTAAAGATCCTTTTCATAACCATAATAAAGGGAAAGCCTCCGTGTCTGGTAGTCAGTCCAAGAAATTCAATTATACCTAGTCTACCTCTGATATTATAATAAATTGCATAAATCCTACAGAAATCCAAGTTTCTAGCATCAATATCAAAGATAATAATGCCAAATGCGTTGTTACAACTCATTATTCCAAAGTTGTTCTAGAAGGAATTCCTTCTACTTCTGCTACACCAAAAAATCCCACACCAAATTCTAATCCACAACCTAGTTTGGTGGATAGCCTCAAGCACACACTTGCCCAAATATCCATTTTTAAACTATTATGCATATTCCTAGAGCATAAACAAGCTTTGGACCAGGCTCTTCAAAATGCAACTATCCCACAGGACATATCTCAAGAAAATTTTCAAACCATGGTTAATTATATTGTTTCTAACAAACATTTCACATTTACATACCATGATGTGCCACCACACAAACCTCTACACAATGATCCCCTGCAATTTCTTATCAAAGTGCACAAGCATACTATCCAACGAGTCCTCATTGATGGTGGGGCTGGATTAAACATTTGTACTCTCAATGTAATAAAAACCTTGGGTTACTCAGAATATAGTATTGATGTCACCATAAGAATCAATATCAGAGTATATGATGAGGAAGAAAGGTCATCTAAAGGTATCCTTATTTTACCAATCAAGATAGGGCTAGTGATAAAGAGCACTCTGTTCCAAATCCTAGACTTGAACTATGATATAACATGTTTCTCGGAAGACCATGGATACATGACATGAAGGCTATCTCTTTTACATACCATCAATGTATCAAATTTCCCTACCAAGGAACATGGATCATCATATAGGGAGATCCCAACCCCTTTTAATATTACAACACTATAAGATGCAGTACGGACAATCAGGTACCATCAAATCTGGAAGTCAGTCTTCCTTCTACTTCTGCTTCCATTCCAAACAATATACCAAGAAAGGTAGTCAAAGTATCAATCCAAGACAAAGGGTTTGGTGAATACCGCTATGAAGAAGCCTTCACCATCACTAATATGCCACTATCTCCTAGATCATATGGAAGGCCTAAGCCAGAGGAAACAATTGAAGATCCAGAACCAGTAATATCCAGATGTCTGCCTACTACATTTGTTAAATGGGGTGACCTAAGTGAAGGAAATCCCTTTGATCCAAACATCAATACTTGTTTATATCAAGATCCTCAAGAGACACTGATAGTACAAATACCCTCGACACAATATAGACCTAGATATACTATGATGCAACAATATGGATATGATGGTAAAACTGGTCTGGGGGAAAGACAACAAGGAGTGGTCAATTTGTCTTTACCACCAACTCAAAGGAACAAAATAGGACTAGGATATGGTCAGGCCAGAACTAGTACATTTGTCTGAGATATTTTAGTAGACCGACAAGAAATTGTTGAATCAAACTGGGGTCAAAATCAAGGACATAACCCAATCAGCAATATACTCCAACAATAATTGCCACCAGAAGTGGAAACCAAAAATTCCCAAATTTCCCTTAATCATGAAATATTGGACGATGTGGAAAGTGAAATACCTGATGAGCATTCTATCATGACTGATTCTCATGAGTATGAGTGGTTATCCCTCCATGACTCTAAATTGCCTATTCCTAGAAATTCCCCTTGATCCACTAGTACCATAAACCTCGATGATATGTTCGACCAAATGAACCTAGAAGATCAACCCCATATTGATAAGCATGTTGATTTCCACTCCTTAGATGGTGTGTCTACTTCCCATTCCAGATTTTTTAGAACTATCACTGTAGTTCTATTCACCCAAACTGAGTCTTCCTCCCACACTAGCCTTTGTTTAATCTACCCCGAGTTAATAGATTGGGACCAACAAGGATGTATTGACATAGAATTTTTTGAAAATGATGAAAGCATTGTAGACTTCATGGGGCTTCATGAAGGAATACCATCAGGAGATCACAAAGCGGGATTCTCCTTTGACTTTAGATAGATCAACATACTTTGGGGAGGAGGCTCCTCTTTCCAGTCATAAAAGTAAAAACAAAATTAAAAAAGAAAAGTCATTAAGTGAAAACTAAAAGGCACTTTCTGATAATGAAAAAGTAAAGATAAAGGACGTATCTTATAATTAAAACCTCTTTGAGGCGCTAGAGGATGGAAAGTTGGGGCTCCTCCCCTTAAAAGAAGAATAATCAACATTTCTAGCAGATGAAATAAAAGTAGTGAATTTAGGGAATGAAAGGAACCCTAAGAACATCTATCTAGCTAAATCCCTTTCACCTAAGGAAAGAGAACAGTTTATTGGTTTTTTCAAAGAATGACAGATCAAGTTCTCTTGGTCTTATGCTGACATGCCAGCTTTGGATCCAGAGGTCATTCTGCATCACCTACCACTTTTGCCAAATGCAAAGCCAGTAAAACGGAGGTTAAGAAAGATGCATCCTCACATTGCTCTACTTGTCAAAGCTTAACTAAAGAAACTTTTAGATGCATGTTTCATAAGACCCATCCCCTATGCAGATTGGATATCAAATCTGGTGCCAGTTGCAAAAAATTGTGGTTAGATTTGAATATGCATAGACTTAAGGGACCTGAACAAAGCATATCCAAAAGATGATTTCCCATTACCAAACATCGATTTCATCATAGATTTTGTAGCACAACATAAAATGTTGTCACTTATGGATAGATTCTTGGGTTATAACCAAATAAAAATTGCACCAAAAGATCAATATAAGATAACACTTACTTATACATGGGGTACTTATTGATAGAATTTGATGTTATTTGGCCTCAAGAATGTAGGTGCCACCTATCAACACACCATGAAAATAATATTTCATGATATGATTCATAAAAAAATGGAGGATTATGTCAATGACATACTGGCTAAGTCAACACTCAGGGAAACTCCTCTATAAATTTTGGGTCAGATATTCAATAGAATGCAAGAGTACAAGGTATGACTCAATCCAAAGAAATGTGCATTCAGATTTATCACTGGAAAACTTCTTGGTTTCATTGTATCACACAAATGAATTGAAGTAGATCCAGAAAAGGTTAAGGTCATCCTTGACATGCCACCGCCTAAAAATTTGAGACAACTATGGGGTCTACAAGAAATATTACAATCTATTAGGAGATTCATCGCCCAACTGGAATATAAGTGTCATTCATTCCAACACTTACTACATAAAGATGTAATATTTTTACAAATAGAACAATGCAAAAATATTTTCAAACTTTCAAAGATTATCTATTGAAATCCCCTGTATTGGTGCCACCAATTCCAAGTAAACCACTTCTGATATATATATCAGCAACAAAATAAGCACTAGGTGTTCTTTTAGCACAACATGATGATCGGGGCAAGGAAAGGACCATCTAATACATCAGTAGAATGTTGGTGGGCTATGAACTCAATTATTCATCAATTGCCCCTTTCAAATGCAGAGGAAGGTTGCAATTAGATTGTGATCTAGTTGCATTCTCTCCAACTGTTGGCATGGTGGTCACTACTCACAGGGAAAACGGGGTCAGCTTTCAAGACAACATCGCAGTGACAAATCTGTTTACCAATAGATTCTTGGTGACTCTACTGGGGATCAAAAATACAAGTGTGTTTTGATCCTCATTTATTTAAGTTACCTTTGTTGAAATGAAGGTTGGTGAATCTATCTGAAAGTTTGAATCTAGAAAAATGGTTTGGTACAGAGGAAAAGTGGAAAGTGACAGTGACAGTGAAAGTGATGATGAAGATTATTCATATCAAAAGAAGCAGGTTCCTGATGAACCCATACAAGTTGACTTCTTGAAGAGCTTATATGGTGGCTTACAACTTGTTCCAGAAAAGAATCATCCTTTCTTACTTTGAACTTTGCAGAAGATTGAAGAGGAAGATAAAAAAGATAACCTATTTCTTGCTCGTGATGATAGACCATTACCAAAAACAAGTTACATGTTGAAAGACAAAGAAGATTCCATGAAGACATTTCAATTTCTTGAATCAGTGGTAAATAGTAACAATAAGCAAAAAAGTGACCCTTCTTTTGCACCTATTGTTGAAATAATTCAGACTCTTGATTATTCAAAATGAGTTAAATCCTTGAAAAGATTCTATGGAAATATGTAGCTTGGTCCTAGTAAAATACACCCTTCTTTGCTTCAAGAATTGAAAAATATTGAACAAAAAGATGTGAATGAGAATTCTTTTCTTGTTGACAAGATGCCTTAAATGAAAAATGGTGAAAGAGATTTACTAGAATGTGCATGTCCATGTCCTGAGGAGGATGATATTAAATCTACTCATGAGTTTGTATGGAAAAAGAAATATCAAAAGGAATCACGGGAGATAACAAAAGAAGTTTACATTGGAGCTTGTCATAAGCATTATGAAGATTGCCAGAGTAAAAAAGAAATCTTCAATCAACCTAAAAATAAGGAGCTTGAAGAAGAGACATCAAAAGCTTTCCATACATACATGCAACCATAGCTTGAAGAGGATGGTAAAGAAAAAATGTTAGAAGAATCTCACATATTTTTAATCCCAAGTTGGTGTCTCAGTTCATCAGATGATGACTTTCTATGTGAAGAAGATATTCCTATTTATCTATTAGTAATCATTGAAGAAGAAAGCCCTAGTGATGAACTCAAAGTTTTGACAACTACTAGACAATCTTGTGTTACTATGATTGATGGAGATGAAACTACAAGTGAGATTTTGCATATATATTATCTACCTTCATAAACAGAAACCTTTGCATTTGAAGACACTGATGAACTTTTGATTAGCATCACAACCGACATGAAAGCTAAAAATCAGCTTCAAGAAAAAGAAGACAAATTATCAAGTTTCCATTCTTTATCATGCATGCAACCAGAATATGAAACTTTCACATTTCATGAAGAATGTTGTGGAGAAGAATTAGTGGGTGAAGAGAATACAAAGAACCATATGGATCTCAATAACCAGATTGAAAGTGGAATCTATGAAGATGTGCTGAAAAATGTCCCTAATTTGATGGACGAAGAATCTATCTTATGAAGCATTGGAAGTTCGAAGCAATCCTCTTTTTGAGACTTTTCATCAAGAAGAAAATCCTGTATCAAGGAATGTTTGTAAGAAGTATACAGATTACAAATAAAGGAATGAGCTACTAGATGATCTAATGGAGGAGTCTAATAGAGTTAACTCTGATGGTGTTTGTATTCCAAGATGGTGCTCAAAAGCTTCAGATGGTGAATTCCTCGACGGGAAAAGTGTCTACTTCAATCCTTTATTTTTAGAGGAGTGTATTTCTATAGATGATTCTCAGGTTGATATTCAAAAACAAAATTTGATGGTACTATTTGTGTGGGTTTCTTCACATCAAAAATTATAATGAAGGTTGTCCAATTCGTGGCTAGATTTCTTCCAATTCAAATGATCAGAAGAAAGTTCAGATGGAGGATATGCATGAGAAGATGCAAAAAATTATGGTCAGCAATGCCAAAGGCGGTACCAAAGTGATTCAATAAAGTTCAAATATTTATGATAATGCATGGCTTCTTGGTTCACTGATCAAGACATTTTATCGCATGTATGTTGGTATGGTCAAACTGTTGAGCTCACAAGCATAACAGACATGAACATCTCTTTTCCACATAGGTGCCTATTTCTCCCAAACTATTAATGGTTTTACATGATCATTCATGAGTTTCCTGAGGTAGGGGTACCTACCTTGTAAATATTTTAGGTAGAAGTTTTTCTTGTGTCAGTCCTATTTTTTGCTAGGCTCGAGTTTCTCCAGTTAATCTGTATATTATCTCCTTTATAACTCTATTGCCCAATGGTAAAGCATTGTTCCTTCCTGTTTCTGGGTTCATCCTCCGTCCTTTACAATCCTTGTCCCCAGATAGAGCCAACTATTTATGTGGTTTCTTCAATAGCCAAAATTTCAAATTTTTGTCAGTTGTGTCCAAGGTTATTTGTGGGGTCTATGTGACTGTCTATTTGCACATAATTTTCCATGGTCCTTCAGTCAGATTTTCAAAGTCTCATCATTTTGGGTCATGAATAATCAAAACATGTCAAGATTTGAGTTTTCATAATATTAGTAATTCATGGGGTTCTAGGTGTTTTCGTGATCCTGAACTCTCCGGTTGTCTGTCAGCTTCATTCTACACTTCAAATTTCTAAAATTAGAGCTACAAGTCAAACATTATGCTCATTTGAAGTAGGTGTATTAATTTTAAATTATTTAAAATTAAAAATTAAAAATCTTATCTTTAAAAAGGTTAAGATTTCAAAATTCCAACTTGGCAAAAGGTTAAGGGTTATGATTTGGGGTTTTAATTATGAAAAAACAAGGAGCTAAAATCGTGGGAGGTTAAGAGTCAACATCCCAACCCCTCCCATTCTTTCCTCCAACATCCCAACCTATTCTAAAACCTTAACTTTTGAGAAAAGGCTATTCATTAATAGTTTGGCCCATTTGTTTCACGGACTTCATGTATGCTGGAATAGCCAATTTTGGAATTCAACTGAATTCTGAAATTTTGCTATTTTGAAAATGAATTATAGAATATGGGTTGGACCCGTTTGGTTCACCCCGAAGATGACTGAGAAGATGCATAAGAAATTTTAACTGTTTATTTCTTAATTTTTTAAATACGGTGTGTATATGTGTGTACATGTGTGTATGTATAAACACATACATGTGTGTATATATATACATATACACACATGTGTATATATATGTATACATGTGTGTATATATACACATGTATACACATATACACACATATACACATATACACATATATACACATGCACACATACACACATATACACACATACACACATGTGTGAGTATATATACACACGTGTGTGAGTATATATACACACACATGTATATATACACATATACACTCATATATATACACACATGTATATGTGTATATATGCACACATACATGTATACAAATATACACATACATACATGTATACAAATATATGCACACACACATATATACACATTTGTGTGTATATACACACATACACATGTGTGTGTGTATATACACATGTATGTATATACACAAATATACACATGTGTGTGGGTATATATATACACATGCATATACACATGTGTATATATACATGTGTAATACACACATGTATATATATACACACGTACACATACACATACATATACACATATGTGTAAAGCTTAAATTTGGTTTTATAAAAATTAGAATTGGAATAGTCAATTCCAATTCCACCTATTTAGATGGAAGATGCATATTCCCAACCTTCCCACAAAGCTTGCCCTAATCCTAATGGTACCTATGAAATTTCAAGATTTCAAGAATCAAACCCAAACCCCAACTCCAAAATAAGTACCCTATGATAATAGCAACAAATGAGACAAAATGTGTTTGAACGGATTGTGAAATCATTAAATTTCACTTACAATAAAGTTGTGAAAGAATACATTTGTCAAGGCATCACAGAGGTGTCACCCCATGAAACGCAGAGCCACGATTGCAGTGTTTATCACGACTATGCAAGATCAAGAGATTTGAAAACTTGCAAGCAAAGACAATGTACAGATTTTGAGCACCACTCTGCAGCCCTTGAAAATTTGTTCTATGTAGAAATGAAGCCTTGTAACAGCGTGGTAAAATCCACCAAAGCTGATGCAGGAGCATCCTGGGTGTAAGGGCAATCTTGCATCACCCAAAAATGTGTTTTTCTATTCAATAAGGGTTATTTTGTACAAAGCTGCTATTTTTGGAAACTTACTATTTTTGGTAAGTTGTTCGCTTGAACTCAGAATGTTCTAATTTTCTAGGTGAAGGTTCATCTTACTCATATAAGAATGCCAGTTGAATTTCATTGCCAAATCATCTATATTGGCGAAGTTATAAAGGATTTACTGTTGAGATTTTAGGGTGCAAAATCTTTGAGCTCAATTTTCAGGATCTTAGAGGCTCCGGATCGAGGTCGAACCCCTAGCTGACTTGCACTTCACTAGTCAAGCACTGTAGATCGCGATCTCCCCTTTCCAGAAAGTGGTTATAATAGCCAATCGGAGCTACGGTTCAAAATTTATGGCTTCCGGAAGTTGGGCTACCTAATCTCATGTTTTGTAAATATTTAAAGCCGACCCTTTTGTAATAAAAGTGAAAAATA
>MU224923.1:2703655-2716186 GCA_018584345.1 Thuja plicata
GGTGTTTTCTAGGGCAGTTCTGGGTAGATCTGGGTAATAATTCGAGGCTTTGTCCTACAGAATATTGTAAGGGGAATGCCCATGTGGCTTTGCATATTGTAATTCTGAAAGTTTGTAATTCCACATTCGTAGAGATAATAAGAAGCCCATTTTTTGTTCTTGCAAATTGTTGTTGCTTCTCTGCTTCTATTATGTGTTTGTGGCATTAAGGGGAGCACCCTTCATCAAAAGCATAATCTAGAAGAGAATTTTTGGTCAGATACTTTAGTTCAAACTGCTCTAGTGCACACATAATGGGAGGCTTCAAACATCGTATTAGCATCCATTCAAATTTTCAAAATGTAGAAAAATAGTGAAACCTAAGAGTTTTTCCAAAGATGTGCGTCAAAGAAATGAAAGGATATGGAATGTGACACCTACAGGATATGTGTAGAACCGATTTGTCACAAAGGCTTACAAGAAGCATTTTAGCAAAAAAATATACAGGTTGGTGGTCATAAATTTAAATTCCATGATCTTTTCATCATACTCTATGCGGAAATTAGAATTTTGAAGTGGGTTATGAATGGCTATCAAACACATGAAGCTTTTTGTCATATATATTATAATTAGAGATTCATGCTTGATTCAAAGAAAAAAGATTGGATTCCATGCAAACAAGGGTGACATATGGTAAATCCTATGGTGGCAAGAGCTTTTCCTCATCCAAATAAGGAAAATGTGAGAACTCAATATGTGATAGATTCATACAAATATTTAAGATCAAGGTCAAAGATGGTGATTTTCTCCAATTATACAGAGTTTTCAAAGCAAAATATTCTATTTCGTAGGGACAAACTACTGGTCAAGATGTTTCTTGAGAAGATGTCAAGGGAAACATCGCAACATGTTTTTAGATGTTTCTATATTTTCCTTGTTTGCAATTAGTTGGGAAAATCATTGTTTCCTTGTGTTGTTGTAAATAGTGACTTTTGGTCACTTTTAGTCAAAGTTAAGTAGTTGACTCTTTTTACACAAATACCTTGAGGTTTATTAACCTTGTTCTGAATGCATAAAAGAGATTTGGTTATTAACCCAGAAAAGGAGGTAGTTATCCTAAGTGAGCATCTGAAGTAGTTATGCTAAGTGGTTACAAAGTGGTTATTCTCTCAACCCTATATATATGCAAGGTTTTTGCATTGTAAAGGGGGGGAAATCTTACAGAGGAAAAATTCTGGAGGATTTTTCAGAGGAACTTTACATGACTTTAGGTTTCACATTATGTACAAAAGGGTTTGAGTTTGTATATTCTCAAAAACATAATAAAGAGTGCATTTGTTCGTATGTCCAAGATGTTCTTCTGAATTATGATTGCAATTTTTTTGTATGTTAAATTAGTGATTCCTTTATGCATTTATGTGAATCATTAACATTTGGTGTGATTGGTGTAATGAAACACATTCATCTCCTGGTATCTTGATTTGGATATGCTATTATATCTTATCTCTTCGTATGTCGAGATCTGTTGTGCTCATTTTTTCATCATAGCATTGTGTACAAAAATCCCTTTGTAATTGTTAACGGTTGTGAAATCCTATTGATATATGTGTGTCTACCATAGGGTTTCTTCTATTCACTCTCTTTTAGTTTAACATTTTCTCCTTTTTGTACTTTCTAGTTAAGTATACACAAAAATACCAAATACCCACATCATACGAGGGAGTTGCCCCTTTCAAATGCAGAGGAAGGTTGCAATTAGATCATGATCCAGTTGCAATCTCTCCAACTGTTGGTGCGGTGGTCACTGCTCATAGGGAAAACGGGGTCAATTTTCAAGACAACATCACAGTGACGAATTTGTTTACCAATAGGTTGGATGGCTCAAAACTAGTGAGGACTCCTATGGTGACTGAATACAAGTTGATAAAGGATTATTTGTCACGTAAAGTAAATCAGTCTAGATACATATCAATAGTTGATAGTTTATTGTACTTGACTCATACAAGACCATATATCATTAACGCTATATGTCTCGTACCTAGATTTCATGCAGATCCAAGGAAGAGTCAAGATTTTGTTGTGAAGAGGATGTTCAGATATCTAAAAGGGACAGAGGAATTTGGGATATGGTTCCTAAAGGAGATGATTTCACTTTGTGTGCTTATACAGATGTTGATTGGGCAGGTGATGTTGATGATAGAAAAATTACAAGTGGTGGTGCATTCTATTTGGGTAGAAGATTGGTTTCTAGGATAAGTAAGAAGCAAAAATCCATCTCCTTATCTAATATAGAGGCAGAGTACATTGTTGCTACTATAAATTGTACACAAGTTGTTTGGATGTGTATGCACCCTAAAATGGTCACCTAGACTATGGGCCCCCATTCTTCAATTTATCAAATTCCCAAATAAATGCTTTGCAACATTTTAATTCAAATCAATTTCCTTGATCAAATTGTAATTAATTAAATAATTTCAATAATTCCTAAGGTTTGATCGTTTCATCAATTACCTTATTTAATTAAAAAAAAACAATCCCTTTTTATTAAATAAAATAATCTTATTTAATTAAAATCTCTTTTAATTAAATTATCTTATCTTATTTAATTAAAATCTCTCTTAATTAAATAATCTTATCTTATTTAATTAAAATCTCACTTTTTTAATTAAATAATCTTATTTAATTAAAAGAAAAATCCCTCTTCTAATTAAATAAATAAAATCCCCACTTAAAGCTTTCTTTTTTATGAAAAAAAAGGAAATAAATCAAATAAAAATTAAATAAAACTCCTTTTTTTCACACATATTCCTAAGTGGTGGACCTTTTTTCCTCTCACTTGTCTTTTAGGGATTTATCCCACATTGCTCTTGAGGATGCATTCCTCTCCTTACTTTCCTTTATAAGGATCCCTCTCCTTCCCATTTAGAGAGATAATCAGATATAGAAGTTTTCATGTTATTGTTATGCTGCAGGTTTGGAGAGCAATTTTGGAGGAGAGTTTGAGCATTTGAGCTTGAACCATGCAACTTCTCTTCTTCTTGTCTTCTTCTCTCATGCATCCATGGCAATCCATTTAGAGTATATTCATGTTAATTTAGATTCATATTTCATTTCAATAGATTAATCTTGCATATTTCCTTCATAGATTAGTTTGCATATTTCATTACATGCATTGTTATCATATAGAATAGCTTCCATTTTCATTTGCAATGCATATTTGATGATCATGGAGACTAGCATTCTTGCTCTTCCTCTTTGAATCTCTCATTTCATGGTGTACTTGCATGGGCATAACTAGGTCTAAACTGAGGGCCTCCATTACAAACCCTTGCACTCCATGAATAGGGAGCTATGAGTCGCCATTTGAGACCTCATTCTTGAGCAATCTTGAATATAACGACTCATAGAAGTGTGACTACTTTTTAGCACACAGGATGAACCAAATTTTGTTTGATATCATTTTTTTTTTATGAGTCTATTATTATATATTACAATAATTCAAGTGTTATCAACATTTCTAAGAATCATGTGCAACATTCAAGGACAAAGCATATATCTCAATCGAGTTCCATTTTCTGAGAGAGAAGGTGAATGAAAAGGGAGTGAGATTGGAATATATTTATGCTAAGGAATAGGTTGTTGAAATCTTCACAAGTCTATTGCCTAAGGATACATTTGAATATCTCAGAGGCAAGCTTGGGGTGATTGTCCCTCCTAATCAGAACTAAAGATGTAGAGGTGTGCATCAGTCTGTGGGCTTAACAGTCTAATCTTATAATACAAATTGATGTGGGGAGACTTCTACTCAGGGGGAGTAGTCAGTTGTAATGTTAATTAGATGTCTATTGTTCTTAGGGGGAGAAGATTAAGAGCTAAGAGAAATATTTTCTTATGTCTTTGTCATTGATGTCAAAGAGGGAGAAGAAAGCATGTGAAAAACTCTTGGGGTGAGAGATAAAAGGGGGAGTAGTTGAATTCTTATTTTTCACATCATATGTTGCCATCAATACCAAAGGGGAAGACTGTTGGGTAGATGCACATATGTATTAGAAGACATATTAGTTAGATGTGTTTTCACTGATGTCAACATATATGTTGGACAATTTGGTTATAGTTTGGGAAGTAGTACAGTATGCTCAAAGGTCTGGTGAGGTAAGGTTATTGCAAATAAGTGGTCATGAACATCAGGAGATGTTGATGAGATTTTTTACTTGATCTATGTCAATTTAAAAAGGTGCGCATGAAGGTTTCGATGAGTTATGAGGTCAGGTGTGATGATTGGTATTTCCTCTTGTTCAGGAAGGTGAGAGTGTGTCAGAAAAAGCTCGATGTGCATGTCCAAATGGATATTTTTCTCTACGCATCTAGGTGGATGTTTGGAACATCAAATGCATTATCAATTTAGAAGGTTCGTGGTCCAGAGGTGCGCAAGGCATTTTTTAGTTGTATTAGAGGGTGTTGATGGTGTTCTTGAGGTTTGGCATAAGAGATGCTGATAAATCTGATGAGTTGGATGGGTTTGGATTTTTTTGTTGTATTCATGATCCTTATAGATGTTATTGGATTGTGTGCATGATGAGTTGGTGGTCCACATCAATTATGGTGATCAGATTTGAAGGACTTTTCAGTTGGTACTAATATTATTTATGTTCTTGGCCTACTTGATCAGTAAAACATTTTGTGGATGTCGAGGTGTCATTTGTGGAACATGTTATGAGCTCAAGGTTATTGATAGGGATTATTGGTATGGTTTGGCAGTCAAACATGAATTTGAATTGTTAGTTTTGGCATGTGGATTTGGATTTTTAAATGAAGGGTGAGTCGACCTTGTTTTTTTTTCAGGGTTTATGAATTGGATATATATAGGGAAAAATTGTGTGGTGCAGACGTGTGGAATTTCTTAGAGAGAAGGTGTGCATATTTGTAGAGGGTTGAATCACTCGTCTGAAGGTGCAAAGAGGATTTAAAAAAAGATCTGGTTGTGCTTCATTGGAACTGACCTAGGCATCGGGTAGATGTCATTATACAATTCAAAAATCTCAGATTGATCATTATAGTGATCTTGTAAGGAAGTGAGCCTTCCATAGGGTTGTAGCCCTTTTGGATTTGAGAAGTGAGATTTAGGTAGTGTGCATGAATGCATGTGCATTCCCATTTTTAATATGTGTTATACTTCTAACAAGTTATATTCACATATTGTGGGTTTTCGTCTGCACTGTGGTTTTTCCCCTAATAGGGCTTCCATGATAAAAATCTTTGTGTCAAGTGTTGATGTGTTTTTTGATTTATGCATGCATGATTAATCTTTTAGATTAGATATAAGGGTTTTAAGGTTTGAATTTTTGAAACAACTGATTCACCCCCCCCCCNCCCGGCCCTCTCATTTTCTTGTTGTAATACTTCCTACAATAAATAAGTAAGACAATTAATGTCTCTAATATAAGAGAATCTGAAGTCGCCACTTATATACAGTGTAATCATCTTCATGAACAAATTATAACAACAAAAGAATGGGGATATAAAATACAAAAATTAGTGGACAAGGAAAATCACTATAGACAAAAAGGTGATCAAGTTGGGAGATCAGAAGATAGAAGAAGAATGTATGGAAGGACCTAGATGGGGAAACAAATGATATGGATAAGCTTGAATTTAGAAGCAGAGCTAACCTTAACCTTATTTATAATCCATTGTTTGAAATTAAAGTGGACAAAGATTGTGACAACCCACTTTTTTATGGAATGATGAGAAACCTTTGGACACATACAAAGCTAGAGATGAACATAAGACTTGGGACCACGGTGCAACTCCTATCAGAAAAATGTACAAGTTTGGATTCAAGGGACATATCTTAACAATGATATTACTAAATAATCTCCAATCAAGGAGGATGAGTACATACCCTTAACAAGATCTCCATGAAGGCAACTGAATCAATGATTTGTTGATCATAAAACAAAGAAATATGCAAAAGCCCAAATTGCCTTAGAGAAATAAGAGCAAGGGCATCCATTATATGGAAAATTGAAAGAGAGGTTACATTATGGTGTTCAACCATATTCACCAATATTACAACCATGATATTAAATATCTACAACTATCAAATACAAACATAAATATACACAACCATATATTTAATATGGGACTGCATAGTCAAGAAAGACTATAAGTATTTTCGAAAGGAGGCTGCCCCAAAGTCAAGAAAAGCTGCCAATGGGAATTACTGTTGTCATTCTCCCCCATCATGACCATTGGGAAGAACATGAAGTAAATCTCTGAGCTTCTGGAACCTTTCATGAGCTAGAGCCTTTGTGAAGATATTTGCAATATGATCTTTTGTGCTCCAGTACACAATTTCAATCAAGCCCTGTTGAACCAATTCCCTGATATAGTGATGTTGTATCTCAATATGTTTGGTTCTACTATGAAATATTGGATTCTTTGTCATTTGAATAGAACTCTTTTTGTCACAGTACAACAAGGTAGGTTCATTCTGAATTTGGTGTAAGTCTTCTAGTAGTCTTCTCAACCATACAGTTTGACAAGTTGCTGATGTTGCAGCTTTATATTCTACCTCTGCTGTATAAAGTGATAATGTTGGTTGTTTCTTGGACTTCCAAGAGAATACTGTAGAACCAAGGCTAAAAGTGTAGCCAAAAGTAGACTTCCTATCATCTGCAGAACCTGCCCAATCTGAATCTGCATAGCCAACCAATCTGATATCCTCTGAATGCTGAAATTTAAGACCATAACTCAGTGTCCCTCTAACATATCTACGAATCCTCTTAGCTACACTCCAATGTGTTTCCTTAGGTTCTGACATGAACCTAGAGACCAAACTCACTGCAAATGTAATATCTTGACGAGTATTAGTTAAGTAGATCAAGCTTCCAATCGACTCTCTATATAGAGTGGGGTTCACTGGATCTGACACATCTAAAGTAGACAATTTAAGTCCAACTTCAATAGGTGTTGCAACTAGTTTGCAAATTTGCATCTGAAATTTTAGTAGGATATCTGAGGCATATTTTTTCCAAGACATAAATATTTCATCTTTATTTTTCCATACTTCTATACCAAGAAAGTAGTGCATTTGTCCCAAATCTGTCATTTCAAAATTAGTAATCATGGTTGCTCTAAACTCTGCAAATAAAACTGGATAATTCCCTATGTAGATAAGATCATCAACATAGAGAACTAAGATAAAAATATCCTTAGTTGAGCTTCTAATATAGAGATTTGGATCTGATTGACTTCTTGAAAAACCTTTCTATTGTAGGTAGGAGTCTATCCTTGAATATCATGCGCTTGGTGCTTGTTTGAGACCATACAAGGCCTTCTTTAATTTGCAAACATAATGTTCTTTAGATGGTATTTCAAAACCTTTAGGCTATGAAACATACACTTTCTCATCAATATATCCATTCAAGAAATCACTCTTCACATCCATTTGATAAATTGTCCAACTTTGCTGAGCTACCAATGCCAAAACCAATTTGATAGTATCCATTTGTGCTACAGGTACAAATGTCTCGGTATTTAATCAATACCTTCTTGTTGTGTGTACCCTTTTGCTACCAATTTATTTGTATGCTTATCAATGCTCCCATCGGATTTATACTTTGTTTTGTACACCCATCTTGTACCAATAATTTCCTTACCAGGAGGTAATTGAACCAAATCGCGTGTATCATTCCTATCAATTGTTTATATTTCACTGTTCATTTCTTCAACCCACTCTTCTTTTTTTTGAGCTTGTTCAAATGTTTGTGACTCATTATTTTCCATGATTTGAGACATTAGTGCAAAATTCACTTTTGCTTGCGACCTTGTTGTCATTTTTTCAAAATTTGAATCCAACATAAGAATTGATGGATGATTATTTTATGTTCTTCTTTGATATTTTTGATATTTTCTTGCTCTTGCACTAGATGATTCAGGTTCTTCTTCTTCCTTCTCTTGAATCTCATCAATTACTATCTCTTTTCCTTTTATTTCATTTCCTTTGGTATATTCTTCTAGTTCATTGAATACCACATCTCTACTTATCACAAGTTTTTTTGCAATTGGATCATACAATCTGTATGATTTATTTTCAGTTCCATAACCAATAAAAATGCATTTAAGGCCTTTATCATCTAAATTAGACCTTTTTTTCCTTTTGGTATGTGTGCATAAGAAACACATCCAAATACTTTGAAGTGATCAACACTTGGCTTTAACCCAAACCATGCTTGCTCAGGATTCATTCCCTTAACCGCTTTTGTAGGACTTTTGTTTAGAAGATACAATGTTGTGTATATTGCTTCTGCCCAAAAACTTTTATCCAAATTTTTCTCTTTCAACATACTTCTTGCCATTTCAACAATTGTCTTATTTTTCCTTTCAGCAACTCCATTTTGTTGTGGAGTGTAGGAAGTAGTGAACTCTCTCTTGATTCCATGATTTTTGCAAAAATCAATAAATTGATTTGACTTGTACTCACCTCCTTTGTCCGACCTCATCAGTTTGATATACTTACCACTTTATCTTTCAACCAAATTCTTGAACTCTACAAATTTTCCAAATACTTCTAATTTTGAAACCAAACAATACACCCAAGTTTTTCTTGAGTAATCATCAATGAAGGTTAGAAAATACTTGGATTTGTTCAAAGAAGGTGTTTCCATAGGACCACACAAATATTTATGGATTATCTCAAGATGTTGTTTAGCTCTACTGGATTTTCAATAGGAAATTGCATCCTATGTTGTTTGCCAACAATACATTTTTCACATGCCTCTTTTGTGCCTTCAATGGATGGGAGACCTTTAACCATTTTTAATCTTTTGAGTAAAATCAAACCATTAAAACTGAGGTGACCATATCTTTTATGCCAAATTTTACTTTCACTCATTTCACTAGACCTTAGTGCTTGGTTCCCATGAGTAAAATGAAGTGGAAACATCCAATCACCTGTCATTTTTTCTCTTGCAATAACTACATTCTTGTTTGATTTATCTCTTATTATGCACTCATTTTTATCAAAAGTCACTTGATAATTTTGCTCTAACATTTGTCCAACAGACAAAAAATTCTTTTTGAGTGCTGGGACCAATGGTGTTTCATTGATATGCTTCACTTTACCATGTTCAGTTGTAAATGCAATAGTACCCTTACCTTTGCTTCCGTGAGAATTATTATCTCCTAGTACTACTATACTTTGATGTTTTTGATCCAAGTTAACAAATATATGTTCATTAGATGTCATATGTGAAGAACATCCAGAGCCTATATACCACACATTATTTTCACTTTCACTTGTATTGAAGCAAGAAATAAACAAATTTTGTTTATCTTTAGCAGTGCTATGAGTACTTCTCTTTTCTATTTCACCTTGTTTACTCCAACATTATAAAGCATAATGTCCAAACTTATTGCAATGAAAGCATTGGACATTCCTTTTACTATTGTCTCCCCCATTACTTCTACCTCTCTTCCTCTTCCGGCTCCTCTGAAGTTGCTACTTCTTCCTCTGAAATAATTTCCTCTTCCTCTAGAATTGCTAGATTCACCTTTGTATTCATTCTTATTATTATCATCATATTTACTATGAATCTTGAAGAATGTGTTTCTTTTTCCTCTTATATTTGCTTTAGAGGAAAATGCTTGCTCTAAGCTTTCTTCATTACTTTTCATTCTTTCTTCAGCAGTTAAAACAAAATTTCACTTAATTCATCAATTTTCATGCTTGAGAGATCCTTAGATATCTCAATTATAGAAACCACACCTTCAAATTTTGGAATCAAGCTTCTCAAAAAAATTTCAATACATGCTTGTCATCTATATATTTCCCTAGTACTTTCATCTGACTCGCTAGACCTTCCACCTTTGTTAGGAATTCAATAGATTCACTAGTAGTCATTTTTACATTTTCAAAATGTTTTCTCATTGTTTGCAATTTAGCAGTTTGTGCACCTTGATATGCATTACTTAATATTTGTCATGCTTGTTTGGAATGAATAGTATCACTTATCCTAGGAAAGATAGCTTGAGTGATTGTACCCTAAATCAAGAATAAAGCTTCACTATCTTTCTTTATATTTGCTTTGTATTCCCTTTTTTGTTGGTCATTTAATGTGTTTACATCTGCTATCTCAACATATCTGTTTTGAACAATTTCCCACAAATCCTTAGATTTGAGTAGAGCTTGCATTCTAGTACACCAATATGTAAAATTGTTTCCTTCAAAGACGGGAATCAACATATTAGACATTACATTGCCTGCCATATTTGTCACAAAAAAAATGCACAATGACCCAAGTGCTCAACACAAAATTCAGAAGAGATCTATGCAAATGAATACTCTCCTTGTCCCTTCAAATGGGACCCACACACAAAAAAACTCTCTTTTTCTTATTATTTTATTTGAGAAATAAGTGTTTTAAAGCTTTTTGAAAGAATAACATATAACTGGAGCTTTAATAAAAGCTATATTAAAAAAAAGTATCAATGTAAAAAAAGCAAGTTTTCTTTAAAAAACTTTCAATAATCTTCTCTAACTTCTCATTGGAAAGAAAGGGAAAAAATTGCAATGCCCTCCTTTCAAGTTGCAAATGCCTCCACACAGAAACCTTCTTTCAAGCTCAAGCATGCAGCAAATAAACCAGTTGCAATCAAAGATGCTGATATTTGTTCTTGAAAATCTCTTAACTGGCTGATTTCCAAGCTCCTCTCCAATCTTTAACTTGTTATCTTTAACTTGTTTTTTGATCTCTTCTAGATCACCTGCAATGAAAGACAAATTTCTCAACCTGGCTCTGATACTAAATGAAGGCAACTGAATCAATGATCTGCTGATCATAAAACAAAGAATTATGCAAAAGCCCAAATTGCAGTAGAGAAATAAGAGCAAGGGCATCCATTATATAGAAAATTGAAAGAGAGGTTACATTATGGTGTTCAACTATATTCACCAATATTACAACCATAATATTAAAGATCTACAACTATCAACTACAAACATAAATATACACAACCATATATTTAATATGGGACTGCATAGTCAAGAAAGATTGCAAGTATTCTAGAAAGGAGGCTGCCCCAAAGTCAAGAAAGGCTGCCAATGGGAATTAGTGTTGTCACTCCAAAGGAATGTTTACAGCTTGGATATGAAAGTCAAATTGTTGAAATCAAAACAACAAAGCATCTATGTAATGGTACACGAGAAAGGACAATTGGGAATTCAAATAGAAGCTCCAATCTTTGGGATCTAGAAGTCTACATAATGAGTGTTGGCTTAATGAGGCCAATAGAATCAATATATATAGAGAATCATTCTTTATATTTACGTGGGATACAGGAATCATCATGAGATTATAAGGAAGCTTGTGGGCAAGCATTTTCCAATTATAAGGAAGCTTGTGGGCAAGCATTTTCCAAGAGGGGGAGACTGTAATGTCCCCAATTCAGAATTCAGAACATTAAAAATGTGATTAAAATAAATTTAAATTAAAGATTGAAATTTATTCAAAAACCAAGTGCATAGTGATTTACCACTAAACTACAAATAATACGGTGATGATTTCCAGTTCAACCTAAGAAGAAAAATATGAATATTCATTAAGAACAAATAGTCATCAACACATGGGCATCCTCCTAATTATCATCGGTTTATCTGTGCATCGATAATAATGGTTGGAATCAAGTATAGAGATTAATGAATGATTAAAGTATGATACAATATGAACCTGTGCAACGATAAAAAAAAATAAACATTAATAATGATACATAATCTCCAATAGGATAACTTTGGATACTAGTGATTAATGGTCTATTTGGAAGATGTGATTACGAAGACCAAACACTATCAATACGTAATCGGTAATGGCTAGCTAATAAAGATTAGTCTCAAGATATAGAAGATCAAATATTATAATCGATGGATATAATGCAATGGTGGAAGCAGAGATTATTCCATGGCCATCAATTCACTAATAAATGATGATATTAAGAGAAGTCAGCGAGTAAGAATCATTAACTAGAGATGCAAGACCAAATACACTTCAGAATCATCGACATCTATTCACTGCCTAAGGGAATAAAGATAAAACTAATGCAGTGATTTATAACAAAGAATAAAATAACCATCTAAGTCAAACATCTCTTTAATCAATAAGGCAGTAATTATACAAATCATTGAAAAGAAATGAAGCCATTAATATGAGACGTGTCTCCTCAAGGGAAGACTATTTCAAAAAGACATGACTATTTGGGAGATAGACGTATAAAAGAAAATTGAACACCATTTCAACAAGAGACACAAGTGTCAAAGTTCCTGTCTATTGTGTAATGTTTTTAGGAGTAAGATATGGTGAAATGAGAATGTGTTTAAGGCAGTGTGAACAAATTGTGTGACACTAATTATGTAGAAATAAGAAGACATGTTTTGGCACCAAAAGAAAACAATGTAAATTGAATATTTGAATAGTATGTTGAACAAAAGTTCATTATCTTCGTAATTAATTGTAACTTATGAAAGAAGTTATGGGGAAATCATAAATAATGTGAATT
>MU224923.1:2716861-2733701 GCA_018584345.1 Thuja plicata
CACATGTGTGTGTATATACACGAGTGTGTATATATACACACACATATATATACACACATGTGTATATATATACATACCCACATTAAAAAAAAAAGATTAAAAAAATATTTAAAAAAAAAAAAAATTTAAAAAAAATTAATAAAAAAAATAAATTTTGAATCCATAAATTTCTTATTCCAGCTTTTTTTTAGAATTAACTAATGCAAGCATAAGCCCCAAAATGGGGATTAGTTTTTTAATTCCAGAATTCAAAAAATGCACCAAACAAAGAATTATTTAATTCATGCATTATTCGCTACCTATTCAAGGTTAATTCCAGGTGCCAAATGGGCCCATAGAGTTGTGATTTTCATATGAACAAATTTGTAAGGATGGAAATCTTGACGAAATGCAAGAATTGAAAGACTAAAATGAAAAGGAAAACAAAAAATAAACTTTTAAATAAGAATATTAATCAAATCATTTTCTTATAAGTCTAAGACAAACAACATAACATGAACATTGGGAATCTATTATAAAATTTAAATTATTATAAAAATAGAATAAATGTAAATGATTTTTTTTTTAAAAGCAATAAATGTATTTAGCTAAAACATTATAATAGATGATATAATATGATGGGACACGAGAAAAATATAATGTTTGTCTTGTACAAATTTGTATAATGTACACTTTTTTAAATTATAATATAGTAATTATTTTGATTTTGCAACCAACATATTTGTTTGATATATTGAATGGGGTGAAAAGAAAAATAATTTTGATTATTTGTAACTTCAAATTTTCATATGTATACTTTAGAAAAAATAGTATTATTTAATAATGAGAAATATGGCCAAGCTATTTCTTATTTTAATAATATAACATAACAAAATAGTAAATAGGACAAAAGAAATAAATTATTATTAAAAATATAAATAATGAGTAATACATTTATAATGTACATTTAGTACAAATGACATGACATGTTTTTTAATGCTGCTAATAAATGACTACCATGTGCTTTTTTAATTTTCTTTTAATTAAGTTTTTAAAATGTGAATTTTCTCATTGCCTTTTTTGTTCACAGCCAATAGAATTATAAATAAATAGCATTATTTAGATTTTTTAAATATGTTGAAATTATCAAACTTTACAAAACACAAATAGACTTAGAAAATCCTGAAATCTGATTGGTCAATTAATTGCATTTCAAAACTAAATGAATGCAATAGTTTACCTGTTATGGCAGGTACTAATAATAGGAATTGGGGAATATTATACAAATCGTATCCTTTTTGGATTGCTCTGTTTAGAGCTTATTGTCTTTGGTAATCATTGGTGCAAGCATATAAAGATCAATCAAAGATGACATCATACTTGAAGCACATTTATATTGATATATCAGAGATGACTTTCACATTATTCAGAGCATAATTATTTAGCATATTAGATACAACCTATTATAATATCCAATGCACATTGTTATTATTGTACCAGAGACAACTGCATATTTGCATGTTACTAATTGTATATCAGAGGCAAAAATACCAGGTACTAAGATCACTCTCACTTGAGCATATAATTATCTGCATATCAAAAAAAAGCCATCATATATTTTTGATAGATTATTATGCAATCATTACCATTCTATAGCAATGTATCCATTTGGAATCAAGCATCATTCAAAATACTAGTCATTATCATTTGTAATAGCATATGCATTTGGAATTAAGTATCATATAATAGTATTTGTTTATCATCAATTGTTGTATATTACTTGAATTGTAAAATTACTATTAGAGTCTTAGTTTATATAAAACCGGACATTACATGAAGGAATATTTCATGGATATTTTACAAAGAGAAAAGCATGTAGGTGTTACAACAAGAGGTTGAAGAGGATTGTGGAAAGAACAAATGTCGGTGTAAGTGAAGAATGGAATTAGGTTGCTTTGGAACTTGAGATTGAGATAGAAGATGTGCATGTAGAAGAAAAGGAATCAGAACCGACACCTAAGACACTTGCAAAGTATGTTCAAATGAGCCATTGAGAGGATCAAATTAGTGGAGATAAAGACAAAGGACTTCATATGCGGAGAAGAATTGCCAAGGCAAATGAACAAGCAAATTTGTGTTTCTCACCTAAGGTGGAGCCAAAGACCTTTGTGGAAGATAGAAAATATGATGGATGGATGAAAGCAATAGAAGAAGAGTTGAATCATATTGTGAAGAATTAGACATGGGAACTAGTACCTAGACTAGTGGACAGGAATATGATAGAAATGAAGTGGGTGTTTCTAAACAAGTTAAACGAAGATGGAGAAGTCACAAAAAATAAGGCTAGAAACATGTTTCTTGCATTTGTTTCTTACAAGAATTTTAAGGTGTATCAGATAGATGTCAAGTTAGCATTCTTAAAATGGAGATCTTGAAGAAGAGCCTTACATTGAACAAGTAGGTGGTTTTCAGTTGTTAGAAGATTTTGATATTGTTTGCAAACTCAAGAAAGCTTTTTATGGACTCAATAAATCTCTCAGAGCTTGGTAAGCAAGGTTGGACATGTATTTATTGTAGTACAAATTCAAAAAAGGTACTATAGATTGCAATCTTTATTTCAAGGTTGAAGGTGACAAACTTTTAATAGTAGTAGTGTGTTGATGATATCATTTTTAGTGGAGATGATGATCTATGCAAGATATTTGCTAAAAAAATATAGAATGAATTTGAAATGTCAATGATTGGCAAGATGTCATTTTTTCTTGGTCTTCAAGTAACATGGTTAAATGATGGTATTTTCATTTCTTAGAAAAAATATATCAAAGAAATGTTGAAGAAGTTTGGTTTGAGAAATTCCAAACCAATTAGAACCCCTATGATTACTAGTTGTCATTTGAGAAAGGATGGTGAATCTCCAAAAGTGGATCAGAAATTTTATAGATCTATGATTGGTGGGTTGTTGTATTTGACTACTTCAAGACCAAATATTATGCAAGCAGTGTGTTTGGTTGCAAGATATCAAACTAATCCAAGCAATCTCATGACAAGGTATCATCTACAATCATCTCCATCAATATTGTCTTATCCATGCCAACATATATGTATGCAACTATCATTGCACTACTCTGAAACAAACAAGAACACTACAGAGCACTCCTTCTGGACTATAGTTGACATCAATGACAAGTTTGACATCAGTGACAACCAAATATACATATTTGCAACAATCTACCCCTTTGTTATTGATGGAAACATTGATGAACATTTTGCACCATCATATATTTATCCCCCTTTGACATCAAGGACAAACGGTGTCCTCAAAAATGTGGTACAAACTCTATGTTACCATACCTTACTCTCCCTGAGACCAATAATCATATTTACAGCCAAACTCATATATATATATCCTTCTCCATAATATATGTTTTCAATATGTACAAATACCCCCCCTCCCCCCCCCAACTCTATCAACTCCCCCTTAGGGAATGCACCAAAAATGAATGCAATAGAGACCAAAAATGCATTCCTTATTTCCTAGAGTATGTACAAAGCCAAAACAAACTTTACCGCCAAGAATGGTCAACCTATTTTGATGGAGGCAGAATGCCATGATGAATTACCTTCAATTGAGTCCACGTTGTATTCCATTCATCTCTCACATAGGTCAAAAAGGTGCATTGAAAAATCAGATTTATATAGAGGTCTTTTGCATCTTTTATGTTATGTGGAGCATTAAATTCTTGATGCAGTTTCTCAAATCCTTTGAATAACTTTAGAAAACTTGTGAGCTTCAAGTCCACAATATCCTTTAGATGAGTAAATTGTTCTTTATCTGTGTCTTCTGATCTGTTAGAATATTTTGACACATAAATTTTCTATCTGCACCCTGGCACATTTGTCTTTGTCATTCTTATAGTCAACTATATATGTCAATTGTACAATATGTGATTCCAAACTGTCAATCTGATCCTATATATTCTTTGTGGACAAGGGCCATTTATGAGAAATCTGACACACGGCTGCAACTTCATTCACACATTTTTTTAAATCTCTAAGTGTATCTTATAGCCACATATGTGCTACTCAATACTTGTTGACCAACTCCTCTAATCTTTTCTCTTGAATAATGTAGCTAAACTAAAAACAATGCCCATAAGAAACTTGCTGATTTTAATGCATTAAGAAACCAACTCTTACAAAAATATATTCTTACAAAATGAACATTCGATAGATCTAAGATCGCCAAAATTGAAAGAGAAAATAACAATAAGCACTATGAAAGAAACTAGACTTTCTAGCTCAACACTATATCCCTAATATGAGTCATATTCCTTTGAGTTATAAACCTTCAACATAGAGGAAAAACTTATGGGAAGTGTACCAATATTATTTTCCTTCTCTTTTTATAGCACAAGGCCTGTATTCTACTTTCAACCTACAAGACAAGAAAACTTAGTCCCTTCCTGTTTTTATAACTCTTCAAGTATGGCGTCTAGCTAGAGAATTGTAATCAATCGATCAATATTGTAACTCCTACATGCATCTCTCTCCACATGTAGCACTATTTTTCCAAGAAGGTCAACCCTTAAAGTCAACATGTTAAATACTAACTCCTAGTGGTCAATTTCTCCAAATATGTCTCCATTCAACAAGCTTCCATGTAAGTCAAGAGTCAAAGGTAACCTCCAACTATTCCATCATGAAATCCATGCATGCATGATTATCCCTCCAAAGTAACTCCCATTAACATGAATTCCCTAATAAGTGACCATGTCATGTAGATCAGGGTTACACAAGTTTAATGGTCAATGTGCAAGTGGCCCATCAACCTAGTCACTTGCATAGAAATTGTGACTCTTTGATTTCCACTAGGTGTCATGAACTTTGGAAAAAATCTCAATTTAGGTCCAAAATGAACATCAAAATCAAGAGAGAAAACCTTCAAATTTGAATCTAAAGCATAGAGATTGCCTCCTCCACCTGCAAACATTATGATAGACCTTAAAATCCAAAATTGCAAAAAAATTATGTTTTTAGTTGATGCTTGTGGCATGAGCCTTAGATGTCACTAGATCATAACATATGATAATAGTTCAAAGAATTTTTTGGTTTCCAAATCAACATATTGTATAATTCTAAGGTTATTTCAATTACTATGATGAAACTCTACACGTGACTTGGCCAACGAACGAGATTCAATCCTTGAAAGGATTGATTATCTCCTACACTTTTGGCTCTGCTAAACCAAGGCATGTACAACTATCTTCAAGCATATGTGATAATTATAACTTGATTTTAGTTCTTCCTATATTCAAATGACATAGACTTCAAAGATAAGTTTATCATGAATGTTATCTTCTACTTCTACCTTTGATTATCCTGATTATCTTCTTCAACTACTTATTCTGCTATCACTACTTTACTTTTACTTCTATCCTTACTTCTAATCCTTCTATTTATATAATTCTCCTATTGTTATCTTATTTTGCAACTATATTCACCTATGGTTTTTTTCTGGATAATGATTTTAGCATTGAAGACTAGTGCCTTCTATTTCTTGGGCAATAGAGTCACCTTCTCTTAAGATCCTAATGTATAATTTTATGACACAATTTTTGAATTTATCACTTGGATATGTCTGTCAACTACCTAAATCTTAGTACAAGATAATCATATATACATCACCACAATTAGTCCAATTGAGTTTAACTCTTACATGAAGAGACCAATTAGACAAGACACAAGGAAATAACTTCTTCAAATGATATTGATGTTCAAATTGTACTGACAATAAACAACTTGTTCATACAAGAATTTAAGGCAGCCTTCAATTGTTGGAATTAAAAATCATAAAGAACTAATTTCAAAATAAATTTGATCCACAACACAATTGTAGAGAAGAGGTACTAATTGTGTTGTATTACTTATAATATGATATTGTCTTAATGCTTATGATAAAACATTACATCTGCAATCCATTATATAGGAATATTTAGAGAGGAAATGTCTCTTCATTAAGTCTTTTGGAAACCTAACAAACTAACTTAATTTAAACATAAAATCAATTAAGCTCTAATAAGCCAAAGGTGAGTATTAACTACATGCTTGTTGTAGGCCTCGTTTAGATATGTATTAGCATCCTTGATGATGTTCCTTGTTGTGATCTCAATCTCAATCATTTCCTCCATGTGCTTGTGTGTCTTCTCTAGTATATGTCCATGTTCCTTAGCAACCTCTAAAGTATCCTACAGAATAGCTTTGCATTCTTTAGCCCAGGCATGTTGTTTCTTCAATGTTTCATCATTATCCAGTAGCGAGGGTAACCCTATCTTTGAAGAACAGTTGAATTCACTACAATCTAATTTAATCTCCTTATGATAGTTTTGGTATGTTGTTATCAATATTTCTACATATGAGATATCACCAACATTAGAGGGATCTCTATTGTGCATCTCTTGTAATTTGGAGTCCATCGTTTCCCTTATCCTCTTGTGTTCCTGAAGTGTACTGAGATTTTTTCAATAAGTAACCTTGAAGATATCCATCCATATCATCATTTTAGAGAACCTTTTCTGTAACAATATGGAGACTATCTCAAGTCTTGCATTACTCAGTTGTAAGCGTCACTGTTGATTATCCATTCTCAATTTTTCAATTTTATTTTTGGATTGAGAACTTTCCCCTTGAGTCAAAAAACTTGCAGACCTCCTCTGCATGTCATTGATGTTGTCCTTGAGAGAATTATTCTCTAGCAGCAAGTTGTCCCTCTTCAATTTATAAGTATATCTCTCTTTTATCAGTTGTTGTATCTAAGCTTTGTTTAGTTTTGCAATATTTATGTCAAGGTCTGTTGTAGTACAGGATCAATCTCACCCACTTTTAAAGTCGTCATGTGCCCAAATGCCTTCTCCACATCAATTATTTTTGGCCTTTTGTGAGGTGGGTACAATGCCCATACCAGTAGTGAGTTCTCATCTAGATTGTATCTAGACCCAAGTTATACATCATGAACTCCTTCCATGTTTAGTTTATGTTTGATGTCATTGTTGCGGATGAACCTGTCAAATACCAAAGAAGCACTCAAGTCCCATCCAGGGAATATAATTATCCATGCCTCCTGTAGTAGAAATCTCCCTCTTGCAAGGGTCATAATACTTATTTCATGATCATTTTTTTCCTTAAGCCTACTCGTCAGTTGCTCTTCATTGGAAGGTGAAATATCTAGGAGTGAATTCTCAACAACTTCCCTTTTTATTTATACAAAAAGGATTTAAATTCGAAGGATTTCACAAACTCATCATCACAAAAAAATGTGGTATAGGCCAATTGCCTTGCTTCTTTTTTAATACCCAAGGACTCATCCACTTCCTCTTTTCAGTTCATTGGAATCTGATATTCCTCATTTGCATTATTTGAAATATGTTTGGATAGGATTTAATGAGAGCTTTGTTCACCAATAGATTCCTCTTCCTCAGAAGATTCTTCACTTGCAAAAGAAAGAAAATGGACTTCTTGCATCTCTTCCATTCTTCTCTTTGCTTCCTTATTGTATTCATCTATGGCCCTACTTGCTTCTTCTTCTTCCATATTCCTTATGAGGTAAACTTGTAGAAATGCTACATGAGTGTAATCTCCCAAATGTGTTACATCTTTGCAATAGTTTATATAACCCTCAGGATAAAAACCTATTACGGGTCACCATGTCCTCATATTATAGTGGGTCATTTTGTCAAAGATAAGGTTATATCCATCAGTGGAAGTCACAGTGAAATCTCCAAATGCTAATGTACTAGGCATAAAAGTTTGTTTATGGTGTGCACCAAGATTCATAACACTGGAGTAGTCTAGTTGTCTTACTATCTCTAGGTAGGCAACTCTATTTGGCATAGTTTTGGGAAGCAAAAATGGTGTACCCTCAAATCCATACACCCTAACCATTGTGCATTCTGTAAAGAAATACCAGTCACCCCAATTGTGGTCTATTTTTAATGACTTGTCAAAATCTTTGGGTCGTAGAAATTTTTATTGTGGAAGACAAATTAATCACATGGATGGTTAAAAAATCTATACAATGTTTTGAAAAAATACTCTTCAAAATACACATAATTAGATCTTGTGTATTTGCTATCGCAGACTGGTAACCATAATTGTATTGGCTTCTACTGGCCATCCTTGTATAATGGCATAACTTTCAACTGCTCAAGCCACGTATCAATATCTTGTCCAGCATGTAGTATCAGATGCATAAGAAATGAGTAATGTTTGAAGTAAATCTGGGTAGGGTCAGTTTGAATACCTTTTAATCTTATGTCAATCTCTTGAGAAATATAAGAGGCATAATAAAAAGACCTAGCCTCGTGGCTTTGAACATCTGCAGTAATAACCATAGGAATAATTGACATAAACTATGGAGCCAGAGTGCCTAGCACCTACCCTGTTGAGTAGTAGGTAATCTTCATGTACCTTTCAAACAGATCAACATGGAATGGAAGCTCATCATTTTCACTGAATGTGGCCAATTCTCTACCATTAACCCTCGGCCTGTGTAAAGGCAGTCTCCAACCCTTATAAGTAGTATCTATTCGGGCGTACTCCTTATTCAACTCCTCATAACTAACAAGATAATCGCATCTGTCATCTATATTAAATACTAGTGAAATGTAATCTCTCGTGATCAGAACAAACACTTCTCCCTGTAATGTACAAATTTAGTTTATTGTGGGATCATAATGCTTTGCCAAGAGTTGAATTAGGTCAATGTTTACAAATACATTGGGTACTACCAATTTTCCCAAATTGAGTTTCCAAGGATTACAGATTGGCTCGTGGTAGTCCTTCCTCCCATAATGGAACATGAACAAGTCATGTCCTCTGATTTCGATCCACACATCACCACAATCATTTTTTTTATCGTCAAAATTTTCAGTAACTGTTCTCCTTGATTTAGGTCTGCACCCAGGGAATTGATCTAGTAAGTCTTGGTTCAATTTTCTTTTCTTCTCACCCCTTGTTTCAGACGTGTCTTCATCATGTTCTGCATCGGGGTGTTATGTTTTTTTTTTCTTACCCCTACGTTTACCACCCTCTTCTGAGCCTTCTCTAGTTTTAGATTTTTGGGATTTTTCCATTTAGGAATAAAAGGCCTTTTGAAACAATATAAATGCAAGAACTGTTAAAATTCTCAAAGGGCATTTATGCTTACTGGTGTGCGGACATAATAACCTGGCCAAAATAACCCTGGACAGAATAACCTGACCACAATAATCCAAGGTCATAATAACCCAAGCCAAACTAACCCGTGGTTAGAATAACCCATGGACACAATAACCCAAACGACCATAAATAGTCACAAAAACTATTTATTAAACTAAATTATAAATATGATTACAAGGAACATAAACAAGCATGAAAAAATATTAACATTAATCTTTAAGATTAAAAAAAGGGATTGTGAGGCATCATAGATGCTATTTAGGTCATTTTTAGACCATATATCCATTATATACCCTTAAAATAGCATTAAAACGCCTTTAATATACTTAAGTTACCTATAAAATAGTAAATAATTATAAAAATAAAGGCAATTTCATGGGAATAAGCTAATTAAGAAGGTCTAAAAACATGTTACAGTGTCAATGAAGTATTTTCATTTGAAATCAAAAAAATTGTTGCAATAGCTTTCGTGCCTCAGATAGATGTAATTAATGCATTTGAAACACTTCTACAATCTCATTATTATATAGAACATGAGGAGACTTTGCAACCCATAATTGATAATTTTGAAGACACATGGATTGGCAGACTAACCAGAAGATGCAATAGACGATCACCCAAGTTTCCAATCACAATGTGGAATTTCTATTTAGCTATTCAAGATGATCTTCCCAAAACCAATAATACTATTGAGGGGTGACATAGAGGATTTAGTGAATTGCTTCAAGCATCACACAACCCACTCTGGGAATTCATCAAAGCGGTGAAAAAAGAACAGGGTCTTCAAGAGAATACAATAGAAAAATATATGGTTGGATACACTAGGCAACCAAGTAGGATAAAATACTATGAACTCAAAGAAAGATTAAAAGATGTGGTTGATGGTTATGACAACCATAACATTTTAGGTTATATAAGAGTCATCACTCATAATTTGGCTATCTAATTAAAAATTTTAAATAATAAAGTTTTTTAGTAACATACATGTAATTTATAAATTTTGTTTTCCTTTCTCTATATACTTACGGAAATATTTTGTCCTTGGATTATTGTGGTCAGGTTATTCTAACCAGGGTTATTTTGGTCAGGTTATTATGTCTTACAACCATGCTTACTTGGGTGAAGATGACTGTTGGGTTGACCTTTCAGGATTATCTTTCTGCAATTATGATCTCTTGAAGAACTTTGTTTTGATTTTGTACAATCAATCCGAACATATATGGATTCCCTGTGCGGCCACTAATGACCAGCCTAGAATTTAATGCTTTCAAATTTTCAAATGTTGTGCTAATGTGACATGTTTTCTTATCGGAGTACTCTCCCAAAAATGGTTTCATGTTTTGGCGCCATCTTTGTTTATCTCTTTCTGTCATCACTAGGAATCACAGTGTGTCCCTTCAATTTTTATGTGTCTTTTGGATTTTGTCACATCCCCTAGGTAGCTTCTTCAAACACAATTATTATTTCAATGTATTCATTTTATATTTACAAGTCTTCGGGGAAACATACATTATATTCCTCTTATGTTATCATCAGTGAATTAATCCTTAATCTTCGTACGATACTTATCGACATGACCTTCATGGGGCTCCTCCGATTTTATTTCTTCAACATTGTTAATACATCTATCGGTGTAACTCCTTATAAGTCTTCCCGATAGTTCTTTCCTCATTTTCTCTTATCAGCATAACTCAGGCAATCGGGGAAATACAATTAAGTCCCTTCGATCATATATGTTTCTTCGGTGCCTTTCATTTTATACTATCATGGAAAGTAATAAGTTTCTTCCCGATAAGAATGTTGATGTTATAGCGTCGAGAGCTATCTTTCTTTCCTAAATTCAAATTAATAAATGGTTGTTCAATTCGTCTCTTCTTTGTATCGTTGCTTCATATGTTGATTGAAGTTGAAGCATAACAATCATCGTGAATGTATTTATATATTGGCAGATGCTTTCACTTGTAACGACAATCTTTTCATTTCTCACAGAAGACTTCCTTTGTCACGGTAGTCCCTTGGTTTCAAGACAATAAAGACTCGGCGGTTTGCATATAAATAGAGTCCTACTATGAATGTTTTTTTCTCTGGCAGAGGAAGACAAGTTTATACGTTTGAGCTAGTTTTGTGTGAACTGTAATTCGGACTCCTACTTATTCATTAATCAAAAGCAATATTTTTGTGGCTAGGTTTTTCTCCCTCAAGTTGGAGGGTTTTCCCAGGATACTTACTGTGTTCTATTTTTTGTGTTCGTTATTTGTTTTGTGTTGTTTATCTTCATTCCTAGCATTAAATGACCAACATGGTATCAGAGCCAGGTTGGATAACAGCAAATAAGGGATTCATCGATATGGCTGCAAATTATTCCTTGTATAGTTTTGTTTCCTCTTTGGAATTCACGAACTTGGAGGGTTCTCAGGGTGGTCTATATTTTTTTTCTATCTGTGGATTTAATTCCCTCATGGAGATTCTTTGAGTATGCTTATTATATCTCAGTTTTGAGCTATAGGCGTCCCTAAGTCTTACCTACAAAGCAAGTTGAGAAGTTTGAGTTAAGTTGTAGGGACAAGAAACAAAGGCAACTTTATGGCACAAGATCTAGTTGGTGGGCAGCAATATAAGTGTCATGATGTAGAGCAACTTCAAAAAGAGTATAGAAGTAAACCACAAATTTTTAGTTGGCTCAAATTCAAGGTCTCCTTCATTGTCGTCCTAGAGCATCTCTTCAATTCAACCGTTGTTCGATATCAACTCTGCTTTGTTCAATGGCGGGCAAAGCCTGGCCTCCATTTTGAACAATCATCACCTCGGGAAGTCTAGGGTTTATAGTTTAGATGCCTCGTGGAGCACTTGGTGACCCTCTAGATCGTTCAATTCCCTCAAGTTAGCCCTGATTGCAGTCTCCAATTTTTTTCCAGAAGTTAATAAGTCCAATTTCCAGGCCTACTTAGATGTCATTTATGAGTGTCATGGTTGTTTCGAATATGTAAGAGAGCATTCAAGTCGTGAATAGAGAGATCAGATTGCTTCATCTTCTTCTTCGTCAAATGGAGAAATTCAGGGGTAGGGTGATGCAATAGTTCCCTGCTTAAGGGAAATTCCTTCTCTGTATTTCAAGGAAGTTTTTGCATTAGATGAAGGGGGTACATTCCAGGCGGTTTGTCCATTCTCATCCATTCCACAAAAATAAAATGTTATGCTACAGGAGAAACTATCTCATTATTTGGACACTATGAAAGTGCATTTGGTGAAGGAGATCTCCATTAGGTTAGATTCATTCTTTGAGGCTCAAGTCCAACTCAAGGATTTGAATGAGAAGATAGTGGAGACTTGCTCTCAGCTTCACAAATTGAAAGCCACGGTGAGATTGCTAGATGCAAATCTGTTAGAGCCTGCTAGGCAAATCTAGGACTTGAATTGAAGTCGCATATATTTTCTTTTCCTCCATCATTGGTTTATCTTTTCTAAGGGTCTAGGCCTCCCACAACTAATGGTGAGCAAGTCATTATCGTAGGATGTCTTCTTCTAGTTCAAAGGTTGTGTTTTTTCCTTGCGTGAATTGCTAAGAGAAGAGAAAGGGTTCTTAGGCTGGTTTGATTCTTTTTATATAATTATTTTGATAGAGAACAAGGGTGTTTAGTTTGCAAACTGGAAATTTTCAACAATAAAGAGATAAGTATTTTATGTTTGTACCTTGGAATAATGATCATGAATAATTCATGCAATAATATTTGGAATAGTGAATCATGTATGTTTTTAGCATTGGTATGTATATTTCTCTTCAGGGTAGTTTCGTTCTATGAACTATTATTAATTTCTCTAAAATGCAGGATGGATCGGGGAGCAAAAGGATGGTGGATTAATTATTTGAAATTGCATAAGGAATTCAAAGCAGGAAGAGCTTAAGACATCTAGTGAGGAAGTTATGCCAGCTGGAGAAATGAACATACATGAAGACTTAGCTTGCAGTGATGACACATAACAAGGTTGGGTCAGCATTGGATGGAGATTTTTCATCAGTAAGGAAATTGAGAAAGATGAAGACACTGAACAACAGAGAACTTGTCATTGCGATCAGCTACTTCTAAGAGGAAATGGCATTCAGAGGAAGATAAAGTATTAAGGTTCTAAGATCAGTCAATAGAGGGGAGTTCACTTCCAGAGAATTTCTTTGCAATCTCTGGGGCAAGGATCGAAAGGGAGTTCTGAGAAGAAGTGAAGATGTCAGCTAAGTGGGTTGCAATGTTGCAAGGCCAGGTGCTAAAGTCCTTGGAAAAACTCTTCAGCTGTAGAGAACATAATTGCATATTCAATCTGGATTTGGCATTGGTAGCTCTGCAAACTTATTCAGAATAAGGTGATCTAGGATGAGGTCGAGGAGGATAGTCCTAGACTCTAGAATGTCAGAAGTTCTGGAGGTGTATGTTGGAAACCATTCCTTTAAGGCAAGCATTGCAAACAATCTTGGACAAGGAGGTTGATGCAAGTGCTTGGAACTTCAGAGGGAGTCACATCATCTTGAAGATTTATTGTAGTGTATATTTCTCTAAGACGGACAAATATGAGGTGAAAGCCCTTGTAGTGTATATTACTCTGAGATGGAGAAATATGAGGTAAAATCCCTTGTAGTGTATATTTCTCTGAGACAGAGAAATATGAGGTGAAAGCCCTTGAGAGTTGTTGCACTTCCCACTCGTGGGAGTAGCCATGGTGGACATTGGTGTAGGGCACCTCCTGAAGTTCCTATTTTTATGCTTAAGTGTTTGTATTAAGGTGAATCCTTTGGATCACCCTAGTGTGTGCATGTGTGGGTCTATTGTGTAAGGTGAAGGACCCTAAGGTAAGTTATAAACCTATGGGTTCCTGAAACCATGTTAGACCATGTTAGTCTCTGTTGGTGATTTTAGTCTTTAGTTAGAAGTTTATATTTTGAGACCTTAGGATAGGATCTTGGCATGTTTTGGACCTCTCCCAGACCCTTGGAGGTTGGTAGTATTGGCACTTTTCCCAAAAGAGCAACTTTGACAAATGTTGTCAAAAAGTTGTCTTTTTGCAAAATTTTGCATGAGCAACTTTTGCAAAATGTTGCTCGAAGAATGACAACTCAAATGGAAACGGCCACACCAACTTCTTGGAGCATCTCTAATGCCAAGAAGATGGTATTAGATGTTCTTATGCCTTCTAGGAAGGTTAGAGTTTACTGTGTACGGAGCTTGATATTCAGAGAAGGAAATAGAAGATTTTTCTGAGTTATTTGGATAGTGTACAGCCTGGTACGGATTCATTTTGTGGATCTAGTTGCAGAAACTTGTGATGCTTTGAGTTACTTCAACATTCTAGTTGGTTTGATTTTTTTTTGTAAAGTTTCATAGGAGTTAGAGATTTTGTGCTCATTGTCTGAGAATCCATAGTTTATTGGGTATGCTCCAAAGATGTGATCCTAACTTGGGATTTAACTAGTGGATCTACTTGGCCACTTGGGAAATACAAGTTAGGATCACGCTCTTTAAGATTCCTAAACCTCAGAGGCTCAGTTTTGGTTCTATGATTTTTGAGACAAAGCCCTAGGCTAATTATCTCTATGTAATTATCCTGGTTCTTCAGTACAGTCACATGCATGTGAACAATATAATTGGAAAGATCGAACCAATGGTGGATCTAGACCATTTTGGGGTAGAGGAAGCTATCTAAGCCCTTGTGTTCATTATGTGAACCCACCTTAGACCAATTGCTTAGTAATCCAAGCCTAACCTAGCTAATTAGACCTGTGAGCTTTGCAAGAGTTTAGTGGTGCAGGAGTGGAGTGAAGTGCTAAGGCTTTGGAAGGTTTCAAAACTCCATAAAGGGTATCTAGAAACCTAATCATATCAGTTAGATCCTTCTGTGTTTGAAAGTTATGCTCAAAAAACCCTCTGGATAGGGCTATAAGGAATTATAGGCTAGTTAGTGTTTGACCATCCTTAGGTTTGTAGAACTGAATCCATTAGTGGATTCTCTATCCTTGGGGTTGAAACAAAGTCTTCCATCACTTAGATTTGTTGGTCAAAGCCTCTGGTGAAGATTTATACTCTTAAGCTTGGGTTAGGGAAAGTGTCCCTAAAGAAGATATTGCAGAGATTGGTGACTTGGCTTGGAAAGCTAAGATGTGATAAAAGGAGTGAGTTGGCCTCTTGGACAAGTTAGTATACACCCTAGGAAGACAAATGTGGAGTTGGGGTGCTTGAATCAGAAGTTTAAAGTGGTTATAAGGAGTTGGATCCCATCTAGGTCTTCTTGTAGTGCACTCTGCATCAGGTGGTATCAGAGCCTTCTAAGACCTTGGAGGAAGTGAAGAATGAGTGACTGAACAGAAGACTCCCAAGGAGAGGAAGTTCCTATTAGAATCACTAATGTGGAATTGGCTAAAATTGTCAGAGAACAAGTAGCCAAGAACAAGAAGATGGAGGAGGAGATAAAGAAGTTGAAGGACCTCCAAACAAAGAAGAAGAAGAAGAAGGAGAAGAAGAAGAACATACCTGCAGAGCAAGCCAAATTTCTTGAAGCTCTTGAGAGAGTTGGAAGGAGAGATCACAAATCAGACATCCCCATGTTTTGTGGGAAAATGGACCCTGAAGAATGTATGGATTGGATAGAAGCTTTGGAGAATTACTTTGAATGTGACAATGTTTCTGAAAATTAGAAGGTCAAGGTGGAAAAATCCAAAATGAAAGGCCTTGCTTTAAGTTGGTGGAATTTTCTACAAAATGAAAGGATGGAGGAAGAAAAGAACCCTATCTCAACATGGAAAAGGATATTGGTAGAAGTCAAGAAGCAATTTGTGCCAGAGGACTATGAGATTACCCTCCATAAAAAGTTGCAAAATCTAAGGCAAAAGGACCTTGATGTGAGTGGGTACACTGAAGAGTTTCATAGAATGACCTTGAAGACCAAAGTTCTGGAGAGTGAGAAACACAAGCTTGAAAGGTACCTAAATGGACTGAAATATAGCATCCAAGATTAAATGAGTTTATTCAACCCCGAATCAGTACATAAGTGTTTTCAAATGGCACTGAAAATTGAAGAAAAACAGAAGAGGAGAGGACAACAAAATAACAAAGGTAGAGGGAGTAATTTTAGAGGCAGGGGTAGATTCAATGGAAGAGGTCCATTTCAAAGAAGTCAAGGAGATTTTAGTAACCATGAGTCAGAAGGGGAACACAATAATAGAGGCGACTTCAGAGGCAGGAGATCAAACAGTAGAGGGAGATTTGGGGAAGAGGACCCAGTGTCTTCACTGGGAAGTGTTTTACTTGCAATCAAATTGGACATCAGTCCTTTAGATGCCCTGAGAAGAATGGCACCAGCAGACAAGGAGATGGTAGAAGAGTACAACTCACCCAAGAAGATGACAGTCAAAGTGTATCCTCCTATCATTCTGCAACTTCAAGACCTGCAAATCCAGAACAAGGAGAATGTCTCATGATGCAAAGGACACTCCTAAGACTACCTACTACTGCAGAACCACCTCAGACGAAGTCATTATTCAGAACAAGCTGCAAGGTGAATAACAAGGTATGCAAAGTTATAGTTGACTCTGGATCCACTGATAATATTGCATCTAGGGAGTTAGTTACTAAGTTAAAGTTGCATGTAATCCCTCATCCTTTCCCTT
>MU224923.1:2733854-2758196 GCA_018584345.1 Thuja plicata
ACTATAGTTAAGGATGGTGTTGAGTATGTGATGAATCCACTCCCTGACTGTGAGAAAGAAAAACATGTTACTAGTAGTGTCTTGCATGTAGGAGAGAAAGAATTCATGAAGGTACTAAAAGAAAGGGATACACCTTGTTATGTATTAGTAGTGAGGCCCAAAAAGATACCAGTGAAAGAACCAAAGGTCAAGGCCCCAAAGAGGTCAAAGCACTATTAGACCAGTATAAGGGTATCATAGCTGAGAGTACACCAAAATCTTTTCCACCTGAAAGAGAAGTGAGTCATTATATAGACTTCATACCAAGGGTCACTCTTCCAAACAAAGCAGCATACAAGATGACCCCTGAACAAAACCAAGAGATAGCAAGGCAGATTGAAGAATTGTTGTCAAAAGGTCTCATTAGGAAAAGTATGAGTCCCTGTGATGTCCCTGCAGTCCTAGCACCCAAGAAAGAAGGCACATGGAGACTATGTACGGATTCTAGGGCAATAAATAGGATAACCATCATATATAGGTTTCCTATGCCTCAAATAGAGGATTTGATGGACTGTTTAGGGGGTGCAAGCTATTACTCCAAGATAGATCTCAAGAGTGGTTACCATCAAATAAGAATCAGAGGTGGAGATGAATGGAAGACAGCATTCAAGACCACAAAAGGCCTCTATGAATGGCTTGTGATGCCTTTTGGTCTCTCAAATGCTCCAAGCACTTTTATGAGACTAATGAATGAAGTCTTGAAGCCTTTTCTTAATAAATTTTTTGTTGTATACCTTGATGATATTTTGATCTTTAGCAGGACCAGAGAAGAGCACCTCAAGCATTCGGACATGGTAATGAGAAAATTCCATGAGGAACAGTTGAAGATAAATATAGAGAAGTGTGTATTCCTTCAAGAAGAACTTGTGTTCTTACGTTTTGTGATCTACAAGAACAGTCTCAAGATTGATCTTTCCAAAGTTGAAGCCATCCTCAATTGGTCACCTCCTACTATTCCGTCAGAGGTAAAGAGTTTCCATGGTTTATGTAGCTTTTATAGGAAATTCATCAGAAATTGTAGTGGCATATGTGCTCCCATTATCAACACCATTAAAGGTGGAAGAAAATGCATATTTTCATGGACTAATGGAGCTAATGAGTCCCTTGAGTTGTTGAAGAAAAAGATCGCAGAGCAACCTATCTTAGTCCTACCAAATTTTCACAAGGTATTTACAGTGGAATGTGATGCAAGCATTAAAGCCATTGGGGAGTCTTGAGCCAAGAAGGAAGGCCAATTGCCTTTTTTAGTGAGAAGCTCAATGAAGCTAAGCAAAAATACTCTACTTATGATCTTGAAATGTATGCAATGGTTCAGTCACTTAAGAAATGGAGGCATTATTTGTTGCCCAAGGAATTTGTAGTCTTTACTGATAATCATGCACTTAACTTTCTGAATAGACAGGAGAAACTTAATCATAGACATGTGAAATGGATGAAATTCTTACAGTCATATACATTTTCTATCAAGCACAAGAAAGGGATTGTAAACAAAGTATTTGATGCTCTTAGTAGGAGACACCTAACCACCCAAACCATTCAGTTGGAGAGTGTTGGAGTTCATGCCATGAAGGATATATATGTTATGGATGAAGATTTCAAAGAGGCGTACCAGATTTTGCACCGAGATGACAGACGGATACCACACTGATTTCTCAGAGTTCATTGTGCAGGATGGTCTTCTTTTCAAGGGTAGTTCATTGTGTGTCCCAAAAGGATCCATGAGATAGAACATTATCAAAGAAAAGCATTGTGGAAGCCTAGATGGTCACTTTGGGGTGGATAAAACATTCGAGCTTGTTAGAAGGTTCTACCACTGACCCAAGTTGCAGACAGATGTTAGGAGTTCTGTGGAAAGTTGTTCAGTTTTCCAACAAGCCAAAGGACACACCTCCAATGCAAGGTTGTACGCTCCTTTGCCCATCCCTTCAAAACCTTGGGATTCAGTAAGTATGGACTTTGTCCTAGGTCTTCCAAAGACCAAGTCTGGATTTGATAGCATTTATGTTGAAGTTGATAGATTTTCAAAGATGGCACACTTCATTCCTTGTAGAACAACTAATGATGCATCTCACATAGCAGGATTATTCTTCAAAGAAGTTGTAAGACTTCATGGACTACCACTGTCAATCATATCAGATAGGGATCCTAAGTTTTTAGGACATTTTTGGAGAACACCATGGAGAAAGCTAGGAACAAATGTTTCTTTGTCATCTGCATATCACCAACAGTCTAATGGTCAGACATAAGTCATAAATAGGTCCCTTGGCAACCTTTTAAGATGGATCACCCAAGAACATGGAGACAGTTGGGATACTATCATAGCACAAGCAGAATTCTCATTCAATGATTCAGTCAATAGGAGTACTGATTTAACTCCATTTCATATTGTATGTGGTACTCATCCTGAAGGGGTATTGGAACTCAGAGATATCAAAGACATGGACAAAAGAAGTGCACTAGCAGAAGACTTTGTTGAAGTGATGAAGAACATCCATGAGCAAGTGCAAACCAAACTGCAGCATACCGCTGAGAAGTTCAAAGCACAAGCTGACAAAAAGAGGAGAGACTTACAGTTCAAAGTGGGAGATTTGGTGATGACTCACCTCAAGGAGAGACTACCCAAGGAAAAATACACAATGCTTATGATGAAAAAGCTTGGCCCTTTCAAGATTCTGAAGAAATGTGGCAACAATGCCTATAAGATTGATCTACCTTCTCACATTGGTTTATCCCCTATTTTTTATGTTACATATATCTATGCTTATAAAGGTATTGTTAGTACTGATGATCTTGCAGGTACTCCAAAGCCTCCTACACTCCAACCACTCAAGGACATGCCCCAAGAAACTCCTCCTGAGATTGAAAGCATTCTAGATAAGAGAGTGAACAAGAAAACTAGGAGGGGCACTTACTATGAGTACTTAGTCAAATGGAAAAACCAACCCATTGAAGATGCTACCTGGATGACCCCTGAAAACATTCAAAAGACGGGCTATCCACTTGAAGACTTCCCAACTCAAGAGACTTGAGTTACTTTTTCCATGGGGAGTATGGTGCAGGGCACCTCCTGAAGTTCCTATTTTATGCTCAAGTGTTTGTAATAATGTGAATCCTTTGGATCACCCTTGGAGGTTGGTAGTATTGGCACTTTGCCCAAAATAGCAACTTTGACAAATGTTGCTAAAAAGTTGTCTTTTTGCAAAATGTTGCATGAGCAACTTTCGCAAAATGTTGCTCGAAGAATGACAACTCAAATGGAAACGGCCACACCAACTTCTTGGAGCATCTATAATGCCAAGATGATGGTATTAGATGTTCTTATGCCTTCTAGGAAGGTTAGAGTTTACTGTGTACAAAGCTTGATGTTCAGAGAAGGAAATAGAAGAGTTTTCTGAGTTATTTGGACAGTGTACAGCCTGGTACAGATTCATTTTGTGGATCCAGTTGCAGAACTTTGTGATGCTTTGAGTTACTTCAACATTCCAGTTGGTTTGATTTGTTTTTGTAAAGTTTCATAGGAGTTAGAGATTTTGTTTGCTCACTGTCTGAGAATCCATAGTTTATTGGGTCTGCTCCAAAGATGTGATCCTAACTTGGGATTTAACCAGTGGATCTGCTCAGCCACTTGGGAAATACAAGTTAGGATCGTGCTCTTTAAGATTCCTAAAGCTCAAAGGCTCGGTGTTGGTTCTATGATTTTTGAGACAAAGCCCTAGGCTAATTATCTCTATGTAATTAGCCTGGTTCTTTAGTACAGTCACATGCATATGAACTATATGATTGGGAAGATCGAACCAATGGTGGATCTAGACCATTTTGGGGTAGAGGAAGCTATCTAAGCCCTTGTGTTCATTTTGTGAACCCACCTTAGACCACTTGCTTAGTAATCCAAGCCTAACCTAGCTAATTAGGTATGTGAACTTTGCAAGAGTTTAGTGGTGCGGGAGCGGAGTAGAGTGATGTGCTAAGGGTTTGGAAGGTTTCAAAACTCCATAAAGAGTATCTAGAAACCTAATCAGATCAGTTAGATCCTTCTGTGTTTGAAAGTTATGCTCGAAAAACCCTCTAGATAGGGCTACAAGGAATTCTAGGCTAGTTAGTGTTTGACCATCCTTGGGGTGTAAACAAAGTCTTCCATCACTTAGATTTGTTGGTCAAAGCCTCTGGTGAAGATTTCTACTCTTAAGCTTGAGTTAGGGAAAGTGTCCCTAAAGAAGATATTGCAGAGATTGGTAAGTTGGCTTGGAAAGCTAAGATGTGATAAAAGGAGTGAGTTGGCCTCTGGGACAAGTTAGTAGACACCCTAGGAAAACAAATGTGGAGTTGGGGTGCTTGAATCAAAAGTTTGAAGTGGTTATAAGGAGTTGGAGCCCATCTAGGTCTTCTTGCAGTGCACTCTGCATTGGACATCATGTTGAGAGAGTCCATGATGACATCACATTGAGTGATTCCGTGATGAGAGCTTGTGTATATGTTTCCTTCCATAGATGGTAGTAGCCATGGTGGATGTCATGTTGAGTGATTTCATGACATGATCACATTGAGAGATTATGTGATAAAAATCTTTTTCATAAATGGGTATAGCCATTGTGGGTGTCATGTTGAGAGATTTCATGACATGGATATCTGGAAAGATACCTCCCCAGCTAAGAGGGAGTGTTGATGTTATAGCGTCGAGAATTCAAATTAATAAATGAATGTTGAAGTCATCTCTACTTTGTATCATTGCTTCATATGTTGATTGAAGTTGAAACATCACAATCACCAGAAATGTATTTCTATATTGGCAGATACTTTCACTTGTAATGGCAATTTTTTCATTTCTTACGGAAGACTCTTCATTTGTCACAATAGTCCCTTGGTTTCAAGACAATGAAGACTCAGTGATTTGCATATAAATAGAGTCCTACTATGAAGGTTTTTTTCTCTGGTAGAGGAAGACAAGTTTATACGTCTGAGCTAGTTTTGTGCGAATTGTAATTCAGACTCCTGCTTATTCATTAATAAAAAGTGATATTTTGTGGTTGGGTTTTTCTCCCTCAAGTTGGAGGGTTTTCTCGGGACACTTATTGTGTTCTGTGTTTTGTGCTCATTATTTGTTTTGTGTTGTTTATCTTCATTTTTGGCATTAAATAGCCAACAAAGCATACACTCAACCTGGGATATCCATTGGGGGAAATGCATGTAAACTTACCGCGATGACACAATCCATCGGTAAGACAAATATGTTCGCCATAAGGAAAATATATTACCCCGACAACCCAAGTCCCCCCGATATGCTCTTTCCTTTTATTATCTCTTCTTTATCAAAGTAATTAGTCTGAACTTTCATCGATACATTTGATTGGGACAACTTTGATGATCGGATGGGTATGTTGAAGTTATTCTGATAGTTCAAGTTTCTCTGATACCAATCTGCTCATACATCGGGTTGAGACTTGTGTTGTCTCTCTGAAAAGTCTCAACAACTTAATCTTACAAGGTCCATCAGCGTAACACATGTTGGGAACATCTAATATTGCTTTTACCGATGACAATTAGTGCATTTATGCTTTGTTATCTCCATCAAGGTAACTAACAAGAACATTGTAAATTTTGTCTTCGCGACCTTTATAGTCTTGCCAATATACTTACTGATCGCTAAGACTTGCCTTTCATTTCGTCGATACCTTCTACCAGTGGCCACTTATTATCGGGGTGGACTAATCTTTCAAAACTTCTCCGAACCTCAAAGTTTCTCCGATGGTTCTTTCCTTCATCTTAATCCGAAGTAAGACATGTCCCTTTCTTTGATAGCATCCTCATCAGTGAAACATCAAGCTCGGTGTAATTTTGTAATATCCATGTGATAGGCTTACTTTCTCTGATACCTCTTTTCATCGGGGAGATGTGTAAAGTGTCACTCCAACCCAGCATGAATGTTTTCAAAACTTATCAATTGTTTGTTATTTCTCGTTGAAGTCTTGTTGATGATCAATCCACTACCTACAAAGCATATTTTTTTTATCGGGGGAACTTATATGAAGTTTCTCCGATATAGACTTTCTTTAGTGATATTTTGTTCTATCTATGGATTAAAAGGATTGAGTCCCAAGGTGTTTCAAGGACAAAAGTGGAAAATCAATGGAGGTTATTTGGGATAGTAAGGGAGGGTAACAAAGAAAACTTCAGCAGTTTCACCCTTTGTAAAGATCTCTCCCTAGTTTCACCATTTGTAAAGGTCTCTCCCTACTTGATCAAATACAAAAGCTTGGTGATGACCTGTGGAAAGTGGCTATGGGAGAAATTTCTATGTTTTCTCCTATCTTAAGATACACTATATTTGCCAAATTCTAGACCAAATTGGTGTGCTCTTAAAAAACATGAAGAGAATTGCAGCCATTTATTCATAACTTGTAGGTGTGCCAAATAAGTATGGAGGCTAATGCTTGGTAAGATTAATCCCCTTGTCCATAGTCCCACCTCATTCCAAAAGGTTTCAATATTTTAGTGTTCCCTGATCAAACTTAGAATCTATATAATGTGGTTGATTGGCCTCTCATTGCCAAACATTTACTTCCAAGGTACATCTTTTGGGAATTTGGAAAGCTCATAATTACTTAATTTTCAAAGAAACAGAAATTCCTGCTTGGGTTATGGCAATGAACGCCCAAACTCTTTTGAGAGACAGTTCAATATGCCCCACAAATCCAAAGTTTAGATGAAGACTCTTACTAACTGTTCAGCACCAGCCTTGGGAAATCGACACTCTTTCTTCTGTTAGAAAATGAAGAAGGATTTGAAAAGATACAACATTAACAGAGATTTCAAACTGATCAGTAATGTCAAGTATTCCCATTGCAAGTGCATCTAGCTATGTTACCCCAGATTATGGGGACAGGGTAGAGCAGGGCCAGGGGTACACATTTCGGGGATGGGGTCAAGAGGGGGCCATTTTTTAGGGGATGGCAGAGGATGACTATTAAGATATAGAAAATTTCAAATATTCATATAAGGCAAGCACAAGGACAAAGAGACTACAAACACAAAGGGGTGGTGTATTTTATATATTTAAAATATAGAAAAATTCAAATATTCAAATGTTTCCTTTCGTCAAAATGTAAAAGCCCTGTCCAATGTCGACCCTCAATCCCCGTGTCCCCGGGACATTTTGGGGGTGGAGATAGCCCCATTTTGGCAGTGAAGCATCCTCAGGTAACATAGGCATCTAGTAAGTATTTAGTGACAAGTGTTAACCTTATCTAGAAGATATTTAATGATTTTTAACTTGAATCACATACCTTGATCCCTCAATAAGAAAGCTGATCATATGGCAAATCAAGGAGTCAAACTACATGTAGGATCTCTCCACATTTAACATTACCAAATTTTGTTTACAGTTTCTGTAATTTATGTCCTTCCTGAATATATTGCCTTTGCTGGCTGACCCAACTTTGTATTTTGTGTATTATAGCCAATAGAGTCTCTTATATAAAAAGTAAAATAACATTGTTCCACAACACCATCTCATGCTGCAAGTTGTTCTCTTTTGTAAAGAAACAGTCCCATTCCAGGAAGCCAAAAGATTAACCTGGAGGTAATGTAGCAATCAGTTTACAAGTGAAGCAACACCCACAAGACTTTTATAGAATTAATGCTTAGTTTCCTCTATAACAAAGTTTATTCAATCAATGAATGAAACAATAACACTATTGAATAACAAATTTAACTGATCTTACTGTTTACATATTGAAAATGACCTGGTTGAAACACCATGGACTGCTACATTTTCTCTTCTTAAAATCTATCGGCTAAGATCAGTGTGCATAAACTTACAAAAATGATCAATAACAATCACATTTTACTAACAAAGAATAATCTACATTTCGAATGTGGTGAAGATCAAATGGAACTCTGGACAGATGGACTTCTGGCAATCCAACTCCAAACACCACCTGAGCTTTGTCTTTGTGCAGCTCGTGTAGCATCTTCATCCGATGCAGCTTTTTGGCGCCGAAGCAACTCAAGCTCCTTTTGTAAAGCTTCAACTGAAAGAAGCTTTTTCTGTAGCTCAACAACATCTACCTGCATTAAATCAAGGAAAGCATATGAAGTACATGGTTCAATACATAGAAGAATATGGAGCTCCTTCAATCCAACTATTAGATCATGCATTCAAATGAACTTAACACTGATTAGTAACTTGAAATTGTCCATATATGTCAACATACTTCTAGTTTGAAGCACCTAGACTGTTCAGTAGCTAACTGCTCACGCACAGATTGCAATTCCTGTAGATAGACAAGATAAACACACAAAAATAAAATCAGGCCATTTTATTTCTCTCCTTTCAATTTAATATCAAAAAGAATATAAACCACTTGCCATCTTGGAAATTAATACAAAGATTCTTAAGCAACATAAGAAGTAGTAATTTCTTAACTGCATGTTTGGTCTTACCTTAATTAACTCCATGTGTGTAGCCTGTGCCTCAGTAAGCCCTTGCCTGAGGGCAGAGTTCTCTTCTCGTATAGTTAGAAGTTTAGTCTCTAAGCTCTCTTTCTCAGATTTTAATGTTGCTATAATCCGTTCTCTTGCCTCTTCATTTCTTTGGTGCTGTAATTGTTCAAAGAGGATATTTCACTATGCACACAAAGGAAGATGTGATATATAGCATAAAACACAAAAATGATTTTTTATTTACCACTGGCTCCAATTTTGGATTGTCCATAAGGATCTCCCTAACTTTGCTATCTTGTACTACATCCACAGAATTTGCAGCAATGGTCCCATTTGATGTTGGCACTGGCAGTGGAGGAGGAACTGCATAGGCAGCGGCAACTGATGCAGCGGCTGCCGCAGCTGCTGGAGATTCCAAAATCTTTGGTCGTGGGGGGCCCCGGTAATGTGGTTTTAAGATGTGAACCTTCAACCAGATAAACTTCTATTACAATTGGTAACTGATAAGAGACCATCTTATCTCAGCAAGTAATCAAGGTTTAAAGAAGAATAATGAAATATTTTCTCACAAGCTATAACTAATGAATAATTTTAGCAAATTACCAAACCGAAACTGAGAGAAAATAAATAAACTGCTCTCTTAAATAGCATACATGAAAAATAAATCAAAAAATAATGTGTTGCCATGGGTCACACAACTATTTCTGCCTTCAACAAGCTTTACTATTTATAGTTGCTCAAAATTTTGATCAATGAAAATGAGAAAGCCACTCAAAAGTTACCTGTGAGGCTCTGTTCTGGAATAAGGCAAGCTATACATATTAACAACCAATGGAAATTCCCTCCAACGAAATGGGAAAAGGTTTTCATGCCTATTATGATATTTCTTGGAAAAAAATGCAAAAATAAAAAATCAGCAGACCACTTCGAGGGGTGAAGTCCAATAATCAGAAAATAATATATGAATTCAGCATTTTAAAGTTTTGGTAATTTAGGAGAGACTTATCCTCCTTATTCATAGGCCTAACAATGTAGATACACACCCCCTCATCCTAATTAAGAAGGCTTAATGTAATAACTAAAACTAAAGTTAAGGTTAAGCATGCCACAAGTGCTTCATCTTATTACATAAAGAAATAATATTAGCGACTTAACATGCCCCTCCTCTTAAGAAAAGCATTGTCCTCAATTATTAGCAAATGTGGATGCTTTTGCATGAACTGTTCATCTTCCTATGTTGCATCTTCAATTGGCAAATTCTTTCACTTAATTAGGAATTGTGAGATGGTTTTATTGCACAACCATTTCACTCATTTCTCAATGATTGCCTCAAGTTCTAAAATAAACTTGTTTTCTTCATCAAACTAGGCGATTTTAACCAGATTGGAATGTTAGAAATCATGTTAGTGTCCACATTAGTAAGTATAATAATGTGTTTGAAGTGAAAATAAAAGTGAGTTGTAGTAACAACTCACGAAACTATTCTAGGTGAGAAAATAATTATTTAAGGAATGTTTGTTTGCACGTTTGTTGAGTTGTTGAAACAACTCAATATATTAAGAAGTTGTTACCTACAAAATAGGATACTAGAATCCTATAAATATGTAATAGTTTATTGAATGAAAAGGAAGGCAGCATGGTATTCTCTTGTGTTTAATTTTTGCTGCTTCTATTCTGCTTAAAATTTCTATTAAGCTCAATGATAGTTATACAGGATAAGGATTGCATTATATCAATTGATGGATTAAGTTCATTCTAAAGGTTGAATTGGGATCCTACTATTTGAAACAAAGGTACGGCTAAAAGGATTTGAACCTTTGAATTTGCACTACTTGAATGCAAATAATTTCAGAAAGGGCACACTATCATGTCCCCTTTTTTAATATTTTAATGTTGTGGAGACAATGCCCATTCCAGTATTTCCTGTGGGCTGAAGTAAGTAATTGGGAAACTAATTTAATTAATATTTAATTTGGGTCCCATAGAATTTACATTTTCTAGATACTATGAGACAATTAGATATTAAAATATTAAAACTTTACATCTCCAATTCGGAGTATAAGATTCCGCAATGGGGTCTTTTGTAACTCCAAAGGTTAAAAATTTAGCAAATACTATGACCAATGAGAGTTATGGTATGACAAACTTATGACAATTTATAATTGAGGAGTTATATTCTATTCTTTTCCAGTAGTTATGGAAATGGTAAAAGTAGCATTATGTGAAGAAAGGATATTCAATGTCTTTGATATCTGTGAGCTTATTGGGATGTTAGGATTTGTGCCACAACTTTTGCATAATCTGGGCAACTTCTTTAGCTCACATCGTTTGCCAACTTATAATTATTCTGTAAACATTGTTTGGACCTTCTATTCAATCAATTCATGAGGATGAAAACCCCTGGGTGTGGAGATCAATGGATGAAAATCTATCAGTTTTAAGAGTCTAAGGACGAAACCCCTTTGATTCGGTAGGGCAAGCTTACTCAGAGGTTGTGATAGTGCTTTACAGAGTTACAGATGTCAACTTGTTTCCAATTTGTGTGTTTCACATGTTTTGGTTGAAGTATAGCAGTATATTTCAGTTTTGTTGTTGTGTCGTTGTTGAGTTTTTTGTATATCAGTATTTTATTGTTGATTTTATGCATCCAAATCTTCTATATCATTTATTGAAATTATCTAGAAATCAGGTGCAAAAAATTTCAAATTTGGCGAGAAGCAGCATTCTGGTTTCCAGTGTCCATTCTTGTTTTGTTCCAAATTATTGTAGCTGTTTTTATTGCTGTTATAATTGCAGTTATCGTGGAATTTTGTTGCGCATGTCAGTTCTCCAGAAAATCTTCAGCAGTTATGGAAAGAATATAATTGTTTGGTGCAAGAATTGCCAATTCATGTTGCATAGTTTGGTCAAAAAATGTCAATTTGCCTGCAGCCAATAGAGGATATTTTCCAGGTTTTACTTACAGATATTAGGTTGTAATTATCCGATATATTACATGCTTTTTGGTTGCACATTTCATGTATAATGATCAGCTCCAGAAATCAGTGAATTTTTACTCCATTTGTGCATGCATTTAATTCCCTTTTAAACATTGTTGTGAAAATCAGCATTATCGATTTCTCTGTTTTGCATAGCATTTGTATGGGCGATTCTCAAAGAAGAATTTGGATATATTTCATATTGAAAATATGCTGGTATATTTCAGATTTAAATCAATTTACAAATATCTTAATTTGGGATGCTACATATATGCCACTCTGGAGTGGCTGATACAGACAAGCCTAGGACAAGAAGCAAACCAGATCTGTATAAGACCTGGTCTGATACTAAAATGAGCCACTGCTGGGTTGCATATGGCCACTCTAACACTGTTGTTACAGATAACCCTGGGACACAAGAAGTAGGCCAAACCTGTCCACAGGTGGATATGGTACCAATTATGGACTAAGGCCAAGCAGTAACAGAAGAAATATGTCAGTTCCGCTATATGTACATAAATATATGAAGAGTGAAAGCGATCTGATTGGAAAAATCTGGTACAACCTGATTTGGTTCTATATTTGAATGATACTGACATAAGTAAAGCCTACAATTATAGCCTAAATAAATTTTTGGCAACATTTCACGTTCTCATCACCCTACTTCCAGTATTCAACTGTCAGCATCTCTTTGACATTTTTGTATCTATCCATTTTTTAGTAACTCCACTGAACACTTCTTAAAACTAAAATATTATAAAGATGTCCTCATTAGCAAAATTTTGTATAGAGTACGCCAAAGCATCTAATCAGTTTTCATTCTCCAAAAATTCAACTCAATTCAGGAGTATGAGTGGAGTGGGGGTGAGAACAATAGCAATTGGAAATTACATCTAGAGGCACTTGGAATATACTCAAAAAGGATAAAAACAATAAGATGATAAATGAAATTGATAACTACCTTGAATGACCAAGGCATGTCCTATTATAAATCTAACACTGTATAGTTTATTCACATTCCTTGTCATAATTCTACAGTACTTTCTTACTATTATAGTTAGATTAACTCTCTTTCGTCCGAAGGCAAACCACTCTAGAACCAAAACAAACAGAAAATAAATTAATAATGGTGACCTACATGATATTACCACATCTCTGTTTACCATAGTAAACATGTTAAACCAAATATTATGCAGGCATTACATATGATTAAAATGCAGGCAAGTGAGGATTGAAATGTTGCTTCAGCAAACTTTGTATCTTCACATACCTCATTGTTATATCTTCCATTATACCCACCAAAAGCAATGAGTATATCCTCACCATTGATTGAAGTAGACACGAGACTCAAGCCCTGGAAATCAAAAAGATACTCTATAAATTATAATCAATATGTCACAATCGAATCCCTCCATAATCAAAGGACTTGTTGAGAAAAACAACCAAAATTAAACACGTATATCATAATATGGGTGCACATTTTGTTGAATGAAGAACTGTACAAGGGATGGTAGTCAAACTTAATATTAATAATGATTCATCAGAGTTATAATTTATTAATTTAGAAAAAGAATCTGCATAATTTTTCAAAGTCATTGTAACAAGTGGGATAATTTTCATAAAAGAACCTTGATAGAATTCAATAAAATTAGATACAACCCATCGAACCATACCCTGTCCAAATTTTTCTAGTAAAGGAGATAGTTAAACTCCATCCCACAATAGGCAACAGCTGCTCAAGGAAGAGCATCTAATGTGCCAATTCATGAGATCTTTTCTGCAAACTAAAACACTTAGGTTATAGTACAAGAGAATTGAAAACCTAGAGGCTATGTGGGCATCCTCTTGGTGCTCAAATCATATTACTGGCTTTCTCCTCTAAAGAAAACAAAGATCAGGCCTTGCAAGGTGGACCACGATTCACAAACATTTTAAGGAATTTTTATGAAACTTGTAAATGGAATTCGACACAACCAAAGAACTCCCAAGTAGGCTCTTTTTCTGGGTAGAAGCTTTATCCTCTTCCAGGTAAACATTGGCAAGAGTACTCTTTCAGGGAAATACATCACAGTATCTAGGTTCACAATGCAATTGAGAATTCACAACTATGTAAGAATCTGTCTCAACATCGTATGGAAAAGCCACTACCAGAGAATACAGTTGTGCATGGGATGAATTACGCAGGAACAATACATTATGGGATTATTCCTTCAGATGTCAGATCTGCTATCAACATGACAAGCTAGCTCAAATTTAACACCATGCAAAACCAAGGCACGACAAAGAAAATCGAGCATCAACTCAAAGGAGAAACTACCATGCTGAAGGAGAGGACAAATCCAAAGCAACTTCATAAGAAAAGGATACCCAACAACTCAGCCACCGAACATGTCTGCATTTCAAATCCCTTCTAGGCACTCAAGCATTTTGATGTCAATGAAATGGAAGGTAAACAAAGTAACCATGAACAAATGACAAATTTCATCCCCAAGGGCCAACCAAAGGGATTCGAAGAAGCCACTAAGAATCAACCTACAACACAAGCATTGAAGGAAGAAAAAAAATTAGGTAATTTGTCAAAGCCTACAAGAGATCAGGTACTTTTCCAAATCATTATCAGACTCACATAAACCATTGCATAAATCAAGGGCCACCAAAGGTACGAACAAAACCAAGCAGACTCCTTTGAACCATCAAACAAGTTTAAAGCCACCAATGGTAAGAACAAGACCAAGGAAATAACTTGATACCTTCAAATTGCTGCTATAAAAAACTCACCAAATAAAAAAGAGAAAACCCACCCAGGCAGCCATCAAAGCAATTGTTTTGACAGACCAAATTGGAATCTAAAGGAGCCCTTCATCACATCATTGGCTCCTATCACAATTCCAAAGCTGGCCAATGCAGATTTTTTACTTTCATATAGATGCAGTAGTTTTCTTAGATAGATTTCATTAGCTAGTGCTTTTGTTGTTTCACTCGAGAACAAACGCCAATGTTCTGTAAAGGCCATTGCTAATAAATAATCATGGTCTGATAAAATCCAGAAATTTTTTAAATGTATTTAACATTATATAACCTGAATCTGAACAAGCTTTATTTCACTTTTTTTATATTTTATTATGATGCAATTTAAGTTTAATCCCAAAATACCACAATTAGATCTGACATATTCATTAAATGTCACAAGAGAAATTATTTATTTTTGGAGACCACTAAAAGATAACTGGCCAGCACAAAACATGATCCTTGAGATCTACATATGATCCTTCGGAACGACATTAAAAAAATATAAAAAACCACCAATAAAATAACAGTTTGTATATCAAAGCATCCGTGAAATGGAGGAACAACTTGGGATGTGTGCCTGTGGGTTTGCCCGTGGAGCTCTTTGAATAGAAAGGTTAGAGAAATCAACGAAAAAAGACCAAAAGATGACTTGAACAGATGAATAAACTGTCAAAGACCTCTCATGGGTGAGGTGAATGCTAGTTTTTTATTAAATAGTTCCTAAAGTCCAATAGCATAAGCCTTATAAAGTCTTAAGTATTTATGAATCATTGAATTGCATATTAACATAAACAGAATTGAGCACATATGAAGGTAAAATTATCCACAAATGAAAAATTGCAGCCTTGGTAATGGAGTGTGAATAGTTCAATACATAGCAGCAAAATTGTTTTGGGAAAAATCAGCAAACCAAAAGTACAAGATTTTTTTGAAAAAATAGCAAAAAATTAGATTTAAAAAAAAATGTAAAAATTTGAAGATAAAAGTCTAAAGACAAAAAAAAAGATTTTTTTTTAATGCAAGGACAATTCCATAGCATAGAGATATGGAGAGCAAATAAAATAGAGAGTTTAACCCAAGAATTATAGAAAATAGGATTTTGTTGTTTTTATTCATATCGTTGATTACATTGCATATTTCATAGTGCATTAATAATAACTAGATGGTTATGGTTGACAAAATTTCAATAAAATTATAGTTTGTGCAAAGTTCCAAAATATCAAACGTAGCCAGTGACTCTTGCTACTACAAATAGAGCTATGCTAGAGGACTGCGGGTTCTGGTGATAAAGCTCCTAGTTCAATGCCTCTCCTAAGTCATTCAAAGTCCTGATTATCCAAGTTGGCCTCCAAGATCGCAAAATCCTCAAGCTCAAGAATGTCATTAAAAAGGCAGTTTTCATTTGCTGAGCAAACATCATTAATTACAAAACAAGAATCAACTAGTTCATATTTTTAATTAAACAGTACTTGCAATTTCTAGAACAATGTGAAAGAGAACTATATTAAGAGAGTGAAAGGGATATTATATGACAAAGGAAGAAATTGCAAAGTTCAACTTACTAAGTTTTGAACCAAATAGCTTAGGAAAGAGTAATAGAAAATGCTTTTAAAATAAAATGTTACATCTCAAAAGACCATGAATGATATTGAAATGTTCTCATTAATAACTATTTTAGTAGATTTGTAAAACAGTGAAGGGAGTGTTAAATATTTTTCCATTAGATAATAAAGACCTGTTAGTACAAAGGAAGAGAGCAACTGTTTAAGCCACAATTTTAGCTATTATTTGTAATGAACCAGCCTGGCTCTAACCCTCAATTTGACTGCAAGGAATTCTAAAATTCTGGAATTTAATTCTTTTCCCCCAAATTTTCAACAAATATATATATGATTTTTGCTCCTTCCCAAAATAATGAAATTGCATTACAACAACTCAATTCATAACACGATTGTAATTCATAAACCACTACATCCAGGAAATTCACTATTGAATTCGATTTGAAAAGAATCGTTAAAACTAAAAATTCTAACATTACAACTAATGCAATGAACACTAATGCGGCTGGAACCTGATTGTACTTCTTCGAACTAATCCAACAATGGCCACAATTTAAAGCAATGATGGCGGCGGCTGCTGATAGCTGATTGCTGATTGGGAACAAAACAGCGGCTGCCGTTAAGAATTACTCACGCCAATAAAGAACAACTGTAGACAAATTCTTTGGGTGGCATCTAACATTTCCAGCTAATCCTTCTTCTATGGCATCTAACACTTGCAAATTTCCTACCGAGAATCCTCAATGTTGAACAAAGAAAATCACTACACAATTCACCAGCATCAGATTTGCTGATTCAAAGTGCTATATTGAACAAAGAATTTACAATTCTTTGCAATCAAACTTCTTCCTCCCAACCCTTGTTTCGAAACCACAACCAAAATCATAAGTTTTCAAAGATGTACTAATATGCCTCCTTGCCTTTCATAAAGCATTGCTTTTATAATTAAAAAGTGTCTTCTCTCACACACTTTCACTTAAAACACTTTTTATACTTAGGCACATATTGAGTAATATAATTTATTAACTCATTTGGCTCCAAAAATGACATTTTCATCAATATCATGAAATTATGACACGCAAGGTCCTTGTTTCTTGTGCCCAAGATTTAAAACTTTCCATCATGGTTCCAACGAGCTATCACACTAAGGCGCCCAACATATAATACCAACAATAATGGCAACCTTAGCAAATTTAATTAAATAATAATAATAATCCACCCGTCTTGCAAAAACAACTGAAGAAGCATCGGAATCTAAATTTGTCTGCACTGGAGTGATCCTGATGATAAAAGATGATGAACGAACCTGACGGGGTGACTTACTATAAATAGACACTTTCTCCAAGATTCTTGGACCCCAAACCGGAAGCCAGAAATGAAAACTGAGAGCATCATTCAACTCCTCTAACTAATCTGAGCTCATCAGAATTACCCATTGACTTACTATAAATAGTAAGCTCACACCAATGACCCTCTAAACATCTCGCCAGACAACGAGGATCGCAATAATGACCTAGCACCAACAATTCAATGACCTGCTAAAAATGGGGACATTACATTATTATTCAAATGATTATTTCCTAGATTTTGCATATAAGTGGATATGGAGTTTGAGTTGAGAATTTGAGAGATTATGGGTACAAGTTTCAATAAAAAAGAAAAGCAAAAAGAACATTCTCTTTCAATGGAGCAATTGATGCTGAAATCTACTTGGATCATTAAAGAGAAAATATGAGTCCAGCTTCAGAGGGAATAAGATAAGCCCACAAAACAAGTGCATTCAAGGTCACCTACCTATGTTTTTCCTCAACAACCTGATAAAATTTGGCCATCTTTGACAACGAACCAAATCCCATAAGCTAGAGCTCAATTCTCTGCTAAAAATGAACAAAAAAATCTCATTAAATAGCTATTTTGCAAGCTTAGGGTTTTGTGACGAGTTGGTGGATAGTAAATTTGTATTTCTTGGGTAATTTTGTCGAGATTTCGATGTGACCTTTTTGCGATTTAAATGCTTAAAAATCATCCAAAAACACAACTGATTAAATCATGATTTTTTAGGGAAAAATATCGTTTTGACCAAGGAATTTTTCAAAATGAAAACCGTATTTTTTTAGGATTTATGCTTCTATGGTTCAAAATTCTAAATTAGTATATAGATGTATCCTTTCTTCCTAGACTTTTAAATTGAAAAAACACTTTCTATTTTACTATTACAAAAGTAATTGTTAAAATATTGAATGAATTGATTGAATGATCAAGCGATCATTTATAGATTACAAAGAGACGATGTTCCTATTATGAAACAATCGTAGAATTAGAAACTATCTAATATTTACAGAATCTACAATACTAACCATTAAATAAGGAATAATAAAGTTATTATTCTAATACCCTCCCTTAAAGATTGTTGTCTGATCCGCAATTACAGCAACTGAATTGATCCCTCTTCAACCAGTTTTCGGGTTAAATGACAATGAAGATCAACATGCTTGGTTCTCTCGTGGAAGACCGGATTCTTGGCCAGTTTGAGCACCCCTTGATTGCTACAATAAAGGGGAGTAGGACTTGCTTGAGACATTTGCATGTTTGAAAGCATCCTTCGAAGTCAAACTACCTCACAAGTTACCTTAATTGTTCCTCGATACTCAACTTCTGTCGAGGAAAGAACCACCACCTGTTGTTTCTTGCTAGTCCATGTTGTTGAAGATTGTAGCTGTGATAGAGATCTTTATCTCTGATTTTGCTATATGTTGAAATTGGGACAATACCTTTGTATTGCGTCATAGCTACAGAAGACATTTATGACGAAAATTTCGTCATTTTAAGTGAGCACAATGTGGCATTCAATGTGTGCTAGGTGTCACACTCTAAATATTTGACAGTTTATTATATCAAGAGACATGGGACATGCGAAGAGTCATGCGTTTGGAAATATTAAGAGACTTGTTTTTGGAAATTGAAGAGACCTTCGGTTGTGATATGAAGAGTCTCTCAATTCTATATATATATATGTGATTGCTTTGTGTGTAGGAATTGCATCAAGTTGAAAGCATTGTACTTGAACTTGTATTATTAAAAAAAGAGAAATTTTTCTGGTGTGGCTGGGTTTTTCCCTCTAGTTGGAGGGTTTTCCCAGGATAAAGTCATTGTGTATTTTGTACCTATTTTGTTCTACTTTTGTTTATTGTTGTTTATCATTATTTCAGGGCTAAACATTAGCATGGTATCAGAGCCAGGTTAGATTACAACAATATGGAAGTGTTCAATGTTGTAGCAGCGATATAGATCTTCTATTATTATATTCCTGCTCCAGTTCTGTTTGGTCCTCTTAAGTATAATGGTCCCAGCTCGTGACTGTTCGTGGATATTATATTTCTTCATATTTTGGACATGTGTTCGAATTCTCAGCTTGTCGTTTTTTTGTGCATTATCGGAGAGTAATATCGTGAGCTTGCAATATTCTTAAGACGACAGTTTATCAATATTCTTCATGTGTGTCGGAGGCATCGATTCATCCTCCTAATTGCCACGGAGGTCTCTTAACTCCCGACGGTTGAGTTGTTGGGCTCTCTTGTTCGTTGGCAAACCTTTTGCATTCTGACCATTTTCATTCTTGGGTGGATGATAGTGTTGCTACTGTCTTATGTTCTACGGCTCCAAGCATTGAAGAAACACTAAGAGTGTCGTTCTCTATTTTAGCTTTGATAGTTCTCTCTTGGTAAAAATTTGAGAAGAATAAAATATACTTTTGTAAGGAGTCTAGGTGAAACTGTAACTATGATCTTCATGTCTGAGTTATCATTGTATCTGCTACAGCCATCTTTGCATCTGCTTCAAACATTTTGTGTATGGGCATACTTCTATTGATTGTTAAGAGTTTACAGTTGATTAAGCCTGAGAGCAGTTTTCAAATTTTGTGCATCCATACTACAAAGAGATAAGTATTCTATGATTTTTTATTTTTTATTTTTCAGCACTGGGAATAGTGTTTTTTTTTTAGCATTGATCACTATTTATCTCTTTATGATAGGTTGATTTTATTTCTCTCTTGATTGCAAGATGCATCAAGAAGCAATGAGATGATGAGAGATTCATAAACATGGGGACGTTCCTTGTACTCATGGGACTGAATTGATGATACATATCTTCATTAAAAGAGGAAGATCATATACAGGAAATGATATTTAGAGGGAGACTTTTCAGCTTCAGAGGGAGGTTACGTGACGGAGGGAGATGTCTATTTCTTTGCAAACTTATCTGGCAGTGTAACTGCTAAAGCTCCTTGTTTGGTCAAATTGGAATCAACTATCTTATTGTGGTGATCAAAGTTGTCCCTGCTGAGCGATTCTCTCTTTTAAGAGAGAATCTCAGCCATTCTTATACATGTTATTAATGAGTTCTTCTCTGTGAGAGAAGTTCGAGGCGAAATCCCTTGTTAATGAGTTCTTCTCTGCGAGAGAAGTTCGAGGTGAAATCCCTTGTTCCACCCTCTGCGAGTAGGCATGGTGAAAATGCATTCTTCTCTGGGAGAAGTCTGAGGTAAAAGCCCTCGTTTCACCCTCTGCGAGTAGGTATGGTGGACCACCTCAGTGAGTAGGCATGGTGAAAGTCATGTGTGTGACTCCATGACTTGAATTTTATGCACTTATGAAGTAACTATGATGAATAATGTTGTGCTGAGATAACAATGTGATGAGAATTTATTATTGACATCTTTGGTTGCAGTTATGTGTGCTTGCCATACTAAAGATCTCTCTTGCTAAGAGGGAGTGTTGAAGATTGTAGCTGCGAGAAAGATCTTTATCTCTGATTTTGCTATATGTTGAAATTGGGACAATACCTCTGTATTGCGTCATAGCTAGAGAAGATATTTATGATGATAATTTTGTTGATTTAAGTGAGCACAATGTGGCATTCAATGTGTGCTAGGTGTCACACTAAATATTTGACATTTCATTATATGAAGAGACATGGGACATGCAAAGAGTCATACGTTTGGAAACATGAAGAGACTTGTTTTTGGAAATTGAAGAGACCTTCGGTTGTGATATGAAGTATCTCTCTCTCTCTCTCTCTCTCTCTGTGTGTGTGATTGCTTTATGTGTAGGAATTGCATCAAGTTGAAAGCATTGTACTTGAACTTCTATAATTAATAAAAGAAATATTTTTTGGTGTGGTTGGGTTTTTCCCTCTAGTTGGAGGGTTTTCCCAGGATAAAGTCGTGTTTTTTGTACCTATTTTGTTCTACTTTTGTTTATTGTTGTTTATCATTATTTCTGGGCTAAACATTAACACATGTAACTACAGCAGATCCCAAACTAAAAACATACCCAAATCTTGATTTTCTGCCATCAATGGAACCTCCCCAATCTGAGTCTGTAAAGCCAATAAGTTTAGGATCACGACTTCTGTTGTACAAAAAACCAAAATCAAAAGTGCCCTTCACATAACGTAGAACACGCTTCGTTGCTACCCAGCGATCAACCTTGGGGGCTGTCCTGAAGCGTGAAACATAGCTCACTGCAAAATTGAGATCAGCCCTGGTAGCAGTAAGGTAGATGAGACTGCCACCAATTGCCTGAATGTTGATTCGTTCACCACAGGTGAATCTGATTTCGCTATCATCTTCATCCCTTTCTCCATAGGTGTGGATGCAAGTTTGCAATCTTGCATCCAAAACTAGTCCAACAAACTACGGGCATACTTAGACTCAGATAAGATACTACCTTCAGACTACCAAACTTCAACACCTAAACAGTAGTGCAAAAGTCCCAAGGCTGTCATGTCAAAGGATTAACACAAACTTTGATTGATCTGATCGATCAAAAATGTCGAACTACCAATGATAATCAGGTCATCAACATAGACAACAAGAAGAAGAATATCACCATCAATGTTTTTGACATACAAATTAGAATCAGATGGACTCCTCTAAAAACCATTATCTAAAAGGTACTTGTAAATTTTTATGTACCAAGCCCGAGGAGCCTGTTTTAGGCCATAGAATGCTTTCACCAGTCTGCACACCTAATGTTCTTTACCGACAACCTTGAAACCAGGAGGCTATGTCATGTAGACTTTTTCTTGCAGGTCACTATTGAGGAAGGCACTCTTAACATCCATCTGATGGACTTTCCAACCAAACTAAGCTGCTAAGGCAACAAATAAGCCGTATGGTACTCATTTTGGTTGTAGGAGCAAAAGTCTCCTCATAGCCAATGCATGCTTTTTGTGAGGACCCCCTAGCAACGAGACGAGCTTTGTACTTGTCAAGGATTTCGTCAACTTTGTACTTACTTTATAGACTCATTTGCAGCTAATGGGTTTCTTCCCTGGAGGAAGACCAGAAAGGACCCAAGTGTTATTCTTCAGAAGACTGGTGTTCAGCTTCGATAGTCGTTTCCCATTCAGGAATCCCTTTAGCCTCAGTATATGTTTAAGGTAAAAAAATACAATGAATGTTGGCCATGAGAGCAAAGTTGACTGTATCATGTTGCTTTCTCTTGTTTTTGGAAGATCTACTCTCGATGAGCTCATCAGGATAGAGATCACTGATAGTCTTAGCCCACCATTTAGGCCGAAGAGTAGAATAACCAACATTAGATGCAGGAAGAATAACTGAACAGAATCTGGAACAAGTACAACAAGAGGAGCATCATCTGGGGAAATTCAAGTAGTGCATCATCCAATTCAGAATCTGCATCATCCCTCCCATTAGGTGAACCAAATGAAAGACACACACCCAAATCAACAACAGCCTTCAAAGGTTGATCCTCAGAATGTTGCACAGACGAGGAAAGTTGAAAAGGTCCTCGTTCTTCATCAAAGACAACATCACGACTAAAGATAAGACGATCAGTGTCTATATCAATCAGTTAGTAAGCCTTGTAGTTGTCACTGTTACTTGTGAACATAAGTTTCTGACTCTTGGAATCCAATTTGGAGTGCTAGGCATTTGGAACCCATACATATGCTAAAGAGCCAAAGACTTGCAAATGATTGATCCTAGGCTTGCGACCAGTCCAGGCTTCCTCAGAAATTTTCCCCTTAACAGCATGTGTGGGAGACCGATTAAGAAGATAGATGTAATATCCCTGCCTGGCTGTAACTGTTGCTTTGGTTGCAATATTTCGAGTACTTGGGAAAATTCTTGTTTTATGTCATGAGAAGTGTGACTGAGAGGTTATGGTTTCTATGCTCAATATGTAGTGTGAAATAGATCATTCATGAAATAATAAACAAGTTGCTACTGGCAATGCATTGATATAACAATTTTCAATTTAAGAGTTGTTTGCAGTCATGAGCATATTAATAAACATTATGAAAATCAATCCAACTGAATATCGATTTTTCCTTTCAGACTGATTACACAGTAAATTAGAGGAAGGAAAGGAAATCGAAATGTATTTGTGCACCTTACAATGTTGGCTGGCGCCTGATTTCCTGGTGGATTTTACATGGCCTGGGTAAGCAGACCCTCCAAGCCTTCTATCCGCGGTCTCTGTGCGGACTGGATGTCCCCTGTGCAGACGTCTATTCTCAGATTCTGTTAGGACTGGGAACTAGCATATGTATTCTGAGGCGTCCAGCAAGAACCGGCCACAGAATGACAGGCTACATGCCCAAGGTGGATGCTAACTGTTAACAGTTGTCTGTGTCGTGAGTGTTGGTGACCGCTACAGCCACTGACGTGAATGGAGAGGCTATTCAGTTGCTAGTTCTTCCTGCGGTTATTGTCTGGGAATGATGCCGCGTTGTAATATTCCTGCTTGCTCTGGGCTTTAAACTCCCTGCGGAACTGCTGCTGTTCCCGCACCAGTTACCTCGCCTGCAGATACTTGTGTTTGAGTGGCCCGTGCTGAGGGAGTCGACTCAATCTATTATAGTCACCTTGCTGTGCCGTTGAGGAGTCTGTTGCCGTGAACGTGGGTAGAGTAACTTATCAACAATGTCCGATTATATCAGGGTTTCGTTCCATGAGAAAAACATGTGCCCCGAGCTGTAGTGATTGACGGCTCTTTTTATGCCATGAAACCACTGTAATGATACGACCCTCCCCCACTGAGAGTTTCGCAACTCATGGACTTATCCAATGGTGTAGAAAGGAACGAACTTCTGTAACTGTTTAACTACACAGATTGCCGCCCAGACTGTTTACCGTAGTTGAATGTATTTGAAAGGATTCTCAATACTGGGAACGACATTAAGTTGGAAGTCTTTCTAACTGCTGAGATAATGTAAATACTACAAGAGGTAAGTTCAACTTACTCAGTTAAATCCCTTGTGAAATCTGAAGTGATCCCACTAAGCTGGAAGACTGGGGCTACGTCCAACTTCCATTATAATTCCTTAAGGGGCTACGTCCTCAAGAATTATCAGTCACATTCAAGCAACCAGATATTAAAGCTTTTTATATTTTCTCATTGTACCTTTTCCAAGGAAGATTGCCTTCCTTTTATCACCTCGATGTGAGAGCCAAGGCATCCGAGTAGGCAATGTGGGATTAAAAGACACTTTCGTCCTTTAGTCACTTA
>MU224923.1:2758269-2784975 GCA_018584345.1 Thuja plicata
TAATAAATGTCCGTGTAGCGCCTGTGACTGACTGGCATCCTCTGAAAAGCGGCCATTAGACTATCCGGATGGCGAGATAGGCTAATCCGGCATAAAGTTGCATTACTGCAGTGAAGGGGACATTACAATAGACTCCAGTGAAAACTGCTTCTACCCAAAATTTCTTAGGAACATTCCTGTGTTCCATCATTGACCTAGCCATTTCAGTGATGGTGTGGTTTTGACGTTCAACAACGTCGTTCTGTTGTGGAGTGTATGGTGTGGTTAACTGGCGTTTGATGTCGTGTGTGTCACAAAAGGTGGACGAAGCAGTAGAACAAAACTCCCCCCCATTATCTGACCAAAGAGTGACAATAGGATAGCCAGACTCTTTTTCTACTAAGGCCTTAAATTTCTAAAATACAGTAAACACAGCCGATTTTTGTCACAGAAAGTACAGCCACATTTTACGACTGAAATCATCAACAAAAACCCAGAAATCCTTGGCACTAGTAACAGAATAAGTATTCATTGGACCAAATACATCAGAGTGAACCAACTGCAATACCTTTGAGGCTCGCCATGAGTCACCATCCTTGAATGGCGTCCTGTGTTGCTTCCCAGACTGACAAGCTCCACAAACTGGATGATTCTGAGACTGAAAGTCATGTAAGCCAAGAACAAGATCCTCCCGAACAAGATGAGCAAGATAGTGAATGTTTAGGTGACCATACCATTGATGCCAGAGACTGTTGATGGAAGATGATTTAGCTGCAAAGGCATGCTCAAGAGAATCACCCGAATCTACAAGTCTATACAGACCATGATCCTCGATGCCAACAACCACAGTAGTGCGAGTCGCACGACCAACAATCGAACACTTCTGTGAAGTGAAAACCACATCAAGCTGAGGAGAATGCCGCATAATCTAGCTCACAGAGAGAAGATTTAGCTCCATACTAGGAACGTAGTATACATTGAGGAATATGAGATTCCTCCCACCAAATTGTATCAAAATGTTGCCCTTTCCGACAACTATATACTCTTCTCCACCAAACATGACCGAATCGGTAAAAGGTGAGAAGTTGGTGAACCAATCACGTCGATGAGTGAAGTGTCAAGAAGCACCGGAGTCTATATACCAAGCAGGAGATTTCACATGATCTGCAAGTCACTTTTCCATGAAAGCATAACATGCAAATTTTTTCTACTCTAAGTGCTCTGCGACATCAGCCTTAGGTTGAGACCCTCCCTGCTTCCGTTGTTCAAAAGCAATCTGACTCTGACAGTTTGTTATCAAAGTGACCAAATTTGTGGCAATAGTTACACTGAACTTTCTTCTTCGAGCTATCTTGAGGATGACAAGAGCCTTTTTGCTAAGAGGAATGAGCTTTGCCTTTATCCTTGTGAAAGGATTTGGCTGCGAAGGCTTGTTCTGAGGAGGATGAAGTTGCACTACTACCAAACTGTTGTTTCCAACGATAATGTTGTAGAAGTTTGGTGCATAAGTCAGAAAACTTTAAGTCAACGTTAGTTGCAATAATGTTGAGCGTTTTTATAAAGTGCTCATAGGATTTAGGTAGACTTTTCAGAGTTATGACTACCATATCCTCTTACTCCATTTTTTGACCAATGGCCTCGAGTTGATTACTAATGTCCTTAATCTTTGTCAAATGCTCCTATAAGGACATACGCTCATCCATCATGATAGAAAATAGTTGGTTCTTCAGGAAGAACGCACGGCTTTTATCTGATGTCTCATGGAGATCCTTCAACAGAGTTCAAATCTCTGCAGCTATCTTTCCGGATGGCACTTGTGGCAACTGATCATCAGTGACAGAAAGCTTGAGACGCATGACCGCTCCTTGGTTGCGCTCGTCAAACTTATCCTGATCTTGTCCAAGGCCGATAGGACGAGACTCTTAACCCAAAACAAGCTCATCAAGGCGACAATACTTGAAGATAGTCATCATCCTCTGCTTCCATGTGTTGTAATTTTTGTCATTGAATCATCAATTGCCTTCCAACATTATGTTGGTCAAAGGCGCCATTGGCACATTTTCCAGGACACAAAAAATGAGAAATTCTGAAAAGGTGACAAATAGAGTGCATAACCCTGGTGCACGGATCCCAATGCACAAACAAAGGCAAATTCAAGTACAGACTTCAAGAAAGATGAAGTACGGCTAGCACAAATCCGAATGTACGAGTTTTTGACAAACCCAGAAATGTTTTTCAAAGACCCAAAAATCTTTGCAAAAAACCTAGAAGGAATATGTAGATGAAATCAAAATCCAACCAAAAAACAAGGTTTTAGTAAAAACCCTAGTCGGTTTAAGAGAAAGTCTGCAAATCAAGAAAACCTGCCACGGAACTTGGCAGAAAATCTTAGTTTGAGGCACGAGCTGTGTGAAATGGCTTCTACAGCAACCAAAAACGATGTCTGGAAGAATAAACAACCAAGGAAGAGGTCGGGTCGGTTGAGGAATGCGTAGAAAACGGGCTGCAGATGAAGAATAATGCCTTTCGTGTCCAAAAAATAGTCGTTGGAAAAGAAGGGTCGGTGAATAGAGAAAATGAACCCTAAAATGGATGCACACTTCACTTGAAAATAAAATAATGACGTCTGATAAAAAAACAACCAAGAGTATGGTCGCGGATTTGCAGAGAAGAAAGTCGAAAAAAACAAGACCCATGCCCAAAAGTCCCATCATAGAAGGTATGTTGTTGCAGAAAAACGTGGTTAAAAACCACAGACAAGCATTGCGTGGTTGAGCAGCGACCAGAAACAGAAACAAATGGTGACCCAAAGACACGAAAAAATGTGTTTTAAGAAAAAAATGAGTCACTAAATCGACCCACAAACAGACGTGCAATCCTGCAAAAAAATGGAGATGGAAAAACGAACACCACAATACCAAAAAAAAAATCGAAACAAATTTGAAACCTAATAATTTCAAAAATGAATTTTTGAAATTATAATTTTTTTCAAAAAAATTTGGTATTGCTCTGATACCATATTACAAAAGTAATCGGTAAATAAAATATTGAATGAATTGATTAAATGATCAAGCGATCATTTATAGATTACAAAGAGACGATGTTTCTATTATGAAACAATCGTAGAATTAGAAACTATCTAATAGTTACAGAATCTCCAATATTGACCATTAAATAAGGAATAATAAAGATATTATTCTAATACTTACTAGCCTGAAAAACTCGGCTCTTTGGTTTTGGAGGGAAGAAAAGATATATTTATACTTGTGTTCATTTTACAGTCTTTCTCTTGGAGAATGAATGTTTCATTACCTGATCAACTTCAGTCAAATGAAATATCTAAAGGAAAATCTCGCAAAACTTCATGCTTTCAAGGGACCATTGAGTTTTAGTGAACTATATGTTTACAGTTGTGGAATTGCTAACAAGTTGGCAGCCAATGACATTGATCTTCAATATTTTCCTTCTGGCCGACAGTTAAGTTTAGCTATCTCAAAACGCTAAAAGATTCTTTGAGAGATATATTAGCTATACACAGAAGAATTCTTTGCAAGGAAAATAATATGCACGAGAAAAATCTAATCTAATAAAATGAAATATCAGAGTGGAAAAGACTACAAGTCCTGGAAATGTGTTTCAACTCTCAAAAACAGGAGTTGGTTTACTCTCAATCCTGAGTTTCAAGCACAACAATATTACCGAAGTTTTTAACACTTACAATAACAGCTCACTTAGGGTCATGAGTCATGACAAGCAGACAAAACCAATTAGACAGATTTATGTTAAATGAAAGTATTTTCACAAGAATTATCAAATGGATATTTAAAGACAATACCTATTAGCAAAGTCAAAGATATACTATCTTTGTAATTGCCAGAATAGGTTAGGAATTCAGGAAACACAAAAAGAAGCATGAATTTTAGCATCAGTGGTTCAGCCTCAATTCCAATGCTTTTACAAAAGAAGTGTCATTTCAAGACAACCTGTGAAAAAAGATAAACTTGTACAAAATCAAAACAATGGACCTAGGAAAGAAAACGATGAATTTATAAAGAAATAAAACAATGGAAAAACTAGAGAATTATTTAGGCACAGATGGGGGAATAGTAACAAAACTGTGCAATCTATTGAAAAATAAGCAGGCCTGTAAACTTACGAACACAAGCAGAGACATCAAAACCTTATAGACATCATTCATTAAAAGTATAATTTTTCTCAAGGACACCAAATTCAATAGTTATAATAAATAGCATATGTTAAGAACATCAAGAACTCCATGCTTTTCTCAAGTCTCAAGTATTTCAATGAAGATGATCCAATTTAGACATGGTTGGTAAAGATTATATAAGAATGTGAAAAGAAAGAAAAGCACTAAACAAATATTATGAAATGATACGGTTCAAACATCTATAGATTAGGCTTCTTTCCCAAGATTTATTAAGCTTGGGACCGAGCTTAAATGGCAATATAAAATATAAAAGTAAATATCTTCTCTGAAGGTTGGAAACCTACCTTCAACAATCTATGAAAAGGTTTAACAGTATAAATAAATAAGAAAACTTATATGTCGTTGAAAATATCTAAGGTAAACTAAAAAAGAAACCCCTCTAGAATGCATTCATAAGGGAGTCTCATACACCAAATCAGTGTATAACCTGGCAGTGATAAAAACAACTAGCTTTACCTTTACCATTTTTTAAATGCAGAAACGTATCTTTTTGAATAATGTATGAATATTTTTCCAGCAATTTATTAAAAAATCATTATCTCTGTGATATTGGCACCAAAATTTAATTTAATTTCTCAAACATGTTTAAATTTGTATCCAAAATATATGTTAATCAGTGGTGGACACTTTTTTTAGTTTCAAGTTACAAATAAAGATAAATTGGTGATTATTTCATCACCAATGCTTCCTTGATTTTGAAATTAGGTCCAACCAAAAATTAATAAAGATAGAAGTGTTGCAAAGAAAAAAGAGTTCACCTCACTCGCAATCGGTACCCTTCCTTGTACAGTTGTGACTATAGACCAGACAAGCTTGGACATATTCAAAACCAGGGTCTCAGATACACCTGTCAAGCATTACTTATGTTTAACCTTGAAATAATGATTAGAAAAATATGTGTGTGTGCGTGTGTCTAATTCTATATATTCTCGTAAATACTCAAGGCATACGCTGAATCTACCTCTCTTATTATCTCCTCCACCTGCAATATACCATCGGTCACCTACTGTAACACCAGCATGCCCAGCCCTAGGAGTAACCAAATCATCTGGTTGTTGTGGATGTGACCACTCCATCTGGTATTCAACATTGCAAATTAAACCCATTGAATCAGGATAAATAAGTCCTCATCAGCATGCAATTAGAACATTCAACTAAATCCAATTTTTCAAATAATACAACTCAAGAACCATGAAGTAGAAATTAAAAAAGAATTTTGGCATAATTCTATTTGGTACCCATCTCTGCTTTCCTTAAATTTGATGGCCGGTTTTCTGTGTTACATAAGTTTATTGGCATAACATTCATGTTGAAAAGTTTAGATTATATATGATGAAAGACACGAATCATATATATCATCCAGAAAAAGAAAAAGAAAATAAGGAAATGGTGACCAAACTGGCATTCATTCAAAATAGATATCTGATTGTGTTTTATCTCAAATTGATCCTTGTTGATTAGATCATGATGTCACTCCCATGTTCAATTTTTGGCTGTAAGTAGAGAAACCAAGAGTAAAAGAAAAGCACAGGATGACTAAGAAAAAACTTTTCTGACTCCAAATATCATGTTTTAAGTTCTGAAGACTAGCATCATTAGAGAGAACAGCCGTTACTTTGCCCTCTAACCAATATACTGAGACTTTTTAAATTTTGGAGCAATAACCTGATGTAGAGACCCCTTAAGCAAACAGGCTAAAGTTGGCAAGCAACAACAGGTGTTTGAGAGGGGATTATTATCTTCAACTTTCTATTTAGCTCTTAGCATGTAAAAAGATTATGGATATGTGATTCTTATTGAAGAACACATCTTATCCTATGATTATTGCCTTCATCTTCTAAAGAGGCTAAGAGGCTATGTTGATAGTGATCCATTAGATGTGATCACACCATTTTCCAGACTGCCAGAACCAAGAAAGAATGAAAAAACCTTTCAAGCATCATCCAGCAATTATCATTTTTCGACATTTATATTGGGGGATGTATGTTTTACAAGATTAGCACTCATCCTTAGCCAGGGATATCTGCTAAATATTATGATAGAAAAGCTGCAGTACCTGATCCAGACAATAATTTTCAATCAAAAACCTGATGATTTACTGTGTTTCAGAATCTCCAACTAAAAGAATGAGATCAATACTGTAAATTACACTCAGATCTTTTGACAAAAAAATCGCTTGATCTATGTTGAAAGACATCTAGACAAGAGTTATAAGTAGGAAACTGCAAATCCATTCAAGGTGAATAAAATCTAAGAAGCATGATAGGACCTTCCAATGTACCCCTTGGAGAATTTCATGGATAAGTATTTCTTTTGCAAGGCTAACAAGACAAAATATGTTATCTTGTTCCACAATTTAGAATTATATTGTTTCTCCCAAGTTCTCTCTCTGCGGAACATTTTTATCTCATAAATTTCAGTATATCCTGCTTGGGAGGTGCAATAATCATTGCTATGATATGCGAAACATAAAATATCGGATGACATTCATGATCAAGTACATCTGTCAACAAGTTCATGCTTAGAAGCTTGTAAATTGGGGACAATAAAAAGGTGAGGATGGGTCATAATTCCATACTGCTTTTATGGCAACGAGTTGTGCCATGGGAATTGCCATAGTTTACACATTCACTCACAGCATTGTATCTTTTATAGCCCTGAGAAAGTATGACCTGCTTGATGCAATCATTGCTTTCATTTTAGAACATTGAAAAATTTCTGAAGTATTCAATCTGTTTCTACTAAAGGCATAAAATATGTACAAAGGCCTGTACATATAATCAACGAAAACCCACATCCATTGAGACACATTAGCTCTTTTTTTCCCAAATAGTGCATAATGAAATAAAACATCAAGGTCCTGCATTATCCTAAACACAGTTTTTCTGTTCTTTCATGGGGCATGAGGGGGCGTACGATACAGAGATGAGGGGTAATGTCCTCTTCTCCTTCTTCCATGAGGTCATCAGTAGGACCTTGAAACTGCCAAATTAGCAGAAGCAGATCTTGCTTGAGGGCTGAATATGTAAACTTCCCATTCAGAACCTCAAATGTTGGTTTCAGCAGAACTTTCTGCTTCCAATGCCTGATTTTTAGAAGTTAGTTGCTGATCACTCTGCTGCTGCAAAATTTATGCAAAGTTTCTCGTAGCAATCTTCCTATGACGTCAACACAATTTCGACAATGCTGAAAATTGTTGAATAAATAGGCAATACACTTCTGTTAAAAAAAGTTAATAATATGAGCAATACACTTCTCCCAAAAAGGCAATTTTCAATATTTATATCTCTACAGATTAAGTGTGAAACAAATATATTTGGCATGCAGCACTGTGATCTCTGCCAGCTCACCGCTCACTGGGGCAATTTGTACAAAATGGGAGTGTTGGCTAAAAATTTTGTAAGTCACTAAAACTACAACTTGTCAAAATGTTACTTTTAGGCAGCAGTATGTGAAATTTCTTTCTCCTCTCAGCAATAGGGGAGGCTCCCTTCTTACCTCAGGTGGCTCAATCAAAACTGGACTGTATTACAAATAGTTCTTCTTGCTACGGTAATACCGGTGGCTTAAGGATTGACGTAAGAACAATACTTAAGACAGCAGTCTATTTTAACTAAAAATGAAATAAACCTAAGAGCTCAAAGTCTCTTATCTTTACTTCAGATGATTACTCTAAAATTCGGATATACAAGAAAGCTCAAAGTCTTTCTTCGAACACCCTCTACTTTAATAAAATTCTATAACTGAAGCCCAAAGTCTTCAGCTTCAAATTGTTACAGCCACTACTATCTATAGTAATCCTGATTTCCTAAAGCACGAAGTCTTCAGAAAACTTGAATCAAAATGCTCCAATGTTATACACAAAATAACTATTAATTTGAAAAAGGATCAACGAATGCAACATAAGAATACATTCATTAATTTTCAAGACAAACAACGCAAAGTTTGCTAATCTTTATTCCTTTATTCAATTGCTCAACTCTTGTACAATGAAACTCAAAGTTTTCAGAATTCGAGATTTGCCTATAGTTTTCTTGCACACAAACAAAAATGAAAATTACAATGGGTCTCACTCTTTTATATAAGAAAAGGAGAGAAAAGTGGAGAAGAAAGCGGAAACCCTTAACCACTTTGATTTATTCAATCCCAATCTCTTACTAACTAACTTTGACTTATTCAATGTTGTAGGACCTAATGTACTTGCAGCATGATTACATGATACTACTTTTGCACATGATACCTTTGCATGCAATTACATTATGAAGTTCCTTCTTTACATTACATGTAATCTGTCAAAACTTCTACACCTATTCTACCAAAACTTACAAAAACTAAGTGCTCTAAGAACACTTTAGAGAAAATTTATACAACTCGAATTGGCACAGATGGATCCGGTGTTCCTGTATGTTGAGCAATGGTCGCAGTCTTGCATGCTACACTTGCTACCTTTGAAACCACACCGTTGTATCCACCAAGGTTTTTCTGTAGGTGATTGAGGATACTTCTAAAACTTGCCAATTTATCCATGGAATCCAAACTGAAAGTCTCAACTTCAAGTTCTTGACGAATGACTTGTGCAAACCCTGTCATAGCTTGTTCCTCTGCAACAAGTTCACCGTCCTCAGTTGTCAATTTGCATGCCAGCTCCTCAAAGGTTCTGACAATGATATCTTCATGTTCTTTGCATACTTGCATGGCTTCTTGAATCTATGTCATCAAGTTCTTCAAAACTTGCTCCTTATTAGCCATTTGATCTAGGAAGTCAAGACTCAAAATACATCTCTTTTGAAGAGAACAAATTTTTTCAATTGAAAATCATTGTTCATATGCACATAGGACGTCAAAATCAGCCTTTGCCATTTTCTTCCATACATCTAAGTCTTCACTTAGAGTCTTCGTTTGCTGATCAACAGATGTAATCAGCTACTGCAGTCGGGTGACATTCCTGAACACTCGGTAAGCATCCTTTATAACTAAAAACTCCCTGTGTTTCTAATTGGCTGCCCCAATCATCTAACACTTTTCCCTTTTCTCAAGTCGCACTATGTGTTGTTGTGTATCCTCCGAAAGCAAATTTACCTGCTGAGAAGAAGTTCTTTGTTCAAGGGCTTCACGGAGACGGGCATTCTCTGCTTTGAGTTGATGCTTTTTCTCCCAAAGCTTATCGGATCTCTTGGTAAGTTGTTCCACTGCATCCTGAGCATCCAGCTGACACCCCAATAGTGTCTATTTACCAAGTTCAATCCTAGTAATTTTGTAATTTGTGGTCTAAAGTTCATTGGCATGCTTATCTGAAGGTGGTTCAGCTACCTCAGCATATTTGATTTTTTGCTCATCAACCATGACTTTTGAAACCACTTTGGCCTTCTTGTTCTTTAGAGCTCGGGATTTGTTCTTTGGTGCGAGATCAAATTCCTCAGGAGGAACCTTCAGTGTCTTCCTCTTCTGAGTGACAACACCTAACCATGGAGGCAAGATGAAAGAAGAAGGGGAACCATCGATTGCAACCATAGTAGTCACCGGCTCTGCCTGAGAAGTAGCAAGAGGATCTATGATGGGTGCTTCTGCTTGAACTGTTGTTGTTACTAGATTTTCTTGGACATCTTTCTCCACGAACATCTCAATCTGTGCAGATGTCAGATTGGTCTCTGTCATAAGTGTATCCAACTTAGGCAGTGTTTCAAGATACTCATCAAAGATGCGTATAAGTCATCCTTTTGTGTTGGGGCGGCAGAAGAGATGGGTGTAGCAGGCACTATTGCAGTAGAATGTATCGGTGTTAGATGCATAGTGAAGGAATCAACATCTGTGTCGAGTGGTGACATAGGAGTTTCCTCTGATTCTGGCGTTGATTCATGCATGGCCTGTATCTCATCCGCCTTCTGTGATTGCGGCATTTCAAAGGCAACTGGATCCTGCAATTCCTCCTCACTATCTGAGAGTCGGATCATCTCAGACCCTTTTGCTTTAGATATTGCAACAAATGTAGGAGCTTTAACCATGAGCTTCGCTCCTTTGATAGCCAACTTTTGAATGCTTCTGACTTCTAACGCATAAGATTCTCCCTTTCCTTTGCCTCTAATATCAGACTTTAAACCCACAACAAGGTCGAAATCCCTGCCCGGCTTGATTTTGATGCTCTTCAAACCTCTTCTCTTCAGCCAAATGTTACTATATTAGCTAAAATACTCTGAAACCTATCCCAAATGGACAAGCTTTCTTTCACGGACAAGCAAGGAGGTAGGATAGGTAAATTCTTAATGCGAAGTTACCGATATTCTGGATCTAGAATATCGTCATCATCCTCTACACCATCAGGGATTTGAGCAAGGTTGAAGTCCACGATTTGTTTAACAGTAAGCCAACAGTAGTCCATCCTGGCAATATCTATCTCAGTACAGAGATCGATCCAAATGTCTTCAAGACGATGAATATGGATGAACTGCCTCCTCATCTTGTCGTTCATGCTCCTCCAGTCAAATGAGCTCCTGGCCATGAACTTCTGCAGATTGATTTCTTGGAGTTTGAACTCCATACACTTAGCTTTTGGCACTGTGTCCAGTGAGTAACCACCTATCCTCAAAGGATTACGTGAAGAGATACCAACCCCTGGTCTATGCAAAGTAGACTAACAAGCTTACACCACCATGAGTTGTCGAGCCAATTCCATCAGAATGATTTTGTCTGTTGGATATCTGGGCAAGGTGTATGGTTCTTCTCTGAAGTATCCAACCCTTATATAAGCGAAGTTTGGAAACTGAAGGAAGAAGCAACCATATTCACTCACTCTGTTCCAAGCTTCATCTGAAACTCTCTTGTTTAGGATCTCTTTGTCAAAAAGGAACCTGAAATGCCCAAAAAAGGCATCCTGCACTCTCCGAAATGAATACGACTTGATCTTAGCAGCTGATCAAAGTATGCCCAGACAGGTAATTGAGACCTATCTCCTTTGGTAGAGAGCCCTGAAAAAGACCCTAGGGCAGCAGCAATATAGACCGATATGAATTCATGTAAAAGGTACCAGCTGTTGTAACTTGCACCAACTGCTCACAAAGAGTATCGCTTATGAGTTCTCCCCAGAAGATCCTTTGCCTTGATTTGATGATCAGGGAAAAGTATTTGTACATCCAAGGCTCAAAAAGATTAGACTCCATCAGACCTCTGATTCTGCTCAACAGGGTGATTAGATCATGGATCTCCTCCTTGAACTCCGATCTATGCATTCCTTTCGGCCATCTTACAAGATTGGGCCTCTTAGTGATCAACCAGTGATCATTGATATACTTCATGCAAGCTGACTTCCCATTTTCCCAACTATTAAGAGCTTTCTCCACCGTCAAGTTCATCACAACCGAAGTCGGAGGAACTTTGAAAACCCGGTCAATTGTATCCGGATCCAGGCTGATTACAACTTTGCCATCCTAATCCTTGATGGTTCTAGAAGCAAGATCAAATTTTTTAGCACACGCTATGATAAACTCAGGCTCCAAGGCTGTCGTAGGGAAAGTGGAAACATAATGGATATAGCTTTCTCTGATGCTAATCATGTCATCCTTTGTTGATGTGTCCACCCTCTTTAAAAATTCATCTATGTTAAGATGTCCAATTTCAGTATCTTGGATCTCATCCACATATGACATGATTTGAGATGAGCAGATAGAATTTTGGTATCTATCATACTGGTATTTCATCTTCTTTTTATTCTTACCTTTCAGGGATGCGGATCTTCTGACATGACAAGGTTATCTGCAGCAGCAACTGTGACATGAAAATCCCAAAGAATGAGAACATAATCATTGAGAATAGAAAGATCCATCAAGAAACATGACTTGGGGAAAAAAGCAGCCCTTTATGAAGAAGAAAAACATAGAAAAGTAGGCTTTTTTTGGAAGCATTTAAAAATTTTGGACAGCAAGTTTAAACATGGAACAACGAGATGGGAAAGGTACTTTTACTCATGGATGGATATGCCATATGCACGGTGGAATTTTTGGAGACAAATACATATTGAGAGAAAGTCAAAAAGTGGAAGTTTCACACTTGTCTTTTCAACACGAGAATATGAAAAGGTGGGCTTTTTATCACATTTTGCATATAGGGAAGCACTTGATCTTTTGGAGAATCATTATCAAGAACGGGGTTTCTAATCTCGACTGCATATGAGGATAAATCACATCCTCATATGCAACTTAGAAGAATATGAGAGAGGAAGAAATGGAAAACAAGCATACAAAAACTAAAAAGAAATGCAAATGTACATATGCGCAACAAGAGGAAAGAAAAACCATACCTTCTCCTTGGAAAGCAAAGAGAAAAACAACTCTCTCAAACTTTAAAATTCTGGAAACAATTGAAGGATTTCGAATTTGGTCTTGAAGAGCAAGTTTCGGGATATATAGGCAATGAGTTTGATTAATTCCTCATGCTACATAAATGCATTTGCATGAGTCATGGAAAGAAGAATGACAAATGTCTTCCATGCATTCATAAATTGCACAAAACCAGCAACTATCTTGGAATAATTCAAACAAAACATGCCCTAGTTGATTTCGAATTCCTTTGCATATAAAAACAGCACTCAATGAATGCATTTCGAAATTATAAGTACGGAGGAAAACGTTTTTGAAAACAAGAAGACTTACCAAAATCCCAAGCTAATAGGAGCAAAAAACGGAGAGATTGATGGCATTCAAAACCGTTTTTCCTTGTTGTGCCCTAAGCGGATTTTTCTTGCTAAAATGCAGCCTTCCATGGAGTTGAAAATCACGTTTTTATGCAAAGTGGGAACAAAAACCCGTCATGATTCTCTTGGAGGAAAAATCGTTGCCTCATGTGGAGAGAAAATGAATTTTCAAGAACACATTGCATATCCTTTTTTTGCAACGAAATATGCTTATGCAATAAAAAATGACGCCATGTGTGTAATGTCCCTTTGCTCTCAACTTGGAGAATAGGGACCAATCTGTAAAGTCTCTTTTCACTGAAGATTTTTACGACTGTTATCACTTGTAGACTTATGTGATTGATAACCGTAATGATCCTTGATTATATACGTTGGTGAATTGGAACTTTGCCACTGCGGTGGTTGTTTCTGTTTGAGAATTTGATCTTGCAATAATGTGAATACTCCTTCTAACTATAGCTATTGATCCCGGCTACTATAACTCCTCTGATTTATATTGAAATATTTGCAATTGATGTTTTTGCAAATTAGTAGATGTTCCATCCAACCGAGGAAAAATTAATTGCCCTGAAAGAATGATTATGAGAATCTATATGTATGTTCTAGTGGCAATGATAAGTCACGATTCCCATCCTCTTACTAAACGCACCCCCAAACTATAGAGATTAATTAGCATCTTTCCTAATTCTTTCTTTGGGCCGTGGTTGCCAAAATATCTCAAATCGCTATGGATTAGAATAATCATGGTCTCATTACCATCATGTCTATTGACTTAAGACTGTATCATATCCATAATCCTCTATTTAGTTGATAACAATGATTACTTATAATTCACGTCATGTCTATAAACGTTGACTTGCAGGCTCTTGTATTTGATGTGGTCATTGAGATTTTGGTAGTTCTAAACCCTAAGTTTGATATCGTATGTCTAGTCTCCCGTGCTCCCTGCATTGTTCTGCATCTAAATGTGGGTTTGGAATTAGATCGCTGACATCTTCTGATCAAATGGTCGTATTCTGTAAGACCAGAGGACCTCCCTTTTGACATACGATATATTGGTATTTTTAATATAAAAGTCTATGCTCCTTGTATTGCCGGTGCTGGCTGTGGAAGATAGGAGATTGATAAGAGTTGACTCGAGTTGTAATGATCCACTAGCACCAATCTCTAACTGCGCTTGACATTAATACCGTGACCGACATTGTTATTTTTTGATCTTTAATTCATTAAGGTATGTATTTCGGGTGGAGAAAGTCGCGCCAGACCACATCATATGTTTTACTACCTATGCAGATATTGTCAGCCTTTATAAAGATTATTATCATTTGTTTGTAATCACCATGCAATTATCTTGTTTCATTTGTTCGACTCTATGCGTGGATAGTGGAGGTCGATATAGTGGAGGTCGATACTTAGTCTTAACCCACTCGGAATCATCATTCCTCTATTTATATATTATATATATTACAATTATAATTGTTTTTTAATATTATGATTATATTATATTATTTTCTTATATTAATAGATTAAATTATATTACTTATTTATCTATTTTTATATATTATTATTTATTTAATTATCATTTGGATAATATTAATTTATTATATTATAATATTAATATATTCATTCATTAAGATATTATATTACATTCTTTTATTACTATATAAATAATATAATTAATATAATAATAAACTATATATTATAATTTATTATTATTATTTATTCATTCACTAATTTATTTATTATTGTTTATTATTAAATATTACTCTAGAAACCATGGTCTTTTTTAAGAAGAAAACGGGTTTTTAAAAGCATATCGCATATTTAGACTTGAATGGAAACATGCTATTCATCCTTAAAGCATATCGTAGGTTCTTAGCATATGAAAATGATTGGAAATTTGACGCCCTCCTCATTAAGGTAAGCCACAGGGTTTTAAATAAACATATTACGGGCATTTAAAAGCCTTTCACATGTCTCAATATGTCATTCTCCAAAAAAAACGCCTTCTATCCTTAAATGAAACCGTAGGAAGTATGATGGGTTTTAAGAGAGATTTTGCATATCGGTTTCATATGTAAAACTAACAAAATTCGCCACCATGTGTTCTTTAAAGAGGAAATGCACTTTTTAAAACTCTTTGCATATGCGGTTTTTCTTTTAAAAAGACACATGTTATTCATATGAAAATCGACGCCATACTCTGTAAAGAAAAAGAACGCATTTTTTGGAGACTCTAGCACATGTAATGTCAAAGAAAATCGCCACCATTTTCTTATGTCAAAGAATTTTAACTAACTCAAGGCATTTGCATATGCAATTTCCTTCAAAAAGACCACCATACATCTTGTTAACTGAAAAGTAAGACTTTTAAATAACATATATATATTCAAAATTGAATATGCAAATGTAAATAAAAAGTCCACTCATTGAAGAATAAACATAATCTATTATATGCAAACTTATGTTTTTAAAATGACTTGATGTGCAGACAAGATTAAAAAGCCCACTATCATTAAAAACAATAAGCAAAACTTCACAGAATGATGTGAAATTTTAAAATGGGATCTTAAATCCATCCTACATATAAAAACAATTCTTACTTAATGCAGTTGACAAGAAAAAGTCCACTTTTTAAAGACTTTTGCAAGATGTGCAATCTGTCTGAAAAACCCCACTGGCAGGACACTTTAAACCCCAATAATTTGAGCTAGACCAACCAGATTGACATCTAAGATAGCTCAAAACGAGCAGAATTGCGAAGACCACAAACCTAAGGCAAAAACAAAACCAAAAACCAAACGAGAAACTAAGAAAAACGAAGAAAAGACAAGAAAGACAAAACGCTCCTAAGAAGTAAAATAAGAGGTGAATCAAGGGATGACTGATTTCCTCAAACAAACTTCTTTCAAAGCATCAAAAACCTTAGAGAGAAATCCTACCAATTACAAGAAAATTGCGTAGGGTTGTTCAATTTTGTGGATGCAAAATTGAGGACAATAGGGAGAAGTAGAGGAGACCCCTACAGCAATCTTTAATAACTCTTCAGTAGGAAGGTCCAGTTGACACTGCCTGATCTGCAGCTCACCAAAAGTGTTGCCTATCACTTTACTCTTCACAACCCAAAAGCCCACTACTTGAATCCTCTGAGTTCACAAGGTTGAAATTTGTCCTATGGCCACCCTCGGTTTGAGGCCTTCAAAAGTGCTCTTGAAAAACATATCAGAACCAAAAGGAGCATGATCACTTGGTTCAGGATCATTTACGAGAGTCAAATCCCCTACAGCCACCTACTACCATAATACACAAGGAGCTTTAGGAAGTCTGGAAAAAAGGCTCCATGCACATCTCTCTTCAAATATATGAGTCTTTCCAACTTATGTTTGCAAAGATGATCATGCACCTCTCTTTGTTGCAGAGTTCTAGAGACAGCACAAATCCCCTATTCTTGTTTACACTTACTGTTGCATGGGGTTCATAAATCCTGATTTCTACATACCAAAGATAAATGGCATAGTTACCCAGAAACTTGTGTTAACCCTTAGCACTTGTCTTCTCTTCTATCCTAGAAATATGTCCCATCTTGAAGAAACGTATTGGCACATCTCAAGATGTCAAGAGACTTCATCCAGTCTCTGAAACATCCTTGGAAATTGAGGGACTTCCTATAGAAATTTTAAGGATTGCTTCCTCTTATGCTCATAAATGGTTCAAGAGAGTTAAAAGACACGAAAAAATAGTAAAGCACTAATAAAAATTTATTTGTTGTTTTTTTCTTGAAAATTTACAACATAGTTTTAGCATGGAATTTCCTTGTCAAAGGGCAAAGTGGTGCTATAAAAAAAGAAAGGAAAACAATAAAAAGGATTAGAATGTCTATATGCACACAAATTTTAAATGAAGAAGGGATACTCCATGTGAGTAGCTTAACTAATAAAGTGCAGCATTATTTGCATTTCCAATCTTGTTGGGACAAACAAAAATGCACAAGCAAGGAATACTTGATAGACAACAACTTTTGTAAAAGACCTTCAAGATCATTCAACCTTGGACAACCACATGGATAAAGTGTAACTATAATGTACAATGAAATTTTAGGAGCAATAATTATTTTGGAAGTGTCCAGCTTTATGATCTCCTACCCAATGAAATAGAGTTATTTCTCCAGGACCCTTTCGGGAAATTAGGGAATTCTCATTCAATCTTGTTTGGAAGCACTAGATCACCTTGCTTTCCAATGTCCCATGACCTCTCAATTGTCCTTTGTTGTACCCATATGAAACTTTCTGTATTGTGTCATATTATGTGTTCAAGGGGATGCATTTCTGCCCCTAAGACCCTTGTCCCCATCCCAAGAGGGATTTTTGGGGCGGTGGGATGTTATGGAACACCCCTTCTGGGTAAAAAGCACAATAATTTGTCACCCTTTTATAAAGGAAAAGGCTAACAAAATCAAAGTTGTTCAACTTCAATAGTATAAAAGTGACATTTATGTTTGGAATTTGAAGATGATGTAAACTAATAAAATGTTTTAAAATGGATGAAGTTTATGATTAATATTTTTAATATTTTTTTTGAATAAGTTTTGATATGTTTTTTTAATTTTTAAAGAAGATTTTTTAGTTGCAGAAACATACTGAAAATTAGGGGTCTAGTCCCTGCCAAAAAATTATATGTAAATAAATATTTTTTCCCCTAATTTCAAAATATGTTATAGATGACATATATAGCTAGTGCATGAAGAAATAAAAACTGGTTTGTGACCTATATTTTCTCTTTTATAACAATTCAAATTCCAACTCACCTAAAATCGACAGTTTTCATCTCCCGCCATATTTTTCATAACAAATATATCTCAATCAAAAAAAGAAATATATATTCTTGAAAAGGACTATCTTCTAGTGCACCCCATATGTTTTTCAAATTTATTTAATGTTTTAATATTTTTTTTCTTTCTCTGAATCAACGTCTCCTTGACTGTTAAAATACCTACTTGCAATATTTTTTAATTATAATAGACTGTCTAATTAAAACACTATAAAATCTATAAGAGATATTCTTGACTCTGATCTCTACAAAAGGGTATTTTTGTATTTTTTTTAAAATATCATTAAAAAGACTTAGAGTTATTACAACATCACTTTTCTGAAATAATTTTATTTCTACGGTAATTGGACTCAAAGTGGTATAAAACATGCATTTAATATACATTTCCAATTGGAAACGTTAAAGCACTTATCTAACTTAACTATAATGAATCTAGCTAGACCATATATTTGACCAAAATTAATTTTTAGTTAGAAATACTAAAATTCAGTTGTGCTGATAAGTTAGCCTAAAAGGTGACAGATTATTGTGCTTTTACCCTTCTCATCTCCCCTCATCTACAATTTACCTGAAATATCCTGGAATGTGTCCCTGAAATTGGAAGTTTGAGAATGCAAAAGGGATGCCAATGATGACAAATGTGAATAAAGGAAACAAAGAAAATGAAATAAACAAAATCGACCTTTCTTCTCATTCTGAAAATCAAAACACGAGTTCTATTGGAACTCTACAAGACCATTTTGTATACCCTTCACTCTCTCTTCAAGAATGTGTAAAAGGCCCTTTCAACCCTAAGAAACCCTTGCTTCAATTTGTCATCAATTTAACTGTCAATAAGGGTAAAAATACAAGAGGTAACATATTTGAAAAACTGATTACCATGGGAGCTATAGTAGGATTAGAAACTATCTATTGGGAAAAGTGGACATGGGATTAGAGTTTGTGCGTACATAACAGTGGAACATGTTGAAATGGCAAGGTTAGTTAGAGTGAGTGAAAAAAAACTACTGGAATTATTCAAAATAAGAAATTGTCATCCAAAACATTGCAATCTATTAATTAGTATGACTATTCCAATGTATCGGTTGGAGAGAGTTGTGATAGAGGGAGGACGAAGGCCACTGCTAGTGCAGGTAAAAAATACATAAATCAATGACCAAATTCGTTTATGTCCATGCTATTCCATTTTATTTGGCTAGGTCTACTTATTTCAAAGGTATATTGAGAGATGCAATGGTAAATGGACCCTCTTATGCCCCCCTTGGAGAACATTGATTGCACGCCTCCCTCATTGACAAACAATATTCAAAGATGAACATGTCGGAGGAGATGACAAACAAAGATTACAACTTGTTACATTGTCATGGATGAATAGACTAATATTTGACATCGGCCACTCATTAATATTATTGGTATATACCCTGATGGTTCCTACTTTCTTAGAGCTATTGATTGTTCTGCGAAACATAAGGATGTTGATTAACAATTTTCCATTTTGAAGGGATGTGATAGAGGCAGATGAGTCTTCTAATTTTGTACAAGTTGTGACAAATTCATTTCATGTGTTGTATGTTGGCTTGTTTGACGGTTGAGAGCACTCATAAACATATATTTTGGACTCCGCGTTGTGTACATTCTTTGAAAGACATTGGCAAAATAGATTGGGTGAAGGTAGCAGTGCTCGAAGTTAGAGACATATAAATGTTCACACTTCACTTGCACTATTTCAATCTTATTCAAAGAAAGAATTGCTCAAACTAGTTGAGACCAGATATAATAGCTATTTTATTTTGCTGAGAGGATGTTAGAGGTGCAGGATGCTCTTCAATCCATGGACATTTGTGGAGAGTAGAAAAAGTGGCCTCAATCAAAGACAGAAGAAAGGAAGGTGGTGAGAGAAAGGTGCTTAATGACACTTGGTGGTCCAATTTCAAGTAAGAAAAGTTAAAATTAATATGTTTGAGTTTTTACTTTTTATTTTCAGATTTTAATTTTAATTTTAATTTTAATTTTTTATAGTGTTAATTTCGCAATTTTTTAATGTTGCTTGCAATATATTTCCTCTATCATATCACCTGTTATAGAGATAATCAAGGATGCAGATACAAACCCTTTAAACATTGGAGAAATTTATGAGTCTCTTGATAGCATGCTTGATCAAATAAAGCAAGTGATTCATGAAAAGAATCCTAGATTGCAATTATATGACGAGCATATTAGGCCTATTGTCACAAAGAGGTTGAGCACAATGAATAACCCTCTTTATATGGCTGACTATGCTCTTAATCCCAAGAGGTATGCACCTAGAGCTGGCTGAGTTTTTCCTTCTAAAGATGTTGAGGTAATGGAAGGGTTTATGAAGGCCCTTTGTAAGATGTATAGCAATAAGGAGGCAAATATACTTTGTGATTAATGGCTTCAATGTTTTGATCTTCAGGGTCCTACATTCAGTGAACCAAACGCTGGGATTGATAGAGCCACCATTGCACAAAGACACCCCATTTGATGTTGGAAATTTCATGGGAAGGACACACTAGAGCTTAGCAACTTGCTATTCGTCTACTCTCACAAATTGCCGATTCCTCTGTTGTAGAGAGGAATTAGTTAACCTATGGTTTTATGATTTTATCCATTCAATCAAGAGGACTGGGGTAACATCTAAATGAGCAGAAAAGATAGTTGCAGTTCATATTAGAATAATAAAAGATAAGGCTTATAGTTGTAATAAAGCCAACTTAGTGACAAGTGGCTTTTTTCTAATTTTTTTAGGGTGCTTTTTAGCTTTTAGTAAGTTATTTAATGTTTATCCATTTGGATGGCTTCATTATTGAATCTTTATATAAGGAGATCAACCTATTTGTAAATGTATCTTATTGATTAATCGAATATAAAGATACATAGTTTGCAAACTCTGCGAGCACTCTCCAAGTATTCGAGGATTCTCTAATTGTTTTGCTGGGTGAGTTTTTATAAGTTTAACTCTTGCGATTTTATAAAAGTGGGGAAAACATGTGTAAAAATGTCAAGACGGGCACAATACTAGTCAAAACACGTTTTTCACATGTTTTTTCTATAAAACCATGCATTTCCTCTTTTGAGAAGTCAATTTTATATTTAATATATTTTATAATTAAATTTTACAAAAAAAATATGTTTTACAAGAGATCTTAATTTTTAGTACTTTCTAAGTTGCCAAGTTTTTGTCGAGTATTTGCTGAGTCTTTGCCAAGTCTAAAATTTTGGGCTTGCCGAGTACTCTCTAAGTCTGAGTCAGCGAACTATGTAAAGATATTGTGTTCTATAATTTTTTGCAATACAATATCAAAATGGGGAGTCACATGAAGTGAAGTTGAATCTTGTAGAAAAACTTGTGAGGGTTTCAAGGTTAACTCAAGGGTTAAATGTATTTGAGTTGCATGTACTTGTATGTAAGTTGCATGAACTTGCATGTGTTTGCATCTCATTACATGTACTTGCATAAACTTACATGTTGGTTGATTTTTAGTGTGTGAAATTGGAGCCCCAAAGCTTTGCTACTGCTCATAATCGGCTTCCTTCTCTTCAACGGCAGAAACAAAAAATGAAAAAACATCATTATTAGGATTTTGAACTTGTGTATAATGTTCATTCTTACTTTTTAGATTTTTTCCTAATTTTTGTTTTTTTACCATGGCAAATGACCCATGTTTAGGGTTCAACCTAGACACCCTAGTTTGCAACTCCATGCTCTCAGCTACAAGTGCTCATAGTTCACTTCCTTGCATAAAATTACAAAATCCAAAGTTTATTTGAAGATAATGTCCCCAACACTTAATCAGGCAGCTCCTAAAAGATATTAAATCTAACACATCACAGCCATTGATACCAAAGAAACGAGACTCACATAGACTCAACAAGTCCCAAGGGCCCAAACTAGTGAGACTCGCCAAGTCTTGCATATTAGAATATTGTAATGTTTCTTTAATAGTCATCTTAGTCTTTAGTTTATTAGGTAGTTTCTATTTTCGTCTTTATTTCATGATTGTTTCTTTTAGAACATTGTATTTGAAAATCTATATAAGGAGCTTTCATCTCCTCTGCTTAATACAACATCGATTTACCATAACATGGTATAAGAGCAGGTCGATGGGATTTCATAAAATTTGGTATTTTTTTACGATAAATTCAAGCTTCTTCTGATCTGGAAAAAATTTTCCAGAAATTTGTTTTTCGATTTTTTTAAATTAAAATCGTTGGAGGTATTTTATGAAAATTTTGTGGTTTGTCTTCGAAGATTTTTGCTGAAAATCACGAGCCTAGTCAAGGGTTTTGATCACGCGATTTCCTGGGTTGAGCAAAAGTCTCTGATTTTTTAGGGTTGCATGCTATGTCACAAGGTTCGCTGAATTTTCGGCTTCAGGTTCAAAATTCGGCGAACTTATAAAAAATAAATAAAGTTCGAAAAAGTTCGGCCAATGTTCAGTTGATTTTCTCTCTGCACTTGTTGGTCGTTAATGTGTTCGCCCTGTGACTGAGTGTCGCAGCCCGCCATCCAAGTTTACGCTGCCATTGGAGCTCTATGTCAATTTCCGCCATCAGAGCTCAACTCGTGCGCTTGTTGGATATCTATTTGTGCCCTTCTGGGAACCGTCTGCTTGTGCCCTTGCAAGAACTGTCTGCTTGTGATGTGCCCTTATTGGAAATGGTCGTCGCAACTCGCCAAGAACTGATAAAGACCGCCATAAATTTTTCACTTCATTATTTAGTTTGATTTTTGAGTTTTCCGTTTTGCTTTTATTTTGGTTATTTGCGTTAAGATTTATTTAATTTTATGTTAGTTTTAATTTACTTTCTAATATTAAACAAATTTAAGTTTATTTATTATTTTATAAATTTTAACTTTTATATATATAATTTTTTATTTAAACATTAATATTTAGTATATTTTATTTATTATTATTTTAGTCTAAAAGGTGACATCTTATAGTTTTTATTTTATAAATGTGACATCTTTTTATAATGATTTTAAATCTATTTTGCAATGCTAAACTATTTTGATTAATTTATATTGTATATACTTATATTTTTTTATAAATGTGACATCTTTTTATAATGATTTTAAATCTATTTTGCAATGCTAAACTATTTTGATTAAATTATTGTATATACTTATATTTTTTCTAAATTATATAAGGCAAATTTTAAAATTATATAGGGCAAATTTAATGTCGAATTTTTTCCGAATTCTTTGGCCTTGCCGAACTTCTAAATTTCATAGTTGTCGAACTCAAACTCGAACTCGAACCTTGTGACTTAGGTTGCATGTACTTGCATGTTGCTTGCATGCGTTGTTTTACCACGGGAAGTCTCGTGTTTTGCCGCATGAAGGTTTCTCTGATGGATTTTCATAATATTTTCCCTTACAAAAATTTATTATGGGTTTTTATAATTTGTTTCCCTTAAAAAATATCTAATGGGTTTTAACCATTTTTTCCTCAAAAATTATCTGTTGGGTTTTAATAATTTTTTCCTTAAAAATTATTTGTTGGGTTTTACCCTTTTTTCCACACAAACGAAGTTTTGTATTCTCTAATTCGTGTCTTAGATTTTGTTGTCTAAATTTGATCGATTTTTCACCTCAAAAATCGTGTCTGGTTTTTCCGATTTTTCTCCTTAAAAATCGCGACTTTTTGCGGTCTATTCAGGGGCGTCATGCTCTTCTACAAAAATTTGGAGGGTTTGTCGATTTTTCTTCAAAATCGTGGCAGTTGTTCTCGGTGTGTGTCTCTGGCTATAGGAGGAGACAGCTTTGTAATCCAACATCACGTTGGACGTTTTGTGATGTTTTTTGGTCAAATGTTCTGCAGATTTTGTTTTTTGGTCAAATGTTCTGCAGATTTTGGGAGGGTTAGTGGCAGACTCATCTCAATGGCAGACTCTTGTCTCTTGTTGCAAAGTATTTTGAAGAAGGGGGCAGCCTTCTATATTTTTTTTCTAGACAGATTTTGGCTACTCTTGGTCATTGACATTCTACAGATCTAGGGAGGGTCTCAACAGCAGCAGAATGTTTTGAAGAATTTATGACCACAAGACATGTACAGTCTTCTGCAGGGTAGTTAGATTATGACCATTAAGGGAGGGTATTAGAATATTGTATATGTTTCTTTAATGGTCATCTTAGTTAGTCTTTAGTTTATTAGGTAGTTTCTATTTTCGTCTTTAGTTCACGATTGTTTCTTTTAGAAACATCGTCTTTGTAAATCTAGATAAGGAGCTTTCATTTCCTTTGTTTAATACAACAACATCGATTTACCATAACATTGCAGACTCACCAGACTCACTGAGTCCAAGCAAGCACTGTCATTTGGACTCAGCCAACATAGTTAGATGTAACAGTCAAAAAAAACATTAAATAAAAAGTTTTAAGTTGGTTTTTTTTTTCATTTATGTTTGCTCTACAACCTTAAGAGCATTGTCATTTCATTTTGTGGCAAAATAGGAGAGAGAAAGAGTTGTGAGGAAAAATTAGAGTGCTTTGTAGGGCAACCAGCAAGGAGGTAGAGCAAAAATCCATGCCACCCTCACTAACATCACCTACCTTAGACGCCTTTGTATGAGGAGTGCATGCTCCTCTAAGCCATAGACTTGTAGCTATTGTTTTGTTATTTGTTTGAACATTTTATGTCATGGATTTCATATTCCATGAATTTTGTATATATTTGACATATTTATATATTAGTATGCTATTTCCTTCATCTACAATTTGTGCTTATACTTATGCGATCAAAGTATACTTGTGTATGTGAACAAATTAGCTTCTATTTAATGATGTTATTGTGTCTTTAAGAATTATTTAATAAAGGGTGCATGAAACAAAATTCAAATCCTTAATAATCTCTAAATTTCTTGGGCTTTTCACTTTGCCAAGTCTGCACAGATTTTTTTGGCCAAGTTCCAAGACCTGAGTCAAGTAACCCTAGCTGACTCTGCACCGAGTCCGAGTCTCGTAACCTTGATTGATACAAATGAATCAAAAGGTGCTCACTTAAGGTGCAAGTACAATCAAGGATCACACAAACATTCATGTTATTAGTTTTCATATTAGAGTCACTTACTGAACTTTGAAACTTTCAAATGCCTGGTCAACTATAAGTTGTCAAAACCAGTACTATGACAAAACAAGCCCCCTGTGCTCACATCTAGTTTCTCTCATACATATGAAATTCAGTTCAAGTAAATTAAAACAAGAAAATAATATCTAAATATATCTGAAATGCTCATATTTTAAAAGCACCCTCAATAAAGGTGCTGCAAATTTCAAACCCATACGTATCAACCAAGTCAATCAGCTGAGAATAGTTTTCCACTTACAGTCTGCAAATCAAGGACATGCAAATCATTGAAACATGTAGAATGAGAACCACCACCAAAGATAAGTAGATATCGATCAACATATACAGCAGCAGTGTGATCTGATCTTGGTGCTGGAGGTGTACCCCTGTAGAAAATGTTGAGCATTACAAAATGTTCTTCCTCATAAAATGTTCCTCAAAGTACACATAAATGTCCCTGAAAATCATAAATCATTACGATGCCATGTACAGGTTACTACAACAATATGTCATGAACCGTAAACAGTTTAGGGCTCCTTTCTTACACAGCTTCAATGGCATCCCATGTCATAGTCTCCAAGTCTAGAATATTAAGATCATTTAAAAGACACCTTCTCGAGTCCTCTCCCCCAAACATAACCAATAGAGATCCAACAAGAGTCACTGACTGCCCTCCACGTGCTAACTGATAAATATCAACAAACAAGAATTAGAAGAACATTTTCTATCATCTTTAGAATGAAACTTGATATTATTTCAGCTGCAATATAAAGCTAACCAGAAAAAGAAGTAACACTGAATGGTTGTACGGGTTGAATTTAATATGCTCTCAAAACATAACACTGTAGGTAATGAGGAGCACTACTTGAAAAGAAAAATTAGAGAAGCGATTAAAATTTTCTGTAAATGCAATCGAACCAAACCCAGATCTAAATATAAATGAGAATTTTAATTTAAATAATAATTAATGTAATATACCTTTGCCTGAATCTGAATGGAAGATATCTCTGTTATTCTGAAATCAGTGGATGAACAGCACTAATAAATTTCGGTGTGTTCATTTGATCCTCAGATCAGTCGTATAAGTATGGTGAAGGTGGTTGTGAGGAGCCATGTCTATAATAGACGTGACTCCTCAAGGAGTCATGTCCATTATAAACATGGCTCCTCATGTTTGCCCCGTCACCTATCAATGCCCACGTATACGGTGGAAACAATAACTATCGTTATCCTATGCATAAACGTTTCATACGTTTATATTAATTCGACGATTTCAGTCGATAGTCAATCGACAGCTTTTAGTCAGTTTATATAAAACGACTATTTAGTCGATAGTATAATCAATATTTAATTAATGATAATTATTATCGTTATTATTATATAACAATAATAATAATGGTAATCATTATCATTATTATAGTATAGAAATAATAATCTTTATAATATGAATATAAATATGAACAATAATAAATATCAAATATTTGTTAATATCTATTATTATAAATATATATAAATATATCTCAAGATTTATTTATTATTGCAAACTAATATTTATCTGATCGATGGTACTATTATGAACACTCCCTCTTAGCTAGGGAAGATAAATTTATATATGTATATCACATTTTTTATGATAAAAGTTTCACATAACTTGAAAACAAACATCACATAGCATGTGATGATGAGTATCACATGACTTGTGACAAGAAGTCTCACATATCTCGTGAAGACAAACATCACATAACACGTGATGAGAAATATCACATAACTCGTGATAAGAAGTCTCACATATCTCATGAAGACAGACATCACATAACACGTGATGATAAGTATTACATAACTCGTAATACTCAAAGGATGATATGCTTGAGAATATCACATTCTCCTTATACATCCTG
>MU224923.1:2789649-2802819 GCA_018584345.1 Thuja plicata
TACTTATATGATTAATTTCCCTTTTTAGTGCTAGGGTTCTGCTTGCATTGTTTATCTCGTATGTTCTTTCAAGTGATTTAAACATATGGTAGGCAGTTTCATATTTCGTTAGAATCGGCACTATGTGGTCTCTGACACCATCAACTATGATCTTCATAGCCTTTTCATTTCCTTCAATCCAATTTGATTTATCCGGATCATTTTCTGGCACTTCTTTCTCTTCTTTTATGAAGGACTCAACTTTGTTTTCTCTTAGAATCATTTTGATCCTGAATTTCCATGATGAGAAATTGTTTCCTCCTTCAAGCCTATCTTCAAATCTTATAGCGCTTGCCATGGAAATGTGATATTTATAAATAGATTTAATTTTGAATCTCTCAGGTTCAATTGCTAGGATAATTCCTAACTTGGCTCTGATACCAGGTAAATGCAATCGAACCAAACCCAGATCTAAATATAAATGAGAATTTTAATTTAAATAGTAATTAATGTAATATACCTTTGCCTGAATCTGAATGGAAGATATCTCTGTTATTCTGAAATCAGTGGATGAATAGCACTAATAAATTTTGGTGTGTTCATTTGATCCTCAGATCAGTCGTATAAGTATGGTGAAGGTGGTTGTGAGGAGCCACGTGACTCCTCAAGGAGTCACGTCCATTATAAACGTGGCTCCTCATGTTTGCCCCGTCACCTATCAATGCCCACATATACAGTGGAAATGATAACTATCGTTATCCTTTAATATATATGCATCTCATAAACGTTTCATACGTTTATATTAATTCGACGATTTCAGTCGATAGTCAATCAACAGCGTTTAGTCGGTTTATATAAAACGACTATTTAGTCGATATTATAATCAATATTTAATTAATGCTAATTATTATCACTATTATTATATCACAATAATAATAATGGTAATCATTATCATTATTATAGTATACAAATAATAATCTTTATAATATGAATATAAATATGAACAATAATAAATATCAAATATTTGTTAATATCTATTATTATAAATATATATAAATATATCTCAAGATTTATTTATTATTGCAAACTAATATTTATCTGATCGATGCTACTATTATGAACATTTTCAAACACCCCCAGTAACCTCAAAACAACGACGACTATTTGGGGCTTCAAGGTTGATAGAGGCCCATTTGAAATATGCTTAAACCGTATGGTAGATAAAGTGATTTTATTTTTATATAACAGTCTAATCAATGTCCTTGGACTTGTTTTATATTGACATTGTATTAGGGCATTGATTAATAATTAATTGATTGTTGAGGCATTTTCTACTTTGTATTACAATCTAGATTAACTATACAAGGGCCCAGAATTTTTTTTATCAACCATCCTATTGATGAACCAAAATGTGTTGATTTATACAAACAAACTTGATGTTTGCAATTATTCCAGAAGCTTTTTTAATTGACCTGGATTGCTCCATAAATCAGGCCATACTATCCTGGAGCTAAATTTAGATAAACAAGTACAACCACTGAAAAGCAAAATGAAAAAAACGTACCGGAGCTTTCCCATATGACTTCATTATGGACCACATATCGGTTTCTGTGTCAAATGCTCTAACTGCAAGCAAAAATATTGTTAAGTGGGATTTTAGGAACACTCCACTTGAAATTAATAATGTCAATATCAGAACCACATAAATGAAGTAAATACCCAGTGCAAGGTCTCCAACAAGTCAACCAGAAGACTCAAAAAAAAACAAATGAAAAGTCAAACCCAATTGCAGAAAAAACAAACTACTTAGAAAGCTTCACATATTAAACCTAAATTTGGAAGCAGAAATGTAAAAAATCTCACATTTTATTTTTACTAAGAGAAGTATGAATAAAGCACCTGTGACAGTGTCAGAAGGATCTTTAGAATGTCCAGCCACAGCTAGAAGTTTAGTACCCCATCGAATCTGTGTGTGATAATTAGTCAGAGTATTCACTAGATTCTAGAATATGGTATAGTGAACACATAGACTGATAGAGAAATCAACCTCTTAGAAGTTTAGAACTGATCTACAGTATATTATCAATGTGAATATAAATAACGCTTACACTTATATTCAGGATGCATACTAACCAGGCTATGGCCAGCACAAGGAGATAAAAGTGCTTGCAAACCAGCTTCATTAGACAGAGAGTCCGGATCAATTTTTGGTTCAATCTTGGACCAAATCATAGTTTTGAGGTCAAGAACCTGCACTTATATAAACAACCAACAATCCATGGAGTAAATCAATAGTTACAGACTTTCAAAAGCATTACATCAAACATGTAGTTATGGATTAATAATCGAAGTTTAACAACTTTGCAAAGAAGAGAACAGAAAAGAATCATACACCTATCACATCTTAAAAACCCACCTGAACATCATTAAGATAATGTCCATTGTGATTACCACCAATGACATACATTTTTCCGTGCACCACTTCTGCTGCATGCTGCTCAACAGACAGACACAGAAAACCCTAATAAAGGTTAAATGTCACGCTAAAAATAGACAACAAATATTACCACTGATGTATATTGCACCTCATTAAGATTTCAATGCTAGGTATGGGCGAATGAAAAGCATAAAATCTTATTAAAATCATAAATGCAGATTACTTGAAATGCATGTAATTGTCTGTAACTGTCTCTCTATCAGTACATAGGTGCCTATTGAACAAGCTTGTGGATTTAAGGCACCCAAGAGGTAAACAAGAAAATCAATTATTTTGAGAAAAATGCAGATGCAGACAAATAGGTACTCTACTTGAGGTGACCCTTGGAATCAACCTGAAGTACATCAGATTACCATCAAGATAAAATACAAAAGCTAACAAAAATCTTATAAGCAATATCCTTGATCTAACCTCATAGCGAGCTGTTGGACGCCAACCAGATAAAGGTGGTGCAACCCACCAGTCATAAATACAAGCTGATACTAAACCTTCCAAGATCATCTCATTATCTTGTATTTCCAAATTCATGTTCTCTAAGGCACTTCCATTAGATGCCCTGAAATGTTTCTTTTGATCTGTAGCTGATCCAATAGATTGACCCTGCAATGACAATATCAAAAATTGCTCATCTTTCTAACTAAATTCACTTTTAGGGGAAAAGAAAATTCAATAATGCTAACAAAAGCAAATATTTTCTGGAACTACTTGTGAGCCCTTTGTGAATAACTATTTCATTGCAACTTATAATCATTCCACTCAATATTTCCCAGCTACTTTCACAAGAAAAAATACTTACAAAATTCCATTCAATAAGGGGCGAATAACATACTGAATATGAGCTTGGTATGCTTCACTTAACCTTGTAAAAGAACCGATACATGTATGGTTGTAAATTTTCAAAGCATGTTAGTATTAGTTATAAATATAATACTACTGATATGTCTCATCATCTAGCACATGTTAATGCTCCACACTCCACAGTACCTCAAAAAAGACAATTTACGTACACAAACAAACAGAGAATATAAAAACTTAATTACTTCCCCAAAGCATCTTAACTTCAAAAATATAGCTAAGGTCTAAGGTCGCTTAGGCTTTTAATGTTGATAAAAAATGTGTACTTGCAATCAAAATGTCTCAAAATGTAGTTTACCGCTTCAAACTATATATCTACACACACACACAAAGCACTAAGGATATCCTATCAGGTGTACCAATGTTGAAAACCGAGGCTTCAACATTGCTAGGGATTATGTTTCACAGGGTTCATTGTGCTATTGTCTGGATTAGAGTCCAAGAGGACCCAGTTAACAACATGGTGCTAATGACATTTCATGTTAAGCAAACTGAATTCCATAGACATGAGACAGGAAATTAAATCCTAAGCTGCTTCCATGCTCAACTCCCCATTGCTGTGGCCAATGTTCAGCATGCTAAATGAACTGATACTCTTATGGTAAGCCTCCATTGGAGTAGGTTATGGCTTCCCTTGCTCTTTGTGTTGATTTCATGGAAAGGTTGCCTCACGATAGAACATTTGTGTAGAACACCATTCTTCTACCTAGGGGGGGTTGAATCAATCAAAGATATAAATTTCAGATCCTTAAAAAACTTTGATAGATTGATAAGCATAAAAACATAATTAAAAAGAATGCATCCACGCATAGAAGGCATAAAACATTAACTAAGTGGAAAACCTCGAATGGGTGAAAAACCACAGTGAGATGCTACTAGGATCTACTATCCTAATCCGGCCTCACAAAGAAACTTGAATACAATGTTTAAAGGCACCAACCCTAAGGAGTCGCCAAACCCCTATTTTAAGAGCACCAACTCTTATGGTCATGTCCCCTATTTTATCCATCTCATAAAAGTGTCATGTCCCCTCTTTAGGCTGGACCTACTCTATTTTTGCAATTAACTCTTATGGTCCCTCGGGAGTTAATTGTCTCAACAAGGGGGCCCACTTAAAGGGGTGCACTAGTTCACCACTTTAATTAAAGTAGAATTTTATTTTATTTTGAGCACCCACTTTTGGGACTGCATCTCTTAAGATTTTTTTTTATTTATTATCACAAAGTCTCAAACCACATAAAAGTTCCTAATCTACTGCACCAAGATCCCTTGTTACAGCCTTTTACACAGAATTATATCTCATACTCAGCCCATATACAAAAAATAATATATATACAAAAAGAAACTCGCAAGTTTTAACACAAGTATATCATAAACTACTGAAAGTATCCATTATTAGACAAATTGGAAGACACCATGCGGAGAGCTACTGTCACCAACTGCCACAGTCCAAGCAGTCCAACCCAAAGTGTAAAGAGTCTGCCTAGCTCTAACCCTTAACTAGCACTGAATTAATAAATTCTTGAAAGTTCGATGTTTTGCAAATTTGTTGTTTTGAGAAAATAAATTAATACAATGCAAGTAATTCAAATAACTCTGTCAACTATGCACATAGCTCTTCTCATTAACAAATATTGCCATTTACATGCCTGCAAAAACAAGAAACCATGAACAAACTAGAATGAAATGATACATTTCAATGCTAGGAATTAATCATGATTTAACATGTAATCTCCTCCACATATTCAAAATGCTGGCCGCAGCTATATGTATTGGTGGCGGCACTGCTGCACACATTCCCACGCCAAGGCAACACCCCACGCATTCACTCTGTGATTGGCGGCTCTTGTTTCCAGCGGCTTAAGCACTGGCCGCAGCTAAGAAGGTGGTGGCTACTAGAGGAAGCCCACGTCCAACAAAGAACCCAAGCAATCTCATAAAATTGGCGTCCAACACACCAGCTCAAAACTCCCTTGAATGGTGTCAACGATTCTTACAAACCCTCGTTCATTTAAACACACTTTCAACCACTGGATGTAGCTGAAGAAGATGCACGATTTGTTGGAATATTTCGCCAACTCAAGGTGTTGATTACTGTAAAGAATTCACAATTCTTTCAGCATACAAATACTCAAACCCTTGTACTTCTTCCCAAACTCGAACCATTTTCTTGCATGCATGAATAATGAATTAAGCATCGTTCGATTTTCTCCTCTCAAGTATTTATAATTTCTCCAACATCAAAATCGAACCTCCCAGCTTCACAAACACACTTTGCATAACTTAACCAATATTTTTTAAAATGCTTAGTGTAAACTTTGAATAATAATATTTAATTATTATCCCTCTTTGCAATGGCGACAAAAGGACTTTATTAAATAATCATTTAATAACTTGGCAATCTTATAATAAGCTCATTTAATTATTAATTAACACTTCATTAATAATCATCGATGAACAAATAGCTTATTAAATCCTCTGGATGAATGACTCGCAAATGCCAATGTTCACTGCCTGAACTAGATGCCATACTGCCTCGCCACAAATAGACACTGCCAAAAATACACTTACTATAAATAGTAAGTCCCTCAAACTGGAAGCTCTGCAAATGTTTCAACACTCCACTGATACCATTACTCTGACGCCCTGCTAAAAATAGAAACCATAACGATCCCAAAATAAACACTTACTATATATAGTAAGTTTGTCAATCTGACTCAAACGAAGAGCGATCCCGGCATCAGAGACCTCCAGAGTGGAAACTGACCACTGACTCTACCACACAACCCCCTCTGTCATCCTGATTAGCCTACGAGGGTCCAAATATAGGCAAATCCCTCAAACTCCAATGCGCCTAAAAATGGGGACATTACACAAAGGGCCATCCATCCAAACTAGCTCTTTCCCTACTTGCATATGATCCAAGTACGGATGTTCAACGACCAGAAGAGCTACCTCTTGTTGTTGTACCTCTTTGTTCTTTATCTCATTCAGTTCTCTCATAAAGTTATGTAAGGTTGTTTCAAAAGGAGCTATGTCTACCTCCTGCCTTGCCCATGTGAAGCCATGAAAGACTTCCCTTATCCTAGCAATACCATTTTACATGAGGTTCTCAAACTTTCTCTTGGACAGCCTCATCACCACAATCACCTACGAGCAAACATCATGCATAACGAGTCTCCTTAGAGACTCAATAAGTGTCCTGCTTCTAGCATTAAACAGAATCATTCCTATACTTCCATATAGTCCAAAGAACAACAGTTTTTTTAGTGGCGAAATGCGGGGGTCGGACGCATCAGGAAATTGGTGAATAGTATTATTATGTGAAGTGGTTGGATCGCCTCGTTTTCACGCAATATTTGTCCCATGGTCGGTTTATTCGCCACTTTTTGGATGAAACGGTCATACTACGAAGGTGTTTTTTCGCCACCAGCTCCTACACAATTTGAATATTTCTTAGTCGTAATTTCAACCAATTAGCTGCCTATACATAGGATCAACAAAATCTGAAATAGCTGCATCCTCGTGTAATTTTTTCAGATTTGCTTCCATAGGAGTAACCATAGATTTACAATCTAGCATTCCAAATCTTCTCAAAATGTCTATTGCATATTTACCTTGACTTAAAATAATTCCACTTGATCCTTGTCGTACCTCAAGCCCAAGGAAATAATGCAATAATCTAAGATCTTTCATTTCAAATTATGAAGTAAGCTTACTCTTACACTTAACAATAAGATCATCATCACCAGTTAAGAATAAATCATCAACGTAAAGCACAAGAATCAACACTTTGTTATCTTTTACCTTAAAATACAAATTTGGATCAGCATCATTCTTTTGAAAGCCCAAACTTAGAAGGTAGTTATTAATTCTCTCATACCAAGCTCGAGAAGCTTGCTTAAGGCCATACAGGGCCTTTTTCAGCTTACATACATGTGATTCTTTATCATGAATTACAAACCCTTCAGGCTGCTCGATGAAGACTTCCTCTTCAATTACCCCATTTAGAAACGTTGTTTTAACATCCGATTGGTGAAGTTTCCAGCCCTTCACTACTACAATAGCTATGATAGATCAGATGTAACGAGCTACAGGTGCAAAGGTTTCTTCATAATTTATGCCTTCTTTTTGTGAGAAACCTCTAGCAACAAATCTGGCTTTATATTTCTCTATACTACCATCAACGGCATGTTTAATTTTAAATAACCATTTGGAAGAAACCACAAATTTACTTTTTGGTCTTGGAATTACATCCCAGACATCATTTTTTAGAATAGACTGATACTCTTCCATCATTGCATCCTTCCACACTTGCGGATTTGAAGCTTCTTCAACACTGGAAGGTTCTGATGTAATTATGTGACTCATAAATGCAACATAACCAGCAAACTTTTGAGGCCTTTTACTTTCTTTGAAAGTACCACGAGGGGCTGCATAGATTTCAGCTTCTTCCATAATGTTTCTAACCCAGAAAGGTCTTTTCTTATTGGCTGGAATAATGCTGGGACCTGCTGAAGTGTCTATGGAATCAACTGGATTAATTGGATCAACACGATTATCTGAATTTGCATTCGCCCACTGAATCTTTGAAGGTGGGTCTAGATTAGCCATAACTAAATCTTGAGGATGCTCAAAATTTTCTTCTTTCATTTTCAATGTTAGGTTCTTTGGATGACGTGCAAGCTATATCTTCATCAAATATGACATCCCTGCTGATTTCAATTTGTTTTTGTCCCGGAACATATATCCTGTATGCTTTTGAAGAATCACTATAACCAACAAATATCCCTTTCTTTCCTGAAGGTTCCAACTTTGTTCTTTTCTCTTTTGGAATGTGAATATAAACTAAGCATCCAAAAAATCTGAAGTAACTAATGTCAGGTTTGATACCTGAGAATGCTTCTTTCGGAGTCATGTTGTCAAGAATCTGATGTAGACTACGATTCTGAATGTGGACTGTTGTTCTGCAAGCTTCAACCCATAGAAATGTAGGAAGACTTTGATCGTGAATCATTGCCTTCGTTGCCTCAACAACAGCCCTATTCTTCCTCTCAGCCACACCATTTTTTTGAGGATTATAGGGAACACAAAACTCCCTCTTAATCCCAGCTTCAACACAAAAATTATGAAAAATTCCAGACACAAATTCTCCACCATTATCAAACCTTAAGATCTTAATCCTTTTATTAGATAAATTTTCAACCAAAGCTTTGAATTCTTTAAAACAGGACAGCACCTTATCAAATTTCTTAGACTTAAGAAAATAGATCCAACATTTACGAGAGAAATCATCTATGAATGTAATATGATACCAAAAACCACTAAGAGATGCAACAGACATGGGACCACATAAATTTGAAACAATTAATTCTAGAATCTCGTTAGCTCTAGATTCACTACTATGAAAAGTGCTCTTAATATTCTTACCTAGAGCGCATCCCTTGCAAACTCCTTCATGACTCTGATTTAGCTTTGGAAGACCAACAATAGCCTTCTCCATAGAGGCTAAAGTTCTGAAATTTAAATGCCCAAACCTCTTGTGCCATAATTCATTTGAATCTGAAGTATTATGAGCAAAAGCAAGAATTGGATGAGCTGAAAGTTTGTAGAGACTGTCATGACGAACTCCAATTTCACGAGCTAATTTAAAATCAGAATTCTTTTTCCATGCCAAGACTTTACCATCAGCAAAGGCAACATGATAGCCTTTATCTTCTAAAGCTGATATAGAAATCAGATTTCTTTTTGTGTCGGGAACAAATAAAACGTCACTTAAGTGAAGAGGAATACCAGAATCTAGATTGAAAGATGTAGAACCGGCACCTTTCACCGAGTAACTAGCATCATCGCCAATGATAACTTGTAAATGAAAATCCTTCTCGTTCAAATTAAATAGATGTTCTTTGTATCCAGTAATGTGACGAGATGTGCCACTGTCAATTAACCATGTATCACTATTTGTGGGGACATTGTTGGAGAGTGCAAAGATGAATAGGAAACCTTCAAAATTATCGCTAGACTCTCTTTGAGGAGAGGAGTTCTCAACATTAGCAGTAGCAACAACAGCAAGAGGCTTTGGTCTTGTGGTGCAATCTCTAACAAAATGACGAATTTATCACATCTGAAACACTGAACTTGAGAAAGATCTCTCTTCTTTTTCTTGAAGTCCGAAGCTGACTCAAAACTCGTCTCTGGCCCTTTTAAAATTCCCTTCCTTCCCTTTTCCTTTGGAAGTATGAGCTGCAAGAACGTGATCATCTTCATGATGATTTCTTCGGCCACTTCCTCTTGCTTTTAATCCGCATTCCTCTTGAATGCAATCAGCTCTTAAACGATCAAATTTTGGAAGCTCATCTCTTCCATTGATACCCTGAATGAATGACTCCCAGGAATGAGGAAGTCCATTCATAGCAAGCATGACAAGATCTTTAACTGCAAATGATTCACCAATAGCACTTAGCTGGTCTTTTAATTCTGTAATTTTCATGAAATATGAAACTACTGATTCTCCTCTTGACATCTTCACAAGCAGCAGTTGATGCCTCAAAGCAAGTGCTCTACTGATGTTGTTGAACTCCTACAAATCGTTGAGAGTTTTGAACATCTCCTTAGCTGATTCCAATTTTGAAATCACAGGAATCAAATGGTCTTTGACGGAATCAATAATGATCTTTTTGGCCATAACCTTATTCTTCTTCCACTCAGCTTCTTCAGCATCATCAGATGGCTCTGCAACATCAGAATTTACATAATCTTAAAGATCATTTTCCTCGAGAGCAATTAGAACTCTTGGTTTCCAAGAAGCAAAATTAGAAGATCCCTCTAGCCTATCCTCGACTTTCAAACCATTCACCATCTTCACACACTGATAATGAAAGGATGAAAGGAAACAAAAAAAGAAACACAAGTTGACAAATACTTCTAGTTCAAGATCGAATTCCTTCAAACCGGCTCTGATACCATGTTAATGTTTTGAACCAGAATACAAGAACACAATATGCAAGAATGCAATAACAGAAGACACAAAAAAATTTCCTAGGAAAACCCTCCTACTCGAGGGAAAAACCGAGCACACCCGACAAATTTATCCTTGATCAAAACAATTACAGAAATTCTTGCTTATGATTGAGAGTTTTAGTCATTCAATCAAGAACCTTGATTCTCTCTCCTGGTTACACTCAGAATATAATAATAGAATTCACAATGAACCACGAAAGACTCATAGATACAATAGATTCAAGAGAGACTTTACTGAAAGAGGATGTCGATCATACACAGATCGCACATATAGCAGTAATCTCGCAAACCCAATACCAAGAATCACATGACAATACGATGACACTACAACAATAAGAGCTCGATCAAGTGATCAAAATCTGGAACTCACGATACACACATACCGCAGACCCAATCACATGCCATTCCCACACCAGTGCTCAATGGTAATCATCATTTTTATATTCTTCATTGAATCGACACTTCAACGCAACCAAAGTGCCGCATGTTGGTGCTATTTCCTGTTTGAAATGTGCTTTGTAAATTTCTTAGGGTCTCTTGTCATTGGTGGCGTCCAAGGCTTTGAAATCAGGGTTGAAATTATGCTTATGCCTCTACAAAGTTTGTTCTTACCCTTAACCTAGTTGAAAATGGTGGAAAATGTCTAAAAAACCCTAAGTGTCTTGGCGGATTCTATTTTCATGTTACTTTTTTGGTCACTTAAGTTACCTCAAGTCATGTGTTCACGTTAAATGGGTTGCTTTTTAAAAGACTGTGTTATCCTAACCGCTTTAATATTTCCTAAGTCATGCCACTGAAAAAGTCCCTTTTCCGTCATTACCTTATGTGGTGAGCAAGTTGGTTTTGATCGAACGGCCCGCTTAATGGCTTAGTCAAAAAGTAAACGACATCTATCGATTAAGCCATTAAGCGGTGGCGACGCGTGTCCTTGGTGGGGCCGAAAAGTCGTAAAGGTTCTTAGTTAAACAGTGGGCAAGTATGAAAAAATCCGACGGCTTGCTTAATGGCTTAAAAGAAAAGTGCACGACATCTAATGAGTAAGCCATTAAGTGGTAGCGACACGTGTCTAGGAAATAATGTGGGTCCAGTCGCAGACAGCATAAAGGTTGCTAAAGCTCGGAAAGATCTAACAGTGAGCGTAATGGCTTATACCCAAGATGCACGACATCTATCAGACAAGCCATTAAGCGGTGATGACACCTGGCAGCTGGTGGACCCGGATACTCAGAGCTGGCAAGAGTTTAAAAGGCAATTAAGTTGTTTTACATCTAACGGTCTGCTTAATCGCTTCAAAGAAAAGTGCTCGACATCTAGTGAGTAAGCGATTAAGCGGTGTTGACACGTGTCTCGGGTAAACAGTTGTTTTCGAAAAAATAAGATAGCCGTCAGATGCAAAAAATGATGTCCAGAATCTACGGCTCAAATTCAAAGTTGTTAAAATGTGTTGCAGAGAGTCGTTAAACCGTGAAATTGAAGCTTGCGAATTGATTACAAAACGTGTGGCCACTCCAGTCGAATTCAATTCGAAAGACTAATTTGATTGAGGCCGTAAATTTGATTAAGTTGACTTGCAGTCACCATAATTCATCAAAGTCATTTGAGCAAAAACGGGATTGCAGAGATAATTAGCTTCACGCGACTACTGTGCAGAACGGGTAAGCTTTTCTGATTCACCAGCATTCAGGTTGTTAGTGGGATTTGCAGTTCATAAAGGTTTTTAGAACTTTTGTCTCAGAATTTAAATTTAATATTGAAAAAAGCCCTAGATTCAGAATGGCCCCTAGAGTTGAGATTTCTGGAGAAGTTGATTATCAGAAAAGAAACGTTAGGGAGGATTTGTTACAACAACTGCCATTATCCACAGGAGATGCCACTCAAATTAAAAGGATAGTTCCACCACATCCCCGTTTCAAAATTGGAGACGGGTTATATGATTCCGGTAGATGGGCAAAAGATGTTAAGACCAGTTTTGATGGTCTTACTCTGTTCAGAACAGCTTATAGCCAAAGGAATGCCCCTAACCCAGACTGTAACATTTGGGAGTTAGACGTAGGAAAACTGATAGCACCTGGTGTGTTTATGGACACTGATTTATTCACTTTGATTGCAAACACTTATGACAAGGTGGCTAGGGTTGTTAGGGATTCCCAGGGAAATGTGCTATTAACTGTATCAGCTGATGAAATCAGAAGAATCTTCAAGCTGACTGACACCTCAGTGCACATGGATGATATTGATTTTGAGTACTTTAAAGAAGTATACCAGACCCAGAGGGAGTATTACAAGGATGAGGCATTGAAGGGATACTTTAATAAAATAGGAGACTTGGTTGTAGTAGGGCCTAGGACCCCAAAACCTTTCAAGTTGGATCTCTTTAATGGCAAGGCCAGAAAAATGTACAGTGCTCTATGCCAAGTTTTGGGGGTAGATGAAGATGTAACGATCCCTATCCACATAATGTTAATGGTCGTTCAAATTCTGCATCCCCACCTATCAATAGTATTTGATTTTGCATCTTATATTGCCCAGGAAATGCATGAGGGTCTGGCAAGAATTCAGGATAGCAACATACACAAACCAATGGGATGGTATTCCCTCATGATGCATATGTTCTTGTTCAACAATGCAGACTTCTTTGAGGAAGAAATGGAATTGACTAAGCTCCAAGGTGATGAAAAATTGCCTGTTCAGATGTGTGTTGATGTGAGTTTTGTACCACTACATAACATATAGGAATTGAACACTTGATACAGGATATCAAACACTCAACCCTCTCTTGAAAAGTAATTACTCATGAAGGACATGAGAAAACTCCAAGG
>MU224923.1:2806478-2837299 GCA_018584345.1 Thuja plicata
CGATCACTCAAATTGACAAGCATCTTCTTCTCGGTCCCATTCCCATAATAGACTGTCTTGGTATGTTGATCATAGTGAGTGGCACACTCGAGAATGAGTTCCGGGCATGGAAGAGTAGGGGGAAAGGTTGCAGCCTGTGCAATTCCATTCTTGATCATCTTCTTCGCTAATACTGACGAGCTTTCTCTCATCGCCCTATTCCTCATCTGGATCATGTTGACTGGCCCAAAGTTTGTATCTCCAATTTTCTTCCATTTGGACGAAAAAACAGTCTTTGGCATCATATCCTCGGTGTCCCTCTTTAGCTGGGCCTGCCTTTGCGCTTTCCCGGATGCGGGATCCATTCAATCCAACCTACAACAGACCAACATCACTTAGAAAACACCAAACATCGAGAAAAATCCCCCTCAAGTCTTACCCATGCAATGAAATTTAACTTTCCAGAATTCTGGAAATGGAGAATTTGGATTGAATTTCCAGATTTCAAATATTAAAACTCTGATTTTATGAGTAATTTCATGCTATTTCCAGAAAATTAATCATGAAAATAACTAAAAAAAAGCTTAACGGGTGTTCTTCTAACATTAAATAGCCCAAAATCTGAAAGATAAAATCGAAATACTCACCTCCAAAGCTGAGAAAAGACGCCCTCTAATCAACAAATCTCAGAAATTACTCACAATCAACTGGCTTCCAGAATTCTGGAAATGGCATAAACTTGCAAAAAGAGGCAAGAATTCTGGAAATTGCTCTTAAAAATCGAAAATATCAGAGGTAAAATCTGCTGCTGGAGCGAATTGCAAATCAAATTATGTTTGAAAGAAGCTAGGAAACCTCCTCCTCTTTATACATTTCCCTTACCATGCCTCAAGAGGCCGGCTTGCACTTTGCCCAATGAAATGAAAATATTAAATGCGAATTTAAAGAGGGCCGACTTGACTGTTTGAACTTTAATTATTTGCCTTCCTTTTTGGCCGACTTTATTGTTTGGATTTTCAATGAAAAAGGAAGGGGGGCCGACTTGGCTGAATGAGGGAGAATTTGTAAGTGGGCGGAATTGTCCTATAGACAGGACAATTCCGCCCAAGAGGGGGAAGAAAGCATCCCTCTCTTTGGGCAAAATCCTCCCATATCAACACTCGACTTCTACTAGTAACTCACACCCCCATTCGACTTTCACCTCCTAATGCTCCAAGGTGGGGGCGGAATTCCATAGCACACAGGACAATCAGTCCTATGGCTGGGCGGAATATAAGACTCATGTGAAAAAAAAAAACTTTAGGATCATAAACTTGGTGGGCACTAGACACTTACACCTTTAACATGTCTTACCTTGCTTGACACCCAAAGCTGGGTCATCACTGCTAGGGGGGGCCAGGACAGCATTCATCTCCTTGGGCGGGATTCCATGATGGATAGGACAAGCTATCCTATGGCTGGGCGGAATCCGCCCAGTCATAGGACACATATAATGTTAAATTTTCGCCCAAGTCTCCTTAACTTTTCTCCATTGCCTCCCAATCAATCACAATACTCTCTCCAATCACCCTCCAACATCATGCATGCAATTTGATCAACCTACAATCTCCAAGGGGCTGGCGGAATTCAATGGTGGATAGGACAAGCTGTCCTATGGCTAGGCGGAATCCGCCCAGTCATAGGACACTGTGTTTTATAAATTTTGATTCAACCTCTCAAAACATTAAACATATTGTTCCCTTTCATTGCCATGGTCATTTATCGAAATCTCTTAACATCAAAGAGGAGGAGGCTTGGAGAAGAAGGGGGGAAGAGCTAGTCTATACCCCATGGCGGAATTGTCCCATAGACAGGACAATTCCGCCCAAGGGAAGGCCTCCCTTGGTAAGACACCATCATCCCCCACCTAGGCAGCCAAGGCACTAAAACATCCAACTCTCTCCCACATGGATCTGCCCTTCCTCACAAGTGCTAGGCGGGATTCCATGGGACATAGGACAGACTGTCCTATGGCTGGGCGGAATCCAACCAGTCATAGGACACAAACCATATCAGAGTTTCACAAACTCCCAACACATCAAAATTGTCCCCCCTCAAATCAAAATTTGCTCTTTCACTTCAATCCTAAAGTCCCACATCCAAAATAGGTTCGAATTCACCCACAAAAGGGCTGGCGGAAATCCAGTGCTCATAGGACAGCCTGTCCTATGGCTGGGCGGAATCCGCCCAGTCATAGGACACTATCATTGAAGGTTGTATTCCAATACTTAAAACAAAGCCTTCACTCCATACAAGGCTTGCCATTCAAACTAAAGGCTTTGTAAATGCAAGATGTTTATCACAAAGGGCCAAGAAGATGAAATTGGGAAACGAATAACGCTGGCCTCCTTTCATGGCGGAATTGTCCCATAGACAGGACAATTCCGCCCAGCATGTGCACCAATCTCAACTTCAACCTTAACCACTCCAAACATCAGACAAGGATCAGATTTTAAAGCCAAGGGGGAAGTCAAGTCTCCAACATCTCTCCAAGTACTCCACATTGGTACTGATCTGTCATGGGATAGGAAGTGTGCTAGTTATGTTTATTTTGATAGGGTTTTTGCAACAAGACTCAAGTCACTGTTGTGCAATCAAAATGCTAGGGTCCACACTGAGATGATGAGGCTTTTGAGGCCTATGGAATACGCCCCAAAACTAAAAATTGCTCACAATTGGGGAGATCTAATTTTGTACCCTTTTTCTACAGTAATTAGGGTTTATGGATTCAGGGGAACCCCTTATGTGCTGCCCTACAGAGTCCCTCTCAAGATTGGAATAGCAGAGATCATAAGGCAATTGGGTGGGCTGCAGGAAGAAGCCCTGACTGGAAAGATGAAGGGAAACATTTTTCCTACCCTCACCAAAGCCCATCATTCCATCATAACCAAAGGTGGGTGGACACAGTTCGATAAGTATTTTGAGCCTTATCATCTAGCCATGTCCGTATTCAGGTGTGCAGATAATGAAGACTTTATCATGGGTATATTCAGGAAAAGGACTAAGTGCTTGACATTAGAACATCAGTTCAACTACCCTGAGGATATCATCAGAAACATTTTTGACCTTGGTGTCCAGGAGGTCAGGAAGGAGAAATGGATGGCATACAAAAAGTCTTTGGACTTTGTACGCAATTTTGACAAGTCTTATGACCCTTTAAAGGAATTTTTCCCATGGTCCTATAAGATTGACTCCCTAATGAATTTATTTGAGGGGATCATACAGACCCTAAACGAGAAGAAGCAGAGGATAATTGAAAATGAACCAGAAAGGGCTCTTGCTGTTTTGAACAAATTTCCACAAGGAAGAATAGTCCCACCAGGGGATTATGTAGTATATAAAAGGAGAGGATACACTACTATTGCACCTAAAACTGACAAACCTCCTCAGCATAAAGGAAAGAGGCCAGCAAGTGTTGATATTCAAGGAGTGCCCTCTCCCAAAAGACAAAGGGTGGAAGCAAAAGAACAAGAGAGTGAATTGTACTCTCCTTCCCAGTCCCCCATGCAATATGATGACCAAGCTATTGCCGAGCAATTGGTGCAATTAAGGAATGCTGGTGAAGTTGTTGTCACTACTCAGGAGTTACAAGAAGGGATGCCAGAGGCACCTAAACATACAGCAGCTGACCTCACAGTGGCAAAGTTTACTGGTAGGGAGTTAGATCCTATAACCAAGCAAGCCAGTGATGAATTCTTGTCAGATGACAATTTCATTAAAACTAGGGCATTCATTCAATTTTTATGGAGATGCCATATTGATGAGTTCAATCACAAGTGCCAAAAGCTACAAGAAGCCCAACCCAACTCTGCTGAGGAAGATATAGAGAAAGAAGTCAAGCAGGAGATGGTATCCAAATTTGATAAGGTCACCCCTGAAGAGGGTAGAGAAATGATTAAGAAGCAGGGAGTTCTCATACTTCCTCAATGGGATTTAGCAGATGCAGTGGTTTTTGATGCTGTCAGGAAGCAAGCAAAGCCTATGAGCACTACTGGGACATCAATTGGTGCCTAGTTTAGTGAAGACCATGCAGCCCTGGCAATTTGGTCATTGAAGAAAAGGGACAAGAGGAGAATGAAGGAAGGTGATGAGATTGAGGATACAGGAAGCCTAATTGTGAAGAGGGTTGCTGATACTTCAGGAAATGAAGCAGCAAATCTTGTTGTTCAAACAACTAGTTTGAGCCTAAGGGTAGCTGAGAAAGAAAAGGAGGCTTATGACAGCTTGAATAAGAAATATGAATTTGTACTCAAAGCCTACAATGAGGAAAAGGTCAAATCCTTGTTAAAGGATAACAGAATAGCAGTATTGGAGGGTAAGCAAAAGATCCAATTAATGCCCCAAGGGGTAATTGCTCAGGAACCTCACCAACCCTCTTCCTCTAGTCCATTTGTGACATATCCCCCATCCCCTGCACCTTTGAGTCCCACTACCCAAGAAGCCATTGATGCCAAAAGAGCAGAACTAGAGGCTGAGAAAAACAGGTTGACCAGTGAAAGATCAAGGCTAGAAGAAGAGGGCAAAAGGGATCTTGAAGACTCCCCTGCATACAAAGAGGCTAAGGAATTGGTGAAACAAAAACGTTCTGATCAGATATTTTCCAACCTCAAGAGGTGTGCTAGTGAGGTCAACCTTTCTAACCTCTATTTACTGGGAAAGAAGATTGCAGGCATCATGAGCAGACATGATGAGGGAAAGGAACAGTGGGATCTGATAGTGGATAACTGGAAGGGGAAGACAGCCCATGTCAAATCTTTTTACTCTCTTTCAAAAGAGCAGAACAATATTGATTTCATCCTGACAAGCACCAACAAGTGTCTCAAATTGATGGTTAACTTGGACACCAAGAAGAACATGGTCATCAGGAGGGTAACAACTTTGAGAGAAGAGTTCTCCAGGGATAGATATGACATGTTTCCCAACATGTTCAAAGAAGATGGGAACATAAAGAATGAAGCCCTGTGGCTAAGACAACTGAATAAAACACTAACTAGAAGAACAAAATGTATTGTTACATTGGGAAATACTGGCTGGTTTGTGTTAACTATTGACATCTTAAATAAAGCCAAGGCATTTTTTGAATCCTGGGAGGCAGAAATTGAGAAAGCCAATGTTGATTGGGAAGAATTCAACAGCCAAAAGGATGAGGTCCTCAGTTTCAGTTGGCCAAGTGATGACGTGTTCACCACATGGGTTAGCAAGTATGGTATAGTCACCCCAGTAGCATGAGACAGTAAATATAAGAGTGACAGCGGACACCAAAGATGCTGAGCAGTTGGAGCAAATCAGATATTGGGGGCTCTGCATCAGCAAGAGGACAAATTCCAGATGACAAGGACCCAGCCACCTCAGAACAACTTCAAGCATTCAGGCAATCATAGGACAAAAGATTACATGGCTTATAACAAAGATTTGTTATCCCATCCGCCTGAATTTGTGTCTCATCTGTAAACTGTATTTTGTCTTCTAGCCTAGTCATCCGTAGCTTGTTGCATCCTTATTTACCAAAAGGATTCCAAGATGACTAAGGCTGTCTATAAGTAGCAAGTTGTAATATTGTAATAAGGATGGTAAAAATAAAACTACAAGGCAGACTTCTGAATTGTGTCTAAATGTTGGTTTTGAGTCTATTGAATGTACTGATATCAAACTTACATTAATAAAATACAATGGAATCTCCATTTTGATACCAATGATGTCTTTTTGCATTTGCTCTTAGTTCTTGTATGTTCAATTTGTAAGGCATTTTGAGTATACTGGTTATAAGGTAGCCATGTCATTGTTTGTGAGTTGCTTTCAAGGAGAGTTTTAAAATCTTGCAGATAATTGCAGAGGGTTAGGGTTTATGCAGGAATTTGATACAGGAGTGTGAGGATGAGAGGATAGTTTGTAAGGCATTCCGTCTGAGGTTTATTTGTATTTCCATTAGTTATCCTTGATGTATGTATGTTTTGTTCTGACTCTATGACCCATGATTAGGCACTGGCCAAAATACTGACAAGTGGTTGTTATCATCAATCCAATTTTAATCAATCTTTACATTTTTGTTATCTCAAATACATGTCTAGCTAATTGTATTCAGTACAATTCATTTTAGTGATTCCTTGAAGAGTGAATCAATAGGTTAGCCTTCCTAAGCCTGGTGGCACAAAAAGAAGGATCACAAATCCTTAATCCACTGTTAAGATTATTGAAAGATAATACTTTGCCAAAGGTGCACCCACCTGGGTATGTGGAGCCCAAAGTGTAGAGGGATTTCCATCCTTGTTAATTAGCCTTTTCCCTGTGAGAATCTAAATTGGGTATGAGAGAGTCTAGCATTCATTGCTATTATAATTGATTCTACAAGAAAAAGAGCTAACACCGCACACGGAAGACAAAGAGCCCCCCGTTACACACCGTTGACGATGAATGAAGAAGCGACCATACAACTCGACACGACCTCCACGATAAGGAACGGGTGATAGAAAATGATGCCATGTCATTGTAGATTCAATAGTTACAAAACAGACCGAAGGAAAGAATAAAAGTGAGAACGCTTTCCAGCCAAATAAACTCCCAACAACTGTAACCGAAGACGTCTCATGATGCCAGCAAGGACCATCCTCGATACCCAGACAAATCACAAAAATGAAGAGAGAAACATAAACAACTCGATGCCAATAACATGAGCCACACGATGCCATCAGGAAATTCGAACTCATATCACATATGCAAATAATTATAGGTATGAATAATTTATCTCGCAGCTACCAGAACTTCAACAGTATGGATTGTGAGGGATTGCGAAATCAGTGTCAATTACAATTAGCGGGCAAAGCAAAGTCTATTCAACTGTGCAGAACCAATGATGGATTAATAATTATCAAATCCCAATGGAATTTCTAATGCGTTATAAATCCAGCAGAGAGTGCTGGGAATAGTATCATGCATGGTTTTTCCATGCAAGCACAGTGTTCCAAAATTGTGCCTAAAGCTGAGACTAGGAAAGCATGCATACAGTTACTCCTAACCCCTGCATTAGAGCATCAAAAGACTATAAGCTATTTTTGAGCATTTCGAGATATGTGAACCTTCAGTATATCAGAAACAGTTTACATTTACTTTTGAGTTTTTACAAAAACATCCAATCTACTATCAGTTTCTTTCATTTTGCTAATTGAGATGATCTGGCAGACTCAAGAATTGACCGTATGTCTGTAAGTCAGTGGTTCAAAGTTAAAGTCTATTCTTGCCCAGCATCTTAGGAAGACGCAGGTCCCTGTTGGGATCAGCATCAATACAAATTGCAGTAAAATGTATACATTACTCTTACAACATCACCCAAAAGTTGAATTAAATTAATAATTGAATTCAGTCAGAAGAAAAACACCAATATGGCATACCTTCCGAAAAAGACAAGAAAAAGAAACCAAAAAATCTTTACCAGACTTTCTCAGCATATGAATTATCATTCTAATTGTGTCAAGAACTAAACAAATATTCTTATTTTCCTTGAGTTAATTAATATGTTTACAAATGAGATGTTGGATAAAGGCCTTTATGAGTTAAAAACACTAACTTCTGTTTCCACCCCAGGCTCAGAAACCTTTGAGTACCATGCAGGATCTTCTTCCTGAACCCAAGGACAAAAAGCATTATTTTATGTAAAGCTATAGACGAAGAAAGACTAAATCTCATTAAGCCGCTGAAAATAAACAATGTACTTAGAGAAGATACAAAACCAACCCAAATGATTTAAAAAGTGGAATTATCATATAATTACCTCCAATATTTTGACAAACAGCCTCATTGCCTCTGTGGAGGACAGCTTACCGATGCCGTTCCAGCTGCAAAAGTTAACAGCTAATTGTAACTTCTTATGATATGGTGTAATAAAGAACCTTAAATTACAAGAATCTACAAGCGTATTAATTCTGGACCATCTGAGGCAAGAAAATATCATATCTACAGCACTATTTACATCCCAAACAAGTTTATCCTATTATTCTCAGCATCAAAACAAGATTGTACTCACTCTAACCATTTTAATTCCTCCTATATGCAATATATCAATTGTTATGGCTTTTCAAAACAAGAAAGTTAGATTAGACGATACCATAAGAACATTTATGTAAATGATTACAATTACAAACAATTTAGGAAAAGAATACAGAGTTATGAGCATTTATACTTTGCCTTCATCAAGAGAAACAATGGTCACAATTTTTCATAATTACCACCCTTCAAAAGAGTCACAGCCCTTCACCATTTCTGCCCTCCATAATTGTCTCTCTTTGAAAGAGTCACAATCCTTAACAATTACAACCCTTTCAAAGAGTCACAACCCTTCATAATTACAACCCTTTCAAAGAGTTACAACCCTTCATCATTGCTGCCCTTTGAAATGGTCCTTTCCTTATTTTCTTCCCATTCCTTTCTTCTTCTATTAATCCTTCTTTAAATCCTATTCTCCCCCTTTCTTCCTTCATATCCCTTCAAATGAACTCTCTTCCCTTTTATATCTTATGTTGAGGGAGTCGCAACTCTTCATTATGTATCTCTTGACCTTTCACTGACTTAATTAACTTGTAAGTATATTATATTATTTTATTTATTTTTATATTTTAATTTTATTATTAACATTTATTATTAAATCCAATTCCAAAAAGGGGACATTACATTAAGGTATGTAATAAGACTTCCCTAGACACACTTGAACAAATGGTAAGACCCTTAGCCCACTTGGTGATACATGATGACTGACCAGCGAAGTTGAATGCCAAGCAAATGTCTTATCTGTTGGGCAACAGAGTCGTTGAAGCGTGTGCCCTATAAATGCATTGATACTAAATTGAATGTATGAACCATGATTGTTGTCAAGTGCCTTTTCTTGAAACCTTTCTCCATGATGTTGAATGAAAGGTGGTTCTAATTGTGAAGTTCGAACATGGTGAAGCCATGCACCAAAATGTCACTATGCACCCAAATTTGAAAAATATAGAGTCAGTACTCAAAAAGGGCCTCCATTTACTGCAAAAAGAGAAATTGGTGATGATATTCCCATTTACAGAAATTGGGGCATCACATAGGGCTGATCTTTCTCACAAACGCAAGGTTGCCCTTAGCTCAAATCTTCCTTTTCTTTGAGAAATTCAATGGAAATGCCTAATATTCTAATGAGAAACTTTGTGATCTTCTAAAACCTATCACACTTTTTAACAGAATGAGATATGTTTGCAGCATTTTCTTCCACCTTGGTGAATCTTGTTTCATCATCTTTGTGTGTTCTTTCTTTCTGATACAAATGCAGTACTCGGCATCCAATGGCTGCAATCTTTGGGTGAGGTCACCTTGAAATTTCTAACTGTGGAGCTAAAATTCCAATCTAATGGAAAGACAGTAGCGTTAAGACTTAGAGTGATGTCAAATGGAGGTCCATGTGTTGTCACCTTCAAACGGATGAAGCGGTTGATTTGCCATGATCAAGTTGAGTAGAAAGCAAAATGTGCTATCATGCCTACCATTCCTAAAGAAGAAAAGAGAACTTATCATCCAAATGTGCAAGTGTTGCTAACTAAGCAAAGCAAGGTTTTCAGTGGCACACCTCCTGGAAGACATCCTAAAAGTGGTATTGAGCATGTAATAGAATAAGAAGCAAAACCAATCCTCACCAGGTATTCAATAAGCAGTTCAAAAAGTTTGACTTGATATTTTTTTATGATATCTTGATTTCCTAAAAAACATGGGAGGAGCACATGAGGCATTTGGATGAAGTTTGGGGTATCCTTGAGGCTGAATCTTTGTTTGCTAAAGAGTCAAAGTGTAATTTTGAAACAACGGAACTCTTATACCTTGGTCATGTGATCAGCTCAAAGGGTGTGAGTGTTGACCAAGAAACGATCAAGGCAATTTTAGATTGGCCTCCACCTACACAACTACTCTCAATTAAAAAGTTTTTTTAATCCTTGTAGCTTCTCTAGGAGATTTGTAAAGGGATTTTCAAAATTGAATGCTGCACTTACGGAACTTACCAAAAAGAGGGCATTTTTATGGTCTAATGTAGCACAGGAATCTTTTGACCAATTCAAGCAAATCATGAGCACATCTGTAATGTCCCCGTTTTCCAATGCCCTAAAATTACAATTGCAACTTAGTCCATAGAACATATCTTTTCCACTAGGATTAGGAACATTAACTCAATCATACGAAACTAATCTCATTAATGGAGTTCCTTTGTAATGTCCCAAAGTGGAGTTTACCATCTCATAACCAACCATAACTTAGTCTACTAGGAGCCTCGAGAGGGTGCCACTAAACGACCCAATCTAACTACGCCTGAAAGCACGTCATATTCAAATCATGGCACACATGCCAACATCCCACAAGCGGAAAGAACATCCAACAATGGACCAGTTCCCCCCTTGGTGTAACCCACAAGCGGTAGGAATGTCTACTATGACCAATCCCCCCCCCCTTGGATCAACCAAATTGCCTCTCGGCCCACAAGAGGCAGGAATGTCAACTATGACCAGATTCCCCCTCTTGGGGTGGCGTACTTCATTCAAGGGAGCCAGTAAACCACATCTCCCTAACTCATTTCCTCCAACTCATATGTGATTGATTATGGAATAACCACTCGTATATGTAAACACATAGTTTAAGTATTAATCCTCTTGCACTCAATAACTAGTAATGCATATAATAGAATTGATTGTATATATTCGGGTCGAATACATCGTTATCCATAATGGCCATATAGGCAGATCGAGTGCAATTATCTATTCTTGCACATAGGCAGATCAAATACATAAAATACTTAAGCTCCATACTGATTCATGGATGCAATGTCAACAGCTGAATATATATCTAGAGTCTGATTTCTCATATCAGATTAATTTCTTAGATCAATCTCCTTCAAATGGAGTTCTTGTATTTTATTTCCTTAATGACTGCTCTTTCTTCATAGTCTGCTCTTAAAATCTGAATAATATTCTTTTAGTACTGCTGCTCCTTTCCAACTTCCCTTACTCATCCCCGTCTTTCCCTACATAAATACCACTCCCTTTTACAATGGTCACAGCCTTTCATAATTACCACCTAGAGTCACAACCTTTCATAATTACAACCCTTTGAAAAAGTTGCAACCCTTCATTATTGCTGCCCTTTGAAAGAGTCACTTCCTTATTTCCTTCACATTCCTTTCTTCTTACATTAATCCTTTAATTGTTATGCTCCCCTCTTTCTTCCTTCCTCCCTCCTCTCTCCTTTCAAATGAACTCTCCTCCTCTTTATATCTTATGTTGAGGAAGTCACAACTCTTCATTGCATATCTCTTGACCTTTCATTAAACTAATTAACTTGTAATTATATTATATTTTTTTAATATTTTTTTTATTTATGTATTTTTGTGTTTAATTTTATTATTACTATTTATTATTAAATCCTATTCCTGAAAGGGGACATTGCAACGTCTTGTTTTGTCCATACCTGATTTCTCCAAGCCCTGCAAGCTTGAGTGTGATGCATCTAGAGAGGGAATAGATATTGTCCTAATGAAAACCAAGCACCCCATTGACTTTGAAAGTAGAAAATAAAGGGGGGAGAAAAGAGCTACTCAATTTATGATAAGAATATGCTTGCCAAAATGCATGTTTTGGCAAAGTTCAAACAAGATTTGGATGGTGGTATGTTCATTGTTAAAACTATCATAATAGCCTCAAGTATTTCCTTAATCAAAAAGATCTCAATGATAGGCAGGAGAAATGCGTTAGTAAGCTACAAGGTTACAATTTTGACATTGACTATGTCAAAGAGAAGAACATTGTGGTTGATGCTCTGTTAAGAAAGCCACATTTGAGTACCATGATGGAAATTACAACTAATTGGAAGGAGCGAATTCTTGGGTGGTACTTTGTAGGATGAAAGGTACAAAGCAGTGAATGAATTGATTCTCTACAAGGAAAGAACCTTCCCAGTATTGGGTTAGACAATTCATCACAAGAATACAAAGAACCATTTAGGTAAGAAGATAATCATGTGTCAAACCCAATACAGAACCACCTATATCATATATATGATATTATGAAGTCATATCTAATACAGAAGATACTTAGCTAGAACGGAGATGTGAAATCAGATCTAGATCTATGCTTTATTCACACAAGCTCACAGGGTCAAGATATGACAATACCCAAAGGAAAGCCTTCAGAGAGTCCCAGGTTTTCAACCAGATCTGACCATGCTAAAACTTGATCACTTAAGATCAGTACAAATTAAGCTTTAACGTTCACAACCTTTTCCAATCAAACTTCACCCTTGAGACCTGTCACCATTTTAAAAACCAGCAAGAGAAAAAGATCTGAAGTATGAAGAGTTAGATCTGATCACAGTTAGTTCGAATCAAGCTCTGATACCATGTTAATTTTAGTAATCAGATCTAAATATTAATTAACTTTGAATCTTTGAACAAACTATGAGCAATTATTAGACTGAGAATAATAGAGTATCACTGAAAGTTAAAGTTAATAATCTGAAATTAATTTAGACTAAATTCCTTAGGCTAAAGTGAACAACAACGAAATGGAGAAAAACATGAACACAAAGTTATCCTGGGAAAACCTCCCTCTTGGAGGTGAAAAACCCAGCAATCAAGATGATCTGATAATGCATTCAAAGTAACAACTTACAGCACATCAATATCTCTCCTCAGTCCGATTCAGATCTGAACTTAAACATAGTGAATGCAAATGCAGTGGCAAAGAGGTAAGTCGCAGCCATTAGTGCATATGTTTCTCAATGGCACACTAAGTCTCTCCAGCAGTAGTCAGAACTGATTATGACATCCAAATTGCTGAAGATCACAGTAATGTATGTGCAGATAGAGCATCAAAATTGACGCCAATTACACTTGATCGCTACATTCCAAGTTGTAGCATATACAGATCGCAATAGCAGGAAATCGCAGTAGCCGATAAGTTGTGAGAATGCTGCCAACACAAAGGATATTGCAGTGCTCATGTAATGAATATTCCAATTGCTTGTGCTGATGGGGCAGTCGATCTCCGATTGCCAAGTATGAATTCCAGCATCTATCATCATAGAGAATCACCTTGAACTCATCAGCAGATCGCATGTGTGAGATTCTCGAATCGCATAGTATATATATGTTTTACAATAATCAAATCCTCATATATATGAGGTAGAACAATTACAATGCAAGGTCGGCCTCTAAGGCCGACCTTGAAATTACAATAAAACCTTTCATTTGTATTGACACCATAGTTGGGCCCATCCCATAATTAATTCAATTTATATTATTTTAATTCTTTAATTAAAATAACTAGCATAAATAAATTATTTAATTCTCCAATTAAATAATTTAATCTCTATATTTTTTAATTCTCTAATAAATTATTTAATTCTTCAATTAAATAATTTAATCTCACAATATATTATTTAATTCTCTAATTAAATAATTACTTCATCCAATCTCACAATTAAATATATTATTATTTAATTCTCCAATTAAATATATTATAATTTAATTCTCCAATTAAATAATTAATTCATTATTTTAATTCTCCTAATTAAAATGATAAATTATTTAACTTTCCAATTAAATAATTAATCTTACAATGGATTATTTATTTAATTCTCCCAATTAAATAAATAATTAATCCTTCCATAGATTATATTATTTAATTCTCCAATTACATATATTATTTAATTCTCCTTAATTAAATAATTAATTAATTCATTATTTTAATTCTCCTAGTTAAAATAATGTGAGGCTAGAATCTGATCTAGCTACCAAACATTAACATTGTTCAGTGATTCAGAGCAATTGACTTGGTTCGGATTGATGGTATGTTTTATTAATTAAGCTTGTCTTAATTAATGTTGACTTTGGAGCCATTTAAAAAGTCAATTCATTAAATGATATTATATGCTTTTGACTTGGAAGCCTTTAAGTGAAAATGTTATAATATGGGGTTATAATTGAATATTAGTTTGATTATTCAAACTAAGGTATATGGCACTCACTTTTTAAGTTATGTATTGAGTGAGCTTGAAGTTGAATCGTGGCTTCTTGAGGAAGCCAATTGCTTGTTAAAATGGTCGAATTCTTTGGAGGAGTTATCATAAAACATTTTTACAAACTTGAATATGTTGCTTGTGATTGTGTGAGGGTTTGAAGAGGGAATTTAGAGCAGAGAACGATACCATCTCTGTTGCTGGGCACTTTGAATCAGCACGTGCTGGTGAATTGAACCTATACGCGTGGACTGGAAATTCTGAGAAGTTTGGAGAAGGGACTGCAAGTCGACAAGGATTGTGACTTATTCAGCGTGCTTGGATAATGCAATTGAATGCGGTCGAAAGAGTGGACTGTTTCTAATCTCTATGGCGTGAGAATTGTTCCCAGTGTATGTTGTCCACCTACTAGCTGCTACAACAGCATTCAGCGTTTGACTTTGCTCTTAATTTGTATGTCGTGGCTTCATGAAAAACGGTTGGTACTCATTCAATTTGTTAGAAGTAATAATTCTGGTTTAAAAGTTCATTTGTGGAAATCAGTAGCTTGACGTCAAGAGTGAATCTTTGGAATTGTTAATTTCATGTTAGGTGGTTTCTTTATATATTCGAAAATACAAAAAAAGTTGTATATTTGCTTAAGTGAAAAATACCAAAAACAATTACTTTCAGAGTCAGAATAGATTTGTAGTTGACTTATAAGGAAAGAGCCAGTCAAGCTCTTCACATCACCAAGGATTTTTCAAGTCCTTATAGCTGTTAAACAGTGTCAAGTGTGTCAATAAAACAAGATTGAGCACATTCTTCCTCCTGATTTGTTGCATCCCTTGCCCATCCCCAATAAAAATGGAAAAATATCTCAATGGAATTCACTACTAGTCTACCCAAAGTACAAGGGAAGAGTTGTATCTTTGTTATTCTTGACAAATAGACTAAATTTGCACACTTCTTCGATATTTCTGTAGTGTTAACAGCAACTCAAGAGGCAAATTTGTTCTTGAAAGAAGTGTTCAAGTTGCATCGTTTGCAAAAAAAGAGTATAAGTGATAGAAACAGAAAAATCCTAAGTCTGATTTGGCAGGAATTGTTCAGATTGAGTGGGACTGAACTCACTTCTAGCACCAGTTATCACCCACAAACTGATGGGCAAGAAAAGATTGTTAACCAGTGGTTGGAAGGTTACCTCAGAAATTATGTTTCAGTAAAGCAAAAAGCTTGGATAAGATGGCTTCATTTGGATGAGTATTGTTATAATCCTACTAAGCACATATCTATTAAGATGTTTCCATTTATGGCATTGTATGGGTATGAAGCTCCTTGCTTCATTAACTTATTGTTTGCTGATAGTAGAGTGTCCCAAGCTACGGATTTGTTGCAGAAGAGTCGTGCATAATGAAATTTTTTAAGGACAATCTCTAGCACACTCAAGAACACCAAAAGTTGTATTCAGATCAGCATTGTATACAGCGTGGATTTAAAGTTGGAGATATGGTTTACTTGAGTTTGCAGCCCTACATGCAATCTCCTTCAAGAAAAGTGGATGAAAGAAGCTAAAGCCACATTTTTATGGCCCATCCAAAATCTCCAAGAGGATTGGAGAAGTGGCTTACGAGCCAGAGCTAGCTATTTGAGAGTAGCAAGGTGCATAATGTGTTCCATGTGTCACACCTCAGTGTGATGACCCCGAATCTTAGTAGTCGGCCCATATGTTTTGTGCTTAAAAATTTTATTAAATGAAATTTTAATGTAAGTTTTGGGCCAACCTAGTTATAGACGAAATTATAGAATATTTTATGGAGTGAAATCGAGGGCAGGGTGTAGGGTTTCGAATGCACTCTGGCCAAAGCTACAATGGTGGCTTCCGAGCTCGCTGGCCTTTCAACAGACAACTGCAAACCAATGATTTCACACGAGCAGGATCCCAGAAGGAGCGAGCATGGAAGGATCCGGTTTTTTTCAACAATCGAACGTTGTATAGGAGGCATGGTGGTGAAAGATGGATCAGGGATCGATCTCACCAGATCAAGAAGAAACCATTCAAGATCGAGAATGGTTTTGACTTTAGCAAAATTGGAAGGAAGTTTTGGAGGTCAAAACCTAAGGTGAAGGAGAATGAGCAACCTCAGCAGGTAAGTTCGAATATAGAACATGCCCTTGTCACTTCAATGATGCTAGATAATAAAGAATGGTAGACTCTATGAGTTTTTTAAAGAGAAAGCCTTTTTTTATGAAATGGGCGGGGATCATGACTTGCTTTCGATAAGATTTGGAACTGATTTGTGAAACACTTAAGTAAAAATTGTATACTGAAAACCCTTTCAAATGGCTTCTTCCTAGTTATTTGTCCAACAGGGAAGGACAAGGAGTGGGTTTTAAACCACGACCCATTTCTGATTGAGGGAAAAGGATTATATTTTGTGGATTGGAAACCGAACTTTGATCCTGTCTCAGAGAAAATAAAAGAAATTCCTATCTAGGTTAAAATGCCTAATCTCCCTCATGAATATAGGGACCAAGCGACTATAAAATTGATAGGAGATATGTTGAGAACTTTTGTGCAGTTTGAGGCGATGGATGGCAGAGACTTCTCCATATATCCGCAAGTGTTGATTCTTGGCAGGAGGCCCATCTATTTCTAGACATCATTGAAATAAGGACTGATGAAGGGCTTTGGAAACAAAAGTTAGAAATAGACAATAGTGAAGAATAAAAGAATGATGACAATGGTAATGAAGGGTTGTGCAAAGATCAGGAAATGGACAAAGGTAAGGGACTGGAGAATGAAAGGTTGAATAAACTACTATTAAAGATTTCAGCAAGTCAGAGAAAAGCACATGTGGAAGAACAAATTATGGGAGCAACACTGGGAAATAGTTGTTATGTGGAAAGTGCTCAGGTTGCCATGGTAGGATGGGATAAAATCCAAAAGGCGGAGATTATCAATATTTTTTAGGAGAATGGAAACTACTATGCAAAGTCAGAACATTACAACTCTGTCCAAGGGGACGTGAATCTGAGCGGTGATGGTGGATATGCTCCTCCTTTGGGGATGCAGGCTAGTGGGGTGAGGAGCGATGAAGAATCAGATGAAGGAATAATGGTGTCAAAGATAGGGGAAGAGCATATAAGGCAACTGGGACTGGATAGGGTGGAGGGTGTCCTTCGATCTGCAAGAGAGAAGGACCAGTCATAGGTATAAATGGAAAGGAACAGAGGGTTATATATGACCTGTAAAGCTAATGAGTTGATAAATTGCAATATAGATCAAGACCCTAAATGTCCATTACAGGGTACTGGGGAGGATAGAGATGTCGCTTTAAGGTGCAGGATTGTGAATCTAGTTCCTGATTTTATCCTACATTCAAGAACAATGGAATGTGTTGTTGGGATGCTAAGCACACTTAGTCCAATGAGCAGGAATGAAATTGAGGAAGATGGTGGGTTCAAAGACATTCAAATTTCACCCATTCGTAATCTAGAAAGCTCTTTTGAAGGGGTTAAATATAGTAGTGGGGACATGGATGAAGCGGAGTCGGAATATGCATCTCAGGAGGAGGGAGGTGTGGATGACCAGGGGTTCTTAGATGACTTGGATGTTGTTGAGCTTAGAACAATAGATCAGACCCAGGTGATCAACATCAAGCCCAAGATCGGGGAGAAGAAAAAGAGGGGTCGAAAATTGAATAAAGTGAAGATCGCGCAAAGCAAAATATTGAGCTCGGGCAAGAGCATAGGAAAGGGATATGCCCTTTCCCGGGAGCCACGAAGGTCCTTTCATGGAATGTCAGGGGTTGTAATGCCCCTAACAAGATTCGCCTGATCAAAAGATGTTTTGATTAGGTAAGACCGGATGTTATTCTTTTACAAGAGACTAAGCTTAGTGGGGAAGATGTAACGTGGTTTAAGAGATGTTTCCCTTGATCGAGTTGTTGCTTCTCTGATGTTGTAGGGGCTTCTGGGGGTTTGGGGGTGCTATGGTGTAATGACACTGTTGATATCAGGATTAAAGAGATTAGTAGAAATTGGGTGTGGGTGGAGGAGGTGGAATCTAAACAACTTTTTACTAAGTTCAATATCATTGATATTTATGGCCCTAATAGGCCTGCTCTGAAGAAAGGTTTATGGCAGGACTTAACCAGAATCTTAGAAGATCAGTCAAATGGCTTATTAGTGTTGGGTGGGGATTTCAATGCTATTCTCAGCCTGGCTGAAAAATTGGGGGGGGTGGTTGGGTTGGCCAAAGTCAAAGGGACTTTGATGAATTTACTACGAACAATGGTTGGATTGAGGTGGAGATGAGAAATGGACATTTTACATGGACCAATAGGAGAAGTGGTTTTCTTAACATTGCCGAGAAACTAGATAGGTTTCTTATAGCAGGAAATTGGGCAGAGAAGGATTCGATTTGCAATGCTGAAATTCTCCCCATCACGGGGTTAGATCACTATACAATAAGCCTACGAATCCAGGAAGATATGGCTTCAGACTGAGCTACTTTTAAATTTGAAATAATGTGGCTGCGGCACAAGGATCTCAGGGATAAAGTCTTGGAGTGGTGGTCTTCAGCCCCTCCGAGAGAAGGTAATAAATCATTCATATTCTTTAAAAAACTTCAATTCATTAAGGAGCAGTTAAAGATATGGAGTAGGGAAGTTTTTAAAAATATTTTTGTTGAAAAATTGAGAGTAGAGGAAGAATTACATGATTTGCATTCTAAGATCATTGAACATGGTATGGAGGAGGTTGATTATGTTTTGGAGAAAGGCTTAAACGAGTATATTGAAATTCTTGCTCGAGAAGAGATTTTTTGGAGGCAAAAGTCTCAGGATATTTGGTTAAAGGAGGGGGACAGGAACACAAAAAAAAATTCATAACTCAGTCAAAGTGAGGAGATCTTGTAATAAAAAAATTTCTATTAGAGATGAAAGAGGGGTTGTGTTGCAATGTCCGGAGGAAGTCAATAATGAAGCAATTAGATACTTTAAAAATATTTTTCAAGGGGACCTTTTGATGAATGGTGCAGATGATGATATTCTTGAGGTGATTCCAAGATGTGTCACTGATGATCAAAATAACATTCTAATGAATCCTGTAACAAAAGAAGTCAAGAAAGCCATTTTTGGTTTGGGAGTGAAAAAGCCCCGGGCCCAAATGGGTTTCCAGCCATTTTCTTTCAAAAGTTTTGGGACATTATCGGTTCAAAGGTATGGGAAGTTGTTGAGGAATCTAGAAAAGGTGGTTTTGTATTAAAAGATTTTAATAATACTTTCATTGCTCTAGTCCCTAAGAAGGCTGAAAGAAACACTTTTGCAGTGTTCAGGCCGATATCATTATGTAACACCATATAAAATTATCTCTAAAATCATTGCAACAAGGCTGAAAGGGATATTGGATATGGTCATTTCCAGTGAACAAAGTGGTTTTTCCCCAAATCGATCCATTTATGAGGGTATTATTGTGGCTCATGAAGCTATCAACTCTATGCTGAAAGCTGGAACAGAGCGGATGATGATTAAATTGGAAATCAGGAAAGCTTATGAAGTTAACAGGGGTTTTCTATTGAAAGTGCTGGAAAAGTTTGGTTTTTGTTTGGAATGGGTTAGATGGGTCGAAAGTTGTATTAGCTCCCCAAGATTTTCACTTTTGGTAAATGGTAGTCCCCAAAGGTTTCTTTGACTCAAATAAGGGAATCAGACAAGGTGATCCAATATCTGCTTTCTTTTTATAATAATGGCGGAAGCGTTGGGTAGGTTGATTAGTAAAAGGGGGAACGAAGGGCAGTGGAAAGGAATCAAGGTGGCGGAGGGTCTTGACTCCTTATCACATCTTCAATTTGCAGATAATACCTATCTTATGGGGGTGGCTTCTCTAAGAGAAGCAAGGGTAATGAAAGCAACCTTGGATAAATATAGCAGAGCCTTGGGTCAATGTATTAATTGGCAAAAATCATAAATATATTTCTTTAATACTAGTTTGCAGGTGCAAAGAGAGATTTGTAGGATTCTTGGGATGAGAGTGGGTTCTCTCCCTGGCAAGTATCTAGGGGTTCCATTGTTTAGTGGTGCTTCTAAACCCAGTTTGTGGAAAGATCTTGAGGACATTTGTTTTAAACGTATGGAGGGATGGAAGACTAAATGCTTAACATCTACTGGCAAGATTTTAATGCTCAACTCTGTAATTTCAGCTATTCCTGTCTACTCTATGATGTGCTTGAAGATCCCAAGCAAAGTTATTAAACTTATAGAACAAAAAATGAGAAAGTTCTTTTAAAACGGGGCTAGTGATGAGGACAAACGCCCTTTACTTGCTTGGAATCAAATATGTAAAGCTAAGACTGTTGGGGGTGCGGGGATCAGGGATTGGAACCTGATGACTATGGCTTTAGGTGCAAAATTAGTTTGGAGTATGTATAAATTTCCGAATTTGCTATGGGTGAAAATTTTAAAGGCCAAATACTTGGATAGCGTGGAGAATTGTAGGATATTGACAGTTAGAGACCCCCCAAAGGGCTCGGCTATCTGGAATTTCATAGTGAGTTGCAAATCAGTTATAATCAACCACCTTACATGGCAAATAGGGAATTGACACAATGCCAAATTTTGGGAGGACTCTTGGAGTGGATTTCCAACTCTAAAGGACAATGCTGATTTTCATGATTTAAGAGGTTTTTTCTCTCAAAGGTGGGGTGACAGAGTGAGTAATTATGATGAGCAAAAACAGACTAAATGTGGGCAGGTTTGGGGATGGAAGAGCTTAGATGGGCTTGGTCTTTCGGATATGCAAGTAAACCAAATGAATGAATTATTTTTACAGCGGACTAATGTGATATCTCAAAGAGAGGACAAGGTACTTTGGTGTGCTGCTAAGAGTGATGAATACTCAGTTAAGATAGGATATCAAATTTTGGATCAAACAAAAGGTGAGAATGTTTTGGGGACGGGAATGCTTACCAAAGGCAGGCGCTTTTGCATGGTTGGCTGCAAAAGGAAGGATCTTAACAGGGGAACGAAGAAAGCGACTGGGTTTGTATGGGCCCTCTAGGTGTGCTTTATGTGAAGAGGAAGAAGAGAGTGTTGATCATCTGCTTCTGAATTGCAAAATAGCTAAGGATTGCTGGGATATGCTTAGGTGTAAGTTGGGGTGGCAGGGCCCCTTACAGAATAACTTAAGGTCGGTCTTGATAGGGTGGCCATGTAAACAGAAAAAATTAGTGTTATCAAGTGTGTGGAGTGTCAGTCCCTCAATATTAGTGTGGGAGCTTTGGAAGGAAAGGAACCGTAGGATTTTTTGTTGGGAAAAAGGAACTGATAGAAAGAATTATGTTCAGGATTAATCATTCAATAGAAGAGGTGGTTGGGGCTGTCACGGGACTTATACATGATCAAGTTCCTTACAAATTAGGTGATCAAAAATTGCATGCATGCTGGCCGAGGATTAAACTTAGAGTGAAGAATGCCTGTGTAAAGAGAAGACAGGGAAAAAATCTAAGAAGGGATGTGAGATGGCAGAAACCTAAGGAGGTTCTAGGTAAAAATTAATTTTGATGGAGCAGCAAAACAAAACCGTAGTCAGTCGGGTGCAGGGATAACAGTTAGAAACAGCAATGGGGAGACTTTGGCTATAGGGGCTCAAAGATTATCATTTGGTTCGAATAATGTGGCAGAAGCAAAAGCTGCTTTATTAGCTGTGAGAATTGGAAGAGTGATGGAGTTTAGGAAAATCTAGTTAGAAGGAGACTCCTTGATTATCACTCAAGCTATAAGTAAGAGGAAATTGGATGCTTGGCATCTGCAACCATTCATAGACACAATTGTGGAGTTGAAGCACTTTGAAGATTTTATGGTTAGTCATATCTTCAGGGAAGGAAATGTTGAGCCAGACATTTTATCAAAATGGGCAATGTCTATTGAAAAAGTACAGAAAATTCACTTTGAAGACCTAAGGATTGAATAAGGCTTGGTTAGTTAATTCTTTATTCACGGGGTGATATTAATAATGACCTTTCTTCATTTTTTTTTTAAAAGATTAATATCGTACATGGTAGAAGAGATAATGGTGAAGTGTATGGCAACAAATGATACATGATTACAATTTAAAAAGATGGGTGGCCCAAAGGAATGAAATATGAATATATTTGGCACGATCTTGTGTTTATCATGTGCAGATGAGTTATTACTTTAAATGGTGTCCTTAGCAATGGTGCATTTATGATTGAAAGTGACTTTTGAAGGGAGGTTAAGTTGGTTGGGAAGGATGAATGTCTTGTCTTTCTTAATTTCCACACGAGTGATGGAGATATGTGAATCCTATCTTGGGAAAAGCCGATGTTTTGTCAATTTAAATCTCTCATTTGAAAGTGAAAATGCAAATCTCAACATTGCAAAGAAGGTGAAAACAGGGGATTTGCGGGTGCTTTGGACTAATGGAGGCAATGTTTACGGTGTCAACTCTGAAACAGCAGAAGACTTTTCTGGTGCCTACTCGTAAGGAGAGACTCCATGGCCTGCTGTTAATTAAGTCAGACAAAATGGGTGAACTCCTAGAAGGGGTGTTGGGGCCGAAATTCCAGGAGCATAAGTTGCGATGGAGAGCAAACTTGGATGTCATCTCTATGGTAATTGCTTGGGGTTTAGAGCTTGGGGATAGCACAAAAACTGTTCTTTGGGTGGCCACGTCTATTTTTGAACACGGTTTGCTAGTGGGTCTCGACCACATCCTTGAATGGGCAATTCGAGGGGTAGGAACAGACATCTCATAAGGTATTGAAGATGAGGAGGAAGCACAGAAATTCGGGGTGATTCCTTTCGTCCGTTGGTTTGGGAAAATTGACAAAGAAGAATATAAATTGCAAAGGCTACTCAAATGGGAAGAAATGAAGCTTGAAATTAGGCGCCAAGAATTTGCTATGCTAATGTTTCCAAATGAGGTGTCGTGTCTTTCAAGGACACGAGCTACTACCAGGCGCCGAGGAATAAAGGTGTAAGCCGGGTCTGATAGGTTTTGTTTGTCTTGATGTATTTCTGTTTTGTGAATCTTTGTCGAAAAGTATAGCATTTTTTTAAAATTGTAAAGGAATGGGGATTGATTATGTATAGCTTTATCTGTGAAACGAGACTAGTCAAGCTGAATGTGCTAATGGAAGCTTTTTGGGATAGTGTCAAATGATGGAATGAAATTGACTGGATCGTGTTGTTAGTTTTTCTGCTTTAGCATCCGAGTGGGGAGGTTTTTCAAAAGAATGTAAATACAGATGGTTGTATTTTTTGGGTAGTTTTCTGTTTTGTGTAGATGCATTAGGTTGTTTGGGTTGATGGCTTTTTCTATTATGTAACTCTATTTACAATATCAATAAAAAAATCACTTATTACCGAGCAAAATAAAAATTATAGAATATTTTAATATTTAGTTTGGGCTGACCTAGTATGATATTTGCTTAATAAATAAATAAATAATTTTATAAATAAGTTGGGCCAACCGATGCTTATGGCGGTTAAATTGACCTAGCTAGTGGAGGGCGTCAAAAGGTTATTTCTACTTCTGCATTAAACAAATGCACAGTGAGCATGGATGACCACCTAAGCTCCTCACAATTGGTAAGATGAAACCCTTACCAGTCCCTCCTAATCATCTAATAATTACTTGGTTCAATCATTTGCTTAGATCGCTCGTATCTGACATCTCCTTCCTACTCGGGCTTGGTCTAGGTGCAGATCATTAAGGAGGTCATTATTATAGCAATTTCAAAGATCTTAAGGGCTTTACAAGAGTTGGTAGGCACCCTAAGCATTGGAAGCCAAGGGAGATCTTCCAAGCAGGAGTCAGACTGTGATATAACACCATCCATACCTAGGAGCAAGGGGAATGTCTGAGTGAAAGGAAAGGCGAGCATCTCAACCCACTAAACAATCTTTAGTACTTCTCACACAACTCGGACTATGTTATACCCATCCATTCATTTGCTTAGATCGCTTGTATATGACATCTCCTTCCTGCTCGAACTTGGTCTAGGTGCAAATCATTAAGGAGGTCATTATTATAGCAGTTTCAAAGATCTAAAGGGCTTTACAAGAGTGTGGTAGGCACCCTAAGCATTGGCAGCCGAGGGAGATCTTCCAAGTAGGATTCAAACTGTGATATACCACCATCCATACCTAGGAGCAAGGGGAATGTCTGTGTGAAAGGAAAGGCGAGCATCTCAACCCACTGAACAATCTTCAAAACTTCTCACACAACTCGGACTGTGATATACCCACCCATTCATTGTACAAAGGGCAGCTAGAGTACTTCTGGGACCTCAGATAATCATATGTAAGTCTACAGATCAGAGATGTGTACATTCTGGATAGGTGTTTGAATAATAAAGCTAATTGTAATTGAGGTGTCTACTGATTACTCCTATAATGATGCATTTATAACTGAGAAAATATTTCTAAGTTGCATGATTTTGTTGGCTAAATAACAAAGCAAATTTCATTTACTCAAGTATTGCAATCATTTGTGAGTCAGCATATTTCACTCAATAAGGCACTTGAACATAATATCATTGCCTCTTCTAAATTGCCCCTTTGGATGAAGAAGGGAAACTTATTTTTGTTCCAGAAGCAATGATTGATATAAGAGAGAATACTTTGAGGAAGAGGACCATGAGAGAATATTTGGTTAAATGCTAAGTTACCGGATCCCCTTGTTTTGCCTCAAATCCTGGTTCTGATTCTGCTCAGATTCTGCCTAGATTCCGACAGGATTCTAGACTGGAATCCGGATTCTCTGTGGATTCTGCAGTGCAGAATCCACGGAGAATCCAGATTCCAATCCGGAATCCTGCTCGAATCCAGAGGGATCCACAGGAATCCATAGTTGTGGATGCCCAAAAACGGGCCACATGCCAAAAAAAATTTAAATATAAAAGGCATCTAAACCCTAATTTTGACCAATAAAGCATGCATTTGGTCATTTGATGATCATTCATTCATCTCTCAAGCATTTTTCACCATTTTTGCTTTGTTCTACAGTTGTATCATTGTTCTACAGTTGTAGCCACAAAAGTTATACAAAAAGTAGGACACAAACTACTGGAAGCAACTAGGTTAAGATGCACAACAACTAATTACCACTTCTTGGCCTTTTGAACAAAGTTCACTAAAATCATTGAGTCCATATTTGGCAGATACATCATAATATAAGCAAAGAAAATTCGTCATACTACCACAACATCCTGGTAACCCTATACACACAGCACATACTTAAATGTGTAATGACATTTTGAGACTTTTGCAAAGTATGTGTTGTGGCTCCACAAGAAACACCCCATTTTGTTTGGCTCTTTGGCCATGGGGACCCCCTGCTTCTCCTTATGTTTTGACCCCTATCCTTTTGGATGTTTTCTCGGGGTCCTTTTGAAGACAAGCCAAGTCCTTTTGGACTTTCGCACCTTCGAACTTGCGGGGTCTTTCCACCTCCAAAAGTACGAAGGCCCGAAAGTGCGGAAGCCCAATCCCATAATAATCTTTCGACGTTTCGGTCACCGAAACACCGAAAGATATGAGGGTCATGACTTCGGTGTTTCGGCCTCCGAAACGCCGAAGTCTGCGTGAGGTCACCTCATCCCGTGGGTTTTAGAAGGGACGCAGTCCATTTTTTACTTCACTTTTGCTTTTTGCCTCCTCGAGCTCCTACGCCCTGTCTTCTTCCGCGCGTTCATCTTTGCTCTCGTTCATTGGTGCTCTGCATGCAGATCGTGGGTTCTCCTCTGTGCTGCGGATTGTCTTCCTCCTCCTCACCCACCTAGCAGGTTGGTCTTGTTGACTCGCTGTTAAGTTTCGGTTAGGGCTTTCTTTTTCTTCTCCTTCTTTCCTTGTTTCTTTCGTTTTTCTTTTTTGGTCTTGTTTGCGGCCTTTCCTCGCTTGCTTTTGGGTCTCCTTTCTGTTTGTGGTCGTTTAGGTCTTAAGCCCTAGGTAAATCTGGTCTTAGCAAATTTTGGAGTGACTGATCTCAAGTTTCTGTTGTGTAAGGGGTAATTGAAGAAAAAAATTGTAGTATTATAATTAGAACATTTTGGAGTGACTGATCTCAAGTTTTTGTTGTGAAAGGGGTGATTGAAGATTTCCGTTTGCTGGTCATACCACTTCCCAGGCAGGTCGTACAATTTTTAAAAAAAATGCTGTGTAGTTTGATGGTCTAAGTGTTGCATTTATATTGATGTTTCCTCTGCTGTTGTAGATGCCTTTTCTTTGCATTGCAGGTCATTCATTTGGGGAGTATTTGTTAAAGGAGGGTGTACCATTTGCATCAACGGTACCCTAAGTTGCCGATTCTGGTTCTGATTCAGATTCGGTTCCCGGATTTGGCAAAAAAAAATGGGGCAGGTTCCAGTACCGTGGGTATATATATAGATATTTTCATATGTATGTGTGTATGTATGTATGTATGTATGTTCATAGATTCATACATGTAACACGTTCAATGTTCATTCATCATTGGTTCAAAACTTCAAACGTATAATAATAATAATAAGAAGTTAGATACGTGATACTCATAAATCCATAATAGCCAATAAAACTATAAATAAAATACCTCATATATCATATTCATACTTTGCAAAAGTCTCAAAATGTCATTACACAATGAAAGTTTAAATTACAAGCCATATTTCATATTTAATATCCAAATTCATCTTCGAAGAAAAATGCTACAGCTGTAGAACAAAGCAAAAATAGTGAAAATGCTTGAGAGATGAATGAATGATCATCAAATGACCAAATGCATGCTTTATCGGTCAAAATTAGGGTTTAGATGTTTTTTAGATTTAAAAATAAATAAATGGCATGTGGGGCCCGTTTTTGGGCACCCACAGCCTTGGATGCCCATGGATTCTGCCCAGATTCCGCCCGGGAATCTGGATGCCTGTCCGAAATCCTGCTGGAATCCGGAAGGAATCAGAATCAGAATCGCACTGGAATCAAGATCCGGGGCTAAATGCAAGGATCCAGTAACTTAGACAGTCATGGCTGTAGGATGGCATGAGGGTTGTTGGGAGCTGAGCACCTAATTTTGGGGGTTTATTTAGTGCTATGTGGTGGCACCTTGGGTTGCTAAATCCTCTTCTGTCATTTTGGCATTGAGTTTTGGCATTTTGATGGAGTTTGTTACATATTATGACTGCTATACCTATTGCATCAGCAAAAAAATGCCTTGTTTCAGATTTGCATATGAATAAATCCTGTTTCAGACTGATAATCTTGCTTTATTTCATGTTGGGGCATCATTTGGAGTGTTTTTGGGAGTGTTTCATGTGAAGAGGCGATTTGGGTGTGAGTGGTGAAGTGTGTTGGTGGGTAATCTGAGGCGGTTTGCCTGCGGATCAGACCTGTAGCAGCGTACTACAGAGCACTTCCAGACCTGTATTGGTGAATGTTCATCAATCATTGAAGTATACTGTTGTTATTTCTAGTTGGGTGAATTACTTTCATGATCTGGGGTACCTTTGGAGGTGCTTAAGCAATTTAAAAACATATCAGCACTTGTATCAGCAATATTTTTCCTTATCAGTAGTTAATCAGTGATAATATTGCTTATGGGCTAACATAATAATGCCTTGGATGGAAAGCCATCTTTTTCATGCATTCTAGATTGTAACACTTGATGGTAGTACCGCCAGTGACTCGATTCTTGGTTTATTGTTGATACTTACCCCATTGAATAAGTGACTTATTGTAATCACTCACCACTGGATAAGTGGAAGAAGTTTGCTTTTACATTTCGAATTTGTAGAAGCTTTCCCATTGAAAGTGGATGTGCCCGTAAGCTTTCCCGCTGAGAAGTGGAAGTGCCATTGTAAATCCCATTGAGCAGATGGATATTTACTCTTTTCAAGACAATAATGCATCACTGAATAAGTGATATTAGTCAGCTTGATGCTTTGCTTTTAATAGTTTGTTTTCAATTAACTGTGGTCCTAAACACCATATGTTCTCACCTTGCTCTTTCTGAGATCTAGGTAATCAAAAGGTGGAAAGAAAGTTGTTATGCATCTCATTTACAATTGAAGCTAACATTTTCAACAAAAGAAAAATAGCGTTGTATGTTACACTATGCAATGGAAGACATACATGTTAAGCATTAGCAAAGAATGTTGCATTGGCCTTGCAGAACTCGCTACTTATCGATAAGCTCTCAGTACTGTTTGGCATCAACAATTATTTTCCTCAGAATGACAAAAGGTGATTTGTAGAGCTGGTTGCCAATGATTAGAATCACAGATTGTGAACTTGACTTTTGCATGCCAGCTTTTATTATATGGCCTTCTTAAAAAAATATCTTAAACATTTGAAGCCACTTTGCAGACAACTCCACCCTTGAAAGAATTCACGGCATATTGGGTTACATATTAAGTACACATCTCTTCGCCATGTTGAAAACAACCAATCGTATATGGTTGTGGATGTTAAATTGTGATTAAGTTCAACCTGTTATCAGTTTCTGCAGAGATTGATTATTTTTCCATACCATTGTCCGCAATAATGTGCAAAGGTTGTCCTTGGAACCCACATCTAAGAATGAAAGAGGTGCTCCTTTCCTTCAGAATTGAAGGTTGAAGGCTTGGGTTGAATTACAAGGATGCCAAGATTGGCATCAACCATAACAGATTCTCCCTAGCCACCAGACACTATATATGTAAACAGAGAATATGACCACGCTGATGCGATCAAGTGTTTAATGACTTGGATAATCTACACAACTTACCAATTTGGCCGTACATGCTATTTTCAGATCCTAGCTGTTCTCTGGGACCAGAGATGATTTTGATGTCGCTGGTGCAAGTGATGGTTAAGTGATAGCCAGATTGATATTGGGGTTCCCTTCCGTTGTCAGAATTTGTTCTGGTACTGCTGGATTGTTTCATTAATTATGCCCTGCATCCTCGGCACGAACTTTTAAACAAAGTTCCTCCTCAATCTTGTTGGCATATCTGTAGCCATCTCCAAGAGTGCTGACTGGGAGAAATTCCAACTCTATTTAGATATAAGGCCTGACTCAAAGAATCGCATCTCAAATAGCAACCTATCTAGATGGGAGCAATTGAATTTGGGAAAGAGTTGGAATGTGAGATGTGATCACTGATAATTACTTAAGGATATCCAGATTGCAACTTAGCCTACTCTTTGAGATCTGATAATGTAGCATTTCCACCTCTTAAATTCATAGACAATTTTTTCCAATGGTTTTTTCTCTTCGAAAGAGCACTAAAGAGTAGTTGAATCTAGACGTGACAGTTGTGCCACTGACTACAGAGACTTCAATTTGAATTCCCCATATTTTTCTCCAAACTCAACTGGTTTGAATAATATATAATGAAAAATAAATAAGAAACAGAGCAGAAATTGGCATACCTAGACCACTTGCTCTGCTCCACAGGGTTCCATGCTCGAGGCTTCGGCACATTGCAAGGTCCAACCGTCGACTGATACACAAGAACAGAATGAATTAAAAAGATCCTGAGCAATAATGTATGGATTTAAAGGGATTTGAATCGATCTCATGTCACAGGAAATTTTGAGAAGGGACGTTTAGATAACTGAAATTTGTACCTGCTGATAGAGGCCGTACAGAAGCGATGCCGTCTCGTCGGAGAAAGATGGAGCGGGCTTGGCAGATTCGTCAAATCCAGCATAGGCCGCTGCCGCATAAAATCGATCTGGATATGCTGCACTCGCCATTACAATTCTCTCCAAATCTAACCTAGCTATATGCAAAATTGTCGGTACTTCTTAATATAGATCCGCCGTAGTTCTTTTGCGCTCCATTCTTTGCTGTAATTTAATAACGGCTGGTTCTCGCACTCCAACGTCTCTGCAGTCGCCTGAGGCAGGCCTTTTGTTTCGGATCTTGGAATCGTTTTGACTTTGCAATTTTTCCAATTCAATATTATTTTCGAAATGAATGAATGAAGATTTTTATGACGTCCACCAGACCATCGGTCTGAGGGACCACGAAAAGTAGGCAAAATATGCAAATGTGTAGACCTTGTTATCTGTTGTTTTTGTTTTTGTTTTTGTTTGTTTGTTTTATTTTTTGTTTTTTGTTTTTTTGAGCTTAAACAAAGTTCACTTGTAAATATTGTCTAACGGTGTACATTTGATTATATTTAATAATAATAATAATTAGAAGATGTACTTTGGTGTATAATGGGTGTGTTGGAGATGTGTGGAAAGTCAATTAGGAAAATTTTGGTTCTTTTTTCATACATTTGTGTATTATATAAGGTTAATTAATAGGCTATTTGTTTATGTAAAAAAGATCAGAGTCGAAAATTGATCACTTCAAATCAACAATGCATCCACTAGCACAAATCCAAACATGATTGAAATAAAAACTTCTAAATTAGGAAGGTAATCAGGCTCCATCACCAACAAGTTCACGTTATGTCTGTGATAGAGAGGGATAGAGAGGGGGGGAGAAATGAGGATAGAGAGAGAGGGTTGGCTACAAGGCAACCAGAATGCACCCATTCATAACACTTGTTTTTTAAGTCTATTATATTTATACACTATGGAGGTGCATTCTAGTGGTCCCATAAAAGGCACCTACAAAGAGAGAGATATGAAAATATAATTTTACTACATAGTAAGGAGCATGGATTTCTTGGTGGTTGTTTTGGTAGTTATCTCAAGTGGGAGATCAAACACATCCCACAAATACATTTCTATTTTGAAAAGATGCTTGTGTGGGAAATGGAGGAGACAAGGTGTCACGAAAGAGAAGTAAGGGCAAAAGAGAAAGAGAGAGTG
>MU224923.1:2840103-2874352 GCA_018584345.1 Thuja plicata
TAGACAGGGAGAGAGATATTTAGATGTGGGAGATATATATGTAGAGAAGGGGGAGGGGGGAGATATTGGTTGGGTTGTTACCATAGCCAATAGCAAGAGTTTTAAGGGTAGATTTCCTCTCTCAAAAGGTGACAAAATAAGTCCAAGGTTCCTTGCATGGCCTAAGTATTGGTCGTGTAAGATGGTTCAATTAGTCATGTAGTTATTTGTTTATGGGGGCATTTGCTTGTAATTGTAGTGTCAAGTTCCTTGACATAATATATAATAGGATCAAAAAATTGAAATAATGGTTATATTCTTTCAATAATAGTTGCAATCATGAATCTAAAAATAAAATTTTCCTATTCCACCAACTTAATCTAACCAAAATCACAAAATAAATAACAAAAGAGATAAAGGGTTATGAGATGTAAAATAAAATCTACTCTTACTGAACAATGAGAACAAGCACATTCACCTTGCTATAGTAGATAGTTAGATTGGATCTCATAGAATTAAAAATGCATAAATTATAGGTGCTAAATTTTTAGGACGATGTAGACATTTAAATAGATTTAAATCTAAATAATATAAAATAAATCAATTAAAATATACTTTACATATTGAAATTGCTAACTTATGGGTAGGTTTTTCACACTAATACATTTAGTGTTATTTTCTGACGGCGACTTCCGATGGAGGGTAACTTTTTTGTGAAAATGATTTTTTTTGTAATTATCCTCGACAAAGTCAAAATTTTGATGGATAATTCTTAGAATATCAGAATTCTGACTTCATCGGGCTATACAAGCAAAAAAAAAGTGAAAACCAAATGATTTTGATTTTATGTTCGTCGCAGGAGCAAAGGAGCGCGAAGTCAGAATGTCAAATTGAGGTAGGAATTGTGCTAACCTACCATCGACTATAAATTGTGTTCAACAAGAGAAGCCCTAAGCTAGTAATTTGTCCTATTGTCATGTGCCCTACGCCAGTAGTTTGTCTGACTTTACAAGTTGTGGTTCAACAAAAAGAGCACGAGAACGAGGAAGACACTGACCCTAATAGGCCAAAGCAGCCCCAAGAATCATTCCTTCTTTCCAGGTTTGATCCTCTATACATAATATTTTCATCATAGTGTTTCATAGTGGGTATGCTCCTTATGGTTTTGCATTGCTTCCTTGTGTCTTATATCAATAATTTGTCCTACTTTCATGTGCCCTATGCCAGTAATTTTTTTGACTTTACAAGCTGCGGTTCAACAAAAAGAGCTGGAGAACAAGGAAGACACTGACCCTAATAGGCCAAAGAATCCCCAAGACTCATTCCTTCTTTCCAGGTTTGATCCTCTATATACAATATTTTCATCATAGTGGGTATGCTCTTTATGGTTTTGCATTGCTTCCTTGCGTCTTATATCAATAGTTTCCTCTATTCTACATTACAGTAATATTTTCTTCCCAAATAAACTAATAGAGGCTTGTGAGGTGTGCATCATAGGTTTTGGCTTTGTGTTGATGACTAATGTCATTGTTGGCATCATTGGTCCCAAGGTTCATGTTTAGAGCTACATTGAATTTAGGGCCATATAACTTTCTACATAAGATAAGGGGAAATTTTACATATTTCAAAGATATGCATCCAATTTCAAAGTGAACTTAAAGGGTAAATCATGTATAATTGATCACATGACCTTTATCCTAAGTGCATTGGGGATTGTATTGCAGTTTTGATTAGTGCCAACTTGCTATGCCAATATTCACTATAAATAGGTAACAAATTCATTGAGTGCAGTAGTGGCCAAGAGCGGGTAGGATTGAGAGAGAACGAGGTTGAGGTCTAGAAGTTTAGAGAAGAGTTTATTAAGTTAAATCAACCTAAGGAATTTGATTTGTGTACTCACTCTTGTTTAGTACGTGTATTATATTGAAATATAAAATTGAGGTCTAGATTTGTTGTAAGCCCTTGAAAAAGATATTCTGATGTAATTTGAAATTCTGGAGTTTAATATATTGTTCCAATTATTTTTCATATTATTATTAAAATGTTTGATTTTTCTTGTGCATGTTGATGAGTGTTTTAAGACAAGACTGCATAGATATGTAGCCTTTCATTAAAAACCCTTACTGCAATTGTGTCATAAATTCTTCAGCCTTGTCTATTTGAAGAGTGTTGAGTTGAGTTTGAGATTCATTTTCAATCATAGCGTGGAATTTATTGAAATTTCAAAGGCTTCAAATTTATTTTTCAAGAAGTAAATCGAGTTTATTCCACTAGGATTGTCAACAAACAACTTGAAGTATCAATATCCTCCAACAAAAATGATTTTTGCGGACCCACACAAATAAAAGTGAATAAGCTGCAACTATTTTTGAGCTTTCCAAGTTGATCTAGGGTAAATATCTCTATGTTGTTTTAATGGATTCCAAGCTTTGCCTTGCTCCATTGTCTCAAGCATAGAATTCTGTCATACTTAACATAGAATTTTGTCATACTTAACATAGAATTATGTCATACTTAACATAGAATTTTGTCATTCTTAACATGCCAAATTATTGCATGCCATAAAGGATTGGTAAAAGGATTGCCTTCATCTCTAAGGTAAGAAAAACTCTTTAAAATAGATGAAACTCCTTTTGAGTTCTTATAACTTTCCATCTTCCAAACTTGTCAATGCAACTTGATTATCAGACTTCCTTTTAACTACCACCTATCCATCTTCTGATCAAATGGATTGGTTTTGTTGTTGAATTAATGCTAGAAACAATTAGTTACATTGCAGTTGAGGAAGATACAATACATAATGAAGTACAAAATTTGGAAGCCCTTGCCATAGAAAAGATTGAACAACTTGCAAATGAAATGGTTCTCCATATAAACTACGACACAAATAATAGATTTATTGTCACTGCGAGAAGCACAAAATAGAGCACAACCTCCACCCAAGCATCTTGATATTAATGGTAGACAAAATATAACATTTGATGTTTTGTGGCTTTTTGATATTAATGGTAGACATAATACAACATTCCCACATGTTAATGTAGATATAAAACAATTTAACCAATATTTCACCATCGTGTGGCCTAGGGTGGATCTTTTAAACTTGGATTATTTGGTTGATTGTGTAGAGAATTTCATAATTCTAGGATATATATACAACTTTATTGGCATTATCCAGTGTTGATAAAAACATATTTCATGAGGCTTGCTAGTTTTTTTGCTAGTTTAATTTATGAAATTGTTTCTTAGGAACCCCAACAAGCTTCATCAATAAATAAAACAATATAAGCAATAGCATATTTATAGATCAAGACATGCAAGGTGTGTCTATTTCAAATTTTTTGAACCCCAAAATTTGGAAAACTACCTTGTTTGCATTGGTTCCACAATTCTAGTTCTGGTAACTTGAGCTTTCAATTGTCCTTATGTATGTTGTCATCTTCTTTTGCAATGTCATTGAACCAGAATGGCCAGAACGATGGATTATTTTGTATTTTTATGGATATATGGAAATAAGAAAGAAAACAACTGTTAATTGAAAATCAAGTTCCCCAAACCCTCAACAAATTTTCAAGTAGCCTCCTTATTTAGATCTGAACTTCATTATATCAAAACAAGGGTTGATTTACAAACTTATCTTATGCCACATAGTGACCGCTATTATATCATAGAGAGGACAGTGACAGTGTAGTTGGTAGGAGTGTCCTTCATACACGTGTCTAGAGGGTTGTGTGAAGGAGGCACGGGTTTAAGGAGGCATGGGTTTAAATATATTGATGAAAATATTCTACTAGAGAATTATGTCTTAGAGAAGGAGGCCATAATACTAAGTTTTTCCACACTTGAGATCAAGAATGTTCAAAGTATTACGTTTACTAATTGTAAGGATTTAGAAAAAGAGGTCGTATCTTTTGTCTAGCCTCTTACCAAAAGATCATGATAATGAATCTAATGTTGACATGTTAGATATTTTAAATTGTATTCCATAATTTTTATCCCCCAAATTCCTTGTAGCCCTAAAAATGAGGTTTATGGGCAATTTATTCCAACTCTACAATGGGACCAATGAAACGAATGCAGTATCACAACCCTATTAGTGATTACTAGTGGTCTACCAAGCAAGGAGATCAGGAGACACAATTAGCATGGTTGTCCCTTACAATGCCCACTAGGTCTAATTGTGCAATTAGGTCACTTCTCTTAAGGAATTACCCTAAGGATCAATAGGGGAATGAAACTAATGTTTTTAATGTAGTTAATATGGTATCAAAACACTCCAAACCCAATTTAATAACTTGATGCAACCCTAACACTTGACTGTCATCAATTCTTTATTCTGAAAACAGGTTGCCACATGGAGATGTCAACCTTAATTTACTGAAAACATGAATGGGTGCACACTTCCCTGCAAATAGACTTAAAAAATAGTAAATATACATGTTAAACCCTCATTCCACCAAGGATTAGAATTTTCTAAAGGTGGACATGAGATGAAATCCAATTTGAATAACAAAACCCTAAGTAAGAAGGGTTTGAGAACAATTTTCAATGAATTTGCTCTAACTTTTGACTCCAGACACCTTAGCCCTCCAAACCAGTTGCAAATGAAATATGATTCAATTCTCTTCATAATCCCATTGATTACACCATCAATCTAAGTCGTACAAAATTGTAAAGAAACCATAAACTCAACTATTGCAAGGGAAAATGTTGTATTTTATTGATTTGAAAACAAAATTACATCAATCTGCCTTCCACCCGCTTAAAAGGAATATATGAAGGCCTTCCCCATCAGTTACAACTGAATTTTAAACCATCTATCCACTGGGGAAGTCGTTTAGACTAAAAAACAAAAAGTTATCAAATTGCTCAAAAAGTTGCATGACAACTTTTGCATTTTTGCACTAGAGGTGCAATTTTGTTGCAAAACTTGAACCTATGGTTCATTTATGACCAAAAGAACACAAAACATTAAAAAACACCCTAAATCCTAATATTTTGGGATCCTTTGACCATGGTTGACCAAGTGGCTTATAAATGCCAATTCTTGGAACCAGGCCTTAAAAATTGGATCAATGGATTGGTAGGATTCCTATTATGAGCTAGAAATTCACAAGACCTCTTAGGAGTCACAAGGAAGATGAATTCTTCATTTAGTTGCATTGGGTTCCCTACACCATACTCCCCTTGAGTTTTAGAACTCAAGTTTCCACTTGAGTCAATTTGTTCAATTGATGTGCCATGTTGTGTGATCTGATCTTCTGTCATCCAAGTGGCATCTATGTTGGGGAGTCCTTTCCATTTGACAAGGTACTTCATGTACTTTTGCTTCTTGGTCTATTTGAGAATCTTAGAGTCCAGAAGTGTCTCCTGATGAACCATAACTGATTGAATGTTTGAAGATGTCAAGTTGATGATCACCGAGTTGCAAAAAAGTTAATGCAAGACATTAAATCAGTTAATGTATTGTATTGTCATTGATGTCAACTTGATATAATCTAATTGGTTATATACATAGTGTCAAAGAATTTAAATAACCAAAAAGATAAAGGTTATGCTATCAGTAATTCATAAAAGATCAATATACACCAAGTGACAACAAACACCGACGGACAGTGCACCCTGACGGATAGAGAACCCCGAGAGAAGAGACCTAGTGATACCCGAGCAAGAAACCTAAGCAAGAATTACCGACAAGCAAAACCATAGTGATACCTTAGCAGAAATAAAATTCATAGTGTTGCCCGACAGACAGACAACCCCAATGGACAGAGATGCCTGAGGACAACTGAAGTCTAGACCAAGCTAACAAGGAGTTAAACAACGAAAAGAACTGAAGTTCAGATTCGACAAAAGACTTAGCTGGAAAGAGCTAAATATGGAGTTAATTGGTTGATCATATTGTTTTTATAGACAAGTTAAAATCCAGAGATAAGCTAGAGTTTTAAAGATGTTTTATTCTAGTTGTCAAGGAGAAATATACGGGATAAAAATGAAGTAAGCTTTAAAGCAAGAATGGCGAGATTTATGGATCACGTCAAGAACAAGAAAGACCAAGACCTAGAAATGGTGAAATCATGTCTATAAGAGAGACAAGATAATTCATTATGAATTATAGGGTGAATAGAGAAGAAGATGTTGGAGAGAATACTGGTGAAGAAGACTTCATACATTCCTGATCAAACAAGCTAAAGAGCAGAGCTAAAGATTTCTGCGGACACCGAGCAACATAGAAGCACAACATCACCGAGAAGAAAGAAGTGGAGCAAAGGTATTAAATGGAAACATTGATCAGAAAGGTATTATAAGCTTACAATAGATCTGAACATCTGCAAGATTAAATTTTTTATATGAAATAGATCATATACGGTTTCGGTTTAACCATTGGAAGTATCAAAAATTTTATCATGAAGATATCATAGTGAATGCCAGATATCAAGTGATAAACTGTTAGTGATAAATCTTCTAACAAGGTCGCACTTAACAGTGTGTTTGTAACCTTTAACAAGGTTGGCTCACCGAGTTCACTTCAGAAGAGTGAAAATTTTGGGTTACCGGTCCCAAGTGGTTTTTCCCTTAACAGGGTTTCCACGTTAAAAATCCATGTGTCAAATGTGTTTGTGATTCATTGCTTTAATTTTTTTTCTTTACACATTACTAAAATAGGATGATCGGTAAACACTAAGTTATTTATTGTATTTTGGTAAAGGCTAGACTGCTATTCGGTAAAGCTTAAGAATAAGGTTTAACAGTGAACTCCGAGCAGTAGTTATTTGATAAGATAATTTAAGGGCATACATCTTGTAGGATTGAAGATTACTAGAGGCTTATATTTGAGATATAAAGTTTTGTGGTTGATATTGGATTAACTTTTGAGGCCACCAATTCTCCCCCCTCTTAGTTATTCTAACAATTGGTATCAGAGCTTGTGTGATTAGAAGGAAGGTTTCAAGACCTAATCAAAAGATCACAAGATGAGAAAATGGGATGTGCCTAAGTTGAACAAAGACAACTTTGCATCATGGCAAAGCAGGATAAGACTCCACCTATCAGGTATTGGAAATGATGTTACTCAATACTTGGATACTGAATATGTGTTGCCTACAGGTCCTCACACACTTGATCAATTAAGAGAAAAACATGAGCACAATTCTATGATGATAGAACTTGCTTCCTCACTCTCCGATGCTAAATTTGAAGATGTCAAAACATGCACCACTACAATTCATATGTGGGATAAATTGAAGCTAGTACACGAAGGAGATGCAAATGTACTAAGAGCTAAGGCAGAAAACCTAAGAGGTAAATTTGATGATCTAAGAATGAAAGAAGGAGAAAATATCACTCAGTACAGTTGGAGAATCAAAGAGGTAGTTAATGTTATCTGAGGAGTTGGAGGTGTACTTGAAGAAGAAACAGTGGTAAGTAAAATCCTAAGAACCTTCTGCCTGATTATGCTATTAGAGTATCTACTATACAAGAAATGAGAGCAGTAGCAAATAACAATGTCACTCTAGATATTTTGGTTGGTAGACTTATTTCATTTGAGATGAATAACTTTGACAACAGTGTCTTACCATCTATTGAGTCTGCATTCAAATCTTCTTTGAAAATAAGTAAGTCAAGTCATAAACACACTATGAGAAATGATAGTGATGACCAAGAACTTGATGAGATTGAAGCACTAATGGCTAGAAGATTGCAGAGAGGCAAAGGTAGATACAAAGGTAAATTACCATTAGTATGTTTTAATTATAAAGAGATTGGACACTTTGCTGCTAGATGTCCTAACAAAAGAAAAGAAGACAGAAATAGTGACAGATCATATGAAAAGAAGTTTGACAGAGGTGATAACAGAGATTACCGAAGCAACCGACAATCTGCCATAAGAAATACCCGAGAATACAAGGAAAAAGGGAAGAAAGTTTGTAACCTGGCTGATAACAGAGCTGGAGATACTAAGACCAAATATGATGAAGATATTGAGATGGTATTTGTTGCCATGAAGGATGATTCAGACGAAGAGGAAATGTATGTTGAGACTGCACTCATATCTAAGGTTAGTAAGAATGATGTATGGATTATAGATAGTAGCTACACTCACCACATGACTGGAGATAAAGAAAAGTTTGAAACTTTCGAGTATTATAATGGTGGATCAGTAAGAATGGATAATGACTCGCCTTGTCCAGTTGAAGTTAAAGGAACCATAATGTTAAATAATCTGATCAGATGTGAAAATGCATACTGGGTAAAAGGACTTAACTATAATCTATTGAGTGTTTCATAGCTAAATAACACAGGTCACCGAGTTGCATTTGAGAAAAAAAAGGCAAAGATCTTTAATGAATCAGGAAGGTTGATCAGAACTGGTGAACAAACAAAAGGTAACCTATTCTATCTTGATGATATTAACACCACTTGTTTAATGGCTAGAAACGAAGACATATGGTTGTGGCATAAAAGGCTATGTCATGTGAATTTTGACAACATGATTAAGATAAGCAATAAAAGGAAAGTAAGAGGCTTACCAAGCATGTCAAAGCCCGACCATATCATGTGTAAGAATTGTCAAAAAGGTAAGATGAAAAAGTCTAGTTTCAAGAGAAAAACCCATACATCCAATGCTATTCTAGAATTAGTCCATACTAATCTATGTGGACCCATGAGAAATAAGAGCTACTATGGTGATAGATACTTCATTCTATTTGTAGATGATTATTCTAGAATGATGACAATTATGTTCTTAAAAGAGAAATCAGAAGCATTCAATATGTTCAAGTGGTATAAAGCTATTGTAGAAAAACAAATTGGTAAGGAACATAAATGCTTAAGATCAGATAGACAAGGAGAATTTATTTCTGATGAATTCACTAAATTTTGCAATGAGCATGGAATTCAAAGACAAGTTTCTGCACCAAGAACACCACAACAAAATGGGATTGTTGAAAGAAGGAACATATCCATTGTTGATTGTGCAAGAACACTGATGATAGAAAAGGAATCGCACAAAATTTCTAGAGGGAAGCTGTCAGTACTGCTGTCTACACATTAAACAGAGTTCAATTGAAGAAAGACACCTTATTGATGACATTAATTTTCTATTAGTATGAAAACAACACTTTCGGTAAGCATACATCGAAAGACAGGACTGAGCAAACCGAAGATCAGATATTAAGAGATCACCAAAGATGACTAAGTACAAAGAGAACGAACGACACAACTTAGCATGTAAACCAAAATTGCAAAACAAAAGGATAAAGTGGAACTTGACAGAGGAACCCGATATGCAAGATACAGTGCAAACCGACAAGACAATTAAAGTGCAACTGACAAAACAAGACCGAAGGACATTCAAGCATGACCGAAAGACAGAACTGAAAGTCAATTACAGCCTGCAAAAAGTGGATCTGACTTCCACGTCAGAGAAAGCAAGTGTATTCTATTTATAAGATATTTATTTGTTTTGAATCCATTTATTTAGGGACAAGTTACATGAATGTAAGTGCTTTAATCAGTCTAACTAATTTCAAACACATAGACTAGGAGATCTAGGTACAAGTTGTAAACTTGATCTTAGAGTTAACATTGTTTTTATCGAAACTTGATGAAGTCAATCCATCTATAAATAGATGATGCAATAATTCATTATTAACGATGTGAAGAGAGAGGAGAACATGAATGAATAAAATGAGCACATATATGGATCAGATTGAGAGTTTCAAGAACAGGAACAACAAAAGGTGAATTTGGTTAGCAAGAACCAAGAACAAAGCATACCGAGAATCAGAGGTATTATTCAATCACAATTAGGTGATAATATTTTTCATGTAAACTAAATTGGATCTGTGTCAGTAATAGGAGATTGCATTTACTAGGTCAATTTGTAATTTTCTATCATTCTAATAAGTGGAGCAAAGTGTAAAAATCCTTTCAAGGAAGGTGGATTTAACAGTCCAACAACAAATCTCTTAACCGAGTGCACACTCAATAGTGTTGCTAAAGCTCTTAACAAAGTAAAATTTAACAGGTCTCCACTGATACTCCTAATAGGGTAGATCATCAAAAGTGATCAAAATTGTAAGCCTTAACTGACCCCTTCCAATCTATAGATAGTGCACATTTTGTGGGTGCCATCCCCACCACAATTTTCACTTCCTCACAAGATTTTTCTGCAATATCATATCTTGTGTTATGTGTCAAATTACTTTCATGAATGTTTCTATGAATGTCCACATGTATGTTAATGTTATGAATTGATACAACTCACATCAAGATAGTATAGATCAGATTGAATGGATATACAATTGATTACAAAGGTTAATTGATAAAAGGGATACGAAAGTTTTAGAGGTATTGATTCACCCCTCCCCTCTTAGTACATACTTCCCATTAATCCCAACAATTGGTATCAGAGCTAAGTCTCTTCTTGTAAAGCTTAAAGGCTTAAGAGAAAAGATCATACAATGGAGAAGTACAGACTTGATAAAAATATTGAGAATAAAAAGCTTGAAATTCAGATGTTCTATGAACAGTATAAAGAAGCTAGAATCAATATGAGACAACTTCTAGATGAAAGAAAGAATATGGCATCTCGTTGTAATGAGACAGATTATCATGAGGAAGAGATACCAGATTTCTTTGAATCTTCAGGATCAACTACAAGAAAAACATTAGATACATCAGAAGAAAGCATCACAAGCCTAACTGAAATCAATCTACATCTGGCTGGACAAGTTAAATCTCTGCAAATCGGTCAAGAGACACAGATGGTAAGGATGATTGATGTCATGAAAAATGCTAGGAAAGATGAGCAAGAAAGAACACTAGCTATTGATGATAGAAGAAAGATCATAGAAAAGCTACAAGAAAAAGAGTCTGAAATACAAAGACTTACAGAGCATCACCATGAGATAACAAATCAGATTATTCTAATGAGTCAAGAGGCAAACATATTAAATGTTGAACTTATTGAAAGAATATAAGCTATCGGTGAACTAAGGGATGAGAATGAAAAGTTGAAAGATGAAATAAGAATTCAAAAACAACATAATGAAATTATCAAGAAAGTTGAAGAAAGCAATAAAAGAATGGATGATTTTCTTGAAGGACAACGAAGAGTCAACAACAATACTGGTATAGGTTTTACCGAGAATGGAGAATCATCCAATCAAACTTATCCAAAGAATGTCTACACAAATTCAAGACCAAGAAAGCTTACATGAAATCACTGTGGAAAGCAAGGCCATACATCAAATGTATGCAAAGGCAATGTTAGTACTCTCAAATTTTGAAGAAATTTGGAGTTACTAAGTAAAAATTGCCCTTGAAAACTTGTGGAGAAGGCCTATTTTGGATGCTTGTAAAAAGAAGTCTGATGATCATCATGAGATACCACTTGGGTAGTGGGCTCATTTGGAAAATGTAATAGGTTCCAGCTCTCATATTTGAGTTTTGATGTGTTTTGGAGATAGCCATTTTAAGGTCATTACCCAAATCTGCATATTGCACATTTCCCAGTTTTATCAAATGACCCACTTTAGCGATCTGCATCTCTGACTAGATGGATAGTCATGATATAAGGAAAGATGGAGTATGTTGTAGGCATGAAATGGAACCTACATGCCTATTTTTTAGACCCCAGTGAGTTCATTTGCACCATTTGCTGAAGTCATTCCGTTTGCGATTTATGTTGGTTTCCTGAGTCTAAAATGTAGAATTCTGAAATATCCCACTTTGAGGTCTTCCAGTATGTACCCAGTTGAATGCCCTGAATAATTGAAAGTTCCCCTACATTGTAAACCTGGAAGTATACCTCCCTAAAGAATTTTGGACTCGGACCAATCCAGTTGACCACTTTGCATAGTCGATTCCAAAACCAATTTCTGCATGTTTACTGTTTTATTTTTAGAGAATGGTCATACTGCTGACTTTGCAGATTAGTGCCAGTTGACTAGTTGATCATCAAAGTGAACAATTGGAGTTTCAAATCCCTTGTGTGAGAATCAATCCATGTTCAAAGGTTCAGACTGCAAGGGTCTCATCTGATAAGTTTTTGAAATCAGAACTAAACGTGTTTTATGCAATTTCTCAGTATGGGTAAAATTGATTTTGCAGAACAGTCATCTTCAGAGGTTGGTAAATTTGTATTGAATGATCGTCTGGAGATGAGAGTTGTTTCTTTGCACTCCATATGTAAGTCTGCTACCAGGATCAGGGGTTGGGTTTCAAGGCATGGGTTTCTATTTTTGTGAAGGCCAATCAAATTGAAATTTATGCTCTTTTTACATTTACATCTACACAGTTTTTCAGAATTGTCAGAATGACCATGTTTGAAAAATTACATTTCGCACATGGGGTTGAATCAAATGAAGCCCTTTTGCATGTGTGCTCATTATAGATGAATGAATCATTGTGCCAGGTGTCAAGGTCCCTTGATGCAATTTAGTCAGTCTTTAAGAGCAATTCTGGAAGCAGTCTATGCATTTTTTAGCATTGTGCAAAAAAGGTTTACAATGGGTTTAACCTTCACCAAGCTTTTCCAGCGTATGTTTTCCAAGAGGGAGATGCAAATTCTTATGGAAAGACTACTATTTTATGTAAGTTGAAGTTGGGAAAGATTATTACAACCATTCCCACTATTGGCTTTAATGTCGAGACTTTGAATACTCACTTTCAAGGCACAGTGGAGTTGGGCACTCTTCGAGGGATACTTGAGGATGGAAAATGTTCATCAAGAGATTCTTGTTCTGATTTAAGTTATGTTTATAGTAAAATATATGCAACTCCTTATGTTTTTGTCAGCAGTTTTCTGCAGATCATCCAAAGTTTTATTGGTAACTTGCTCTAAAGGAATTATCAGTTGTCTTCTATAAAAATCCTAGGTGTATTCTTGATACCGGTGACAAGTCCCGACTAGATGGGATATGGCTGCTTAGTTCAGTTGTAAATGTTCCTGAAAGCTGCCTCTCAACAAAGGAGAGTATAGATAAAATAGAGAATGACATAGCTATTTTTGGAGAGAGGAAGGTCGTGATGAATATCCTTTGAATAAAATGACAAATTGTGCAAGATCTAAGTAGGAAGAGCTACGTGGAAAATTATGAGGATTTGTGTATGAAATGAAAGAGGCAGGCTATGTGGTGTGAATGACAAGCAAGCAATAAACTTTAATACAAACAACCAATGCTAAATCATGTGCATGGAATTTAGAATAGAGCCCACGCATGGTTTGTAAAACATAAGATGCTGCAGCAGAAACATAAACACAAATTGCAAAAAATGGAGGAGCCCACGCTAGAAATGATTGGAGTGGAGGGCTGCGCAAGAATGGAATTAGTGAAGAAACATTAAAAGGGAAAGAACCTTCAGCAAATGCACTTGCCAATTGCCAAAGAGACCAGTGCAGGTTTATGTTATAGAAATATGCAAAAACATTTAAACACAATGCCAATACAAGATAAGCGATTGTAACTAGAATACAACGCAAGTATATGAAGGAAAATGGAGTTTTAATAGCTTCTAGAAAAATTCAATTAGTAGGTGCAATATAAAACAAGGCCTCTTGCGCATGGACTAAAGGGTGATATTTAAAAAACATGCCAGAAAATGTAGCATGTGGAGGAGATAAATGCCAAACAAAATAAGACCCACGCCATGTTGAAAGCCTGCGCAGCGTGTGAAGAGGGGGGATTTTCATCAAAAGTTTTTAAAACAATTTTTAAGGCAAGAACCCTGAGCAAACAATTGGAGGGAAAGTAGAATTAACAAAAACACACAGGAGGCATTAATAAAGGGCTACACAAGGGGCAAAGCAAGTGCTGGTAATGCCATTAGAATATTAATAGACCTGCATAGTTTGTGGTGGGAAATACTTTAAAACATTCAAAACACAGTGTTTTTTTCCAAAGGTGTTGTGTTGTTTAAATGATAGTGTTGCGCATGGTAATGCCAAGCAAATCCAATGTTAATGCATTGCAATAAAACCAAAAGGGTTTGCGTAGCAAATGTGTGGAGATTCATTTTTAAGTTTTAAAAGAAAAGAATAATATCCCACATGCACTGGGTAGTGGTTTTTATTGTGTTTTTTATAATACAGCGCTCACTTTGTATTGTAAATAAGAAGCCAAGAGGCTCCTTGGCGGGCCCCTTGGAAAATGGAATTCTGGAGTTGGTGGCCCCAAATTTTGGGCGGCGAATCAGAAAGGGTTTTAAAAACACTCAGGATATATATCCCACATTGATCCCAAAATGGACTTCAGTAGTGCATAAATGAAACAATGCAAACATACCAAAATGTGAAGTGAAGAGGAGGCTCTCCACGCGCGTGAGCAGGTGGCGTCTTGTGAAGCATGCCCGATCGGTCGACAAGGAAATTTTGCAGGTAAGGTGGCATAGATGGATGTTGATGTGTGGCAGACACATGGCAGATGGTCGCACACTCGTGACAGAGAAAAGAGATCACAAAAATGGCTCATGAGTGAGCGACCGAGCTCAGTCGCGCAGTCGCACAAGATGCAGTCGCTCATTCGCAGACCATAAATGAGCTCGTCACTCAAGATTGTCGAGATGACAGAAAACACTCGCGAGCGGGCGACCAAGCTCGTCGCACACTCGTGTCGGTTTGGCAAGATAACATAAAATGCATGCGAGCGGGTGACAAGCAGTGTCGTGCACTCGCGTCGGTTAGTGGCGGTCAATAGAAAGTGTTGTGAGTGACTTAACCACTAGTGGTTAGTCGCCCACTCACACTGGTTATGTAGAACAAATCAAAAGGTAACATGTGGCAGAATCTGGTGACTTCTAGGGGCTGAAAATTCATAAATGAGAGAAATTCAAAATTTAAAGGGGTAAAATGATTTAAAAGGCTATAGTCTATGCAGAGATATAGATAAAATACTTTGAATTATTCAAAATTTGCACAGATTTCATATTATTGAAGATTTTTGAGTGAACATTATGGGCAGCTCCTGGAGGCAAAATATGAAGTACCATATACCGTTGGAAAGGTATTGAGATGGGGATTTTGATTTTGCAAACCATTTCAGTGCAGATCAAATCAAATTTTTGCAATTGAGGAAGAGAGTAGTTTTAGATATTTTGGGGGGAAAGGACAGGTGTCAGTGGCTAAATTTGGTTTTCCAATTCCTCTATATCTCTATTCTTCTCAATTGTATAGGGATGGTGAAATCAATGCTGCAATGCAACTTTCTGATTTTGGTGTGTCTTGTTTTTGAGTTCTTTGTCTTGTAAATGTATTGAATCAGATAGCAAATTAATGAGAAACATTGGAATCCCTTTTCAGTATTTTTCTGATGTCTTTGTGTCTAGTCTTGAAATCTCGTGTATTAATTTGTAAGGCATTTTAATGCACTGGTTATCAGGTAGCTATCATTTTGTGTTTGAGTTTCTTTCAAGGAGAGAGTCAATCTTGAATACAAATTTTGAAGGTTCAAGGTTTGCACATGAATTTGATGTCCAGGTGTTGGATTGAGAAGAGTGACTTGTAAGGCATTTCATTCGGGTTATGTTGTTTGGATTTAGAGGGTTTTATGTGGATGTATGTTTACATGACTCTTTTTCCCAATAGATAAGGCACTGATATTTGCTTGTTATGCAGTTTTCATCATCAATTCATAAATATTAAATCATTTTACTTTTCTATTTTAAGATCTATGAATGATTGTCAGATTTAGTGTGATGGGCAGGAATCCATCTCATGATTCACTGAAAAAAGGGAATCCAATAGGTATACCCGCCTGAGCCTCTGAGCTCAAAGTGTAGGAGGATTGTTTGATCCTCGTTAATTAGCCTTTTCCTTGACAAGGTAAGGAAAAAATGCTAACAGGTAAAATGAAAGGTATTCCTAAATCTACATCTTCATTCATAGGATTCTATTATAAATGTAACAAGAAAGGACATAAATCATATGAATGTAAGTCTGAGATGAAACAACCAGAGAAGGAAACCTACATAGACAAGTATTGTCCTACATGCAAAATGAATGGGCACACAACTCTTGAATACTGAAAAAAGTAAAGGCAATCATGGAAGCCTAAAGGTCAAGAAACTCCCTATCAACCGAAGAGAGTCGATAATCAGTATGTATGGGACTACAATACTTGGAAAAGTTGTACAACATATGGAAGATATGGTCACATTGCTGCAAACTATATGAGATAGTGGACTAGAAAGTCTAGAGACTGGACAAACCCCGAAATGGCATGCTGACACTGTCACAAAGTTGGTCATCTCAAGAAAGACTGCAGAGACTGAATGACAGAGACAAGCACATATCCCAATGGAAACACCATTGAAGACATCAGGAGGGCAAGAGACAAAATGTGGAGAAAAGATTCAAGCAATGATGAAGCTAGACCGAGCAATGCAAATGGTGACACCCCATCCAATGGATCCGGTGACATCACCGACCCCACCAAAGCAGAACTGTAAGTAACTATATAACTGCATTACCCCAAGCTATTTATTTTACATCAATTCCATAATATGTTGATATAAATGCCAAATTAGCATAAGAAAGATGCATCATGGTATAAATTGTTAAAATATGTGATAACTATGCTTTCGGGCATATATACCAAAATCCGTTGGTATACACTCAAATCTGAGACTGTCTACACTTACCGAGAAGCGTCGGTTAAAAGCAAAGTTGCTAAGTACAAAATGAGCCTCATTGGTAAACAAGCAAATGAACAAGTTGTCAGCGACGCCAAAACTTGTCAGTAAAAGCAAGTGGAATAACAACTGCTCTGAAATGTTACAGTGTCATTGAAGGAAAGTGAAGTCTTCACCGACAAGCTCAGTCTTCATACACTGAGGAGTTGGTAAGAATTTATGACGTGCATTTTAGGGCAACACCGATAAATAGGGCAATGGAACAACTCATTTGTCATGACAACCAGAGCAGAGCGACCAAGGTGATTTTTTAGCAGAAAGCAACTAAGTTACAGAGTGACCACGACTCGACACACATCACTCCAAAGCAGATCCAAAATCATTGCAAGAGTATACAGTAAGTTCAACAGACTAACAACTCTATTTTTACACATTTTGTAGGAAGCCCTAAATTTGTAAATGGCCTCGACATCAAGAACCGTGAAATCTAAGAACGCAAAGAAGGATGAGTTCAAGTTCATCAAGAATTTGGCATGTGAGGAACCTAACTACAAGATCCTGTTATGCCCTGCATACTCGTCCCTACATTTTGTGTGCAAAATGTTGGGTCCCCCTTTTTTCTTTTGGCTCTTGCCTTGTTTTCTTTGCCCTTGTTTCTTTTATTTCTTTCTCTGGTTTTCCTTCCTGGAGGGTTTGTTTTTGTTTTTGTTTTTGTCATTCGCGTCTCTAGCACCCAGTCCCGGAGTTGGTGGTTTGCTTTTCAGAAGCCGGATTCTGGACTTCAGGATTCTCTGCCACGATGTCTTCTTCTTGTAAGAAGACATGGTTGTTTGGAATCCCCGAGCCCAAAGTTCGGAGGTTCGCCTGTTCCAAAGTTTGTGGAGAGAAGGTAACTTGATTTTACCTTGGGTATAAATAAGATTTACCTATCATTTTCATAGTTACCGTTATTAAAAACACTTAGAGTTTTTAGAGTGATTCATTGGTGATTTGAGCGCAAGTTTCTCTGATCTTAGTGGGTAATGACAAATTGATCTTCGGTACTTGTTCTTGGCATCGAAGGTCAAAGCGGTTGCAGAACGGTCTTAGTGCTTCTTCCCTTCGCCTTTCTTTGGATTTTAGGTTGGTTTCTCTGGTTCTTGCCTTCGCTCTCTATTTCTGTTTTGTGTTGGTTTGTTTTGTTTTTGTCTCAGTTCGTTCAACTTTGCTTTGTTTTGTTTTTGTCTTTGCATTTCTTGTTGTTTGGTCTGCCACCCGTTGGTGGGTTGACTCTGCCAGAGGGTTGTTTGCCCTCTGTGCAAATGTAGGATAATGTATATGTCTGTACATTCTGGTTTTGTTTTGGGGTAGTTTCTCTATGTTCCATTTTTGTTGTATATTGTTGTAGATGATGTATATTTTCTGTATCTTGTGTGTATACATTTTGACCCTCGACCCTCCTATACTTTTTATGTATATTATGTATATATGTGTTATGTATATCCCTTAGAGCTTGCGAGTTCTTCGTGCTCTGTCATGTATTTTTGCCTCACAAGATAGATCTTAACAAGACAAGGTCACCACGGTTCGAACTTGGCACCTTATTGGTTTGAACCATGGTGGCTTTCTCTCTCCTTTGTCTCATCGTATTAATGGCAGGATTAATTTCCCACATATGGCATTTAAAATGCGTCCAATCTGGCATTCAATTTTGCCCCATGTCGGCCCACTTGTCCTAATCAATGCCATAACTGTCTTTACTCCACCTATCATTTTCCCACATGCCAACACACGACGACCAAAGTACATTTCATTGCCAGTCACATCGACAACGGCTAGTTCATCCGGACTCCCAGCGGGATCTTATCTTCTGCTTTTCCTTGCCACTATGTCCACATACCCCAGAATGTTTAAGCCATGATCATTTTTAGATGCTCTGGAACTTTTGATGTAGGTGCTAATGTTTGTTTGGCAGGTGCGGGTTGGCGAGGAATCTCCCAGAGTTACAATTTATGTTTTATATGTTTTGATGGTTTTTCGGTCTTGCAGGTTGTTGATAAACTGATTGAAAATGTCTGATGAATTTGCACCTTCTGATAGCCAGGTACTACCAACTACCTCCACCCAGGCAGCCACAAAATCAAAGATTGAAAGGATGTTGGAAAATCTACCTCTGACCTCTAAATATCCAAAGGATGGAGGTGTTGCGGGGTCCAAGATAAACTCTAAAGTTTGTGAAATAACAGATCTGGACCCCGGGAGTTGGGCCAATTTACAGGGTCTTATCCAGACCACTTACAGGTTGAAGGAATAAGGAGATAAGATAGCCACTTTCCTAATTTCCTCCAACATTATCAAGGCCGCAAACTTTCCATGTGCGGTATAATCACCCGAACTTATCTGGCAGCTAGCAACATTGTATAACCCAGCCACTCGCTCAGTCTTGCTTCCTGATCCCCAGCCGCTGCAATATCCCACCACAATCATCACATTGGATGCCCCCACCTTTGCTTCTGGGTTGGGAATCCCACAATTCAAAGGGTCTGCGGTAATCACCAGGGCCAGCTCACTAAAGGAATTCAGTGAGGCTGAAACCATTTCCCGACAACACCTCAATAAATTGGTTAAAGTCTCCAAAGTGAGACTGCAAGAGAATGAAGTTGGAAATTCCGCGCGAGGATTTCAAGGAGCCCATTCAAGTGGGCATAATATTTTTGTGCAAAATCTTCGGATGGCCCCACGCCTGGGAATTTTTGGCATGGATGTATTACTTCTTATATTACATAACAACGCACAACAGGACCTTCAACTGGGCGACAATTATATCAAATCATGTAGTTACATAGATGAAGACCGTCGCCCAGAATTCACAATTCTATATGACTTCATATGTGTTGTGGGCATTGGCACTGCAAAGGATGACTTTTCAAGGCCTAGGAACAGTTGGAGAGCTTGGGAACGGTCTGGGACAGGTCACACCTTGGGATCATTATCCCCAATTGCAGTGGGAGCTCAGCTTCGAGAATTTCTGTTCGGTAAATGATACCTTCATTTACCACAACATTCTTACACTTACCTGAGATTCTAGGTACTGCCTCTCACAGGCGACAATGACACTAGTCAATTCTTATGGCCAATATTTTATTCAATTCAGACACCATACATACATAAAGGTGATAGGCTTCAACGGGAAGCCCTATCTCCTTCCCCAGTATTGCGGGGATAGGATTATTCTTTTAGAATTCTGCAGGGAGATGATGGATCTACACGCCTTCTTCGCAGTAAAGAAGGTCGTCAATGTACCATTCCCCTTTTCTTGCGGGGATTACACATGCAGTCTCGCCGTAGCCTGGGAGGCAGATAATGAGTTAAAAGGATTGGGGCTGGTTGAATTCAACCACACCTGGAAGAATTATGATTCCCGCGGTAAGATTGTTGTCGCACTACCTAGGGCGTCCCCCCGCACGAAGAGGACATTGAAGACTTCTGGGTGGATTGCCAGGATAGCTTTGATCTCAGGGCTCGACAACATACAAGAATGAGCAAAGGGCTCATGGAGGCACTAGACCTTCGTAATTTTCTGAAGGGTTTCAATGACGGTGGGTCGCTGGAAGATCCAGTGTACAAGGGACAAGGGTTGGACAAATTAGACCTCCCTCCAATGGATTGGGCTACTCCAAAGGATTTAATGATTGAAGGGGTATGCCGCCCCATCATAGAAGCAAGTCACAGGTACTTTTCTCGGGTGTGCCCCAAAAGCACCCGCAAGAAAACAACGGTAAAGAAGACCATCCCTTCTTCAGCCAGCGTCGGAGCTTCTTCATCTGTTGTGCCCACTGAAGCAAGTGTGAGCAAAGGAAAAGAAAAAGATGGAGTCTCGGTGCCCAAGGCATCCCCTCAGATTCCCACACTTATAATGGCAAAGCTACATGACCAGATGGAGGTGGAAAAGTTGGCCAGCCAATAAATCAACATGCAGGTGGTTGTCAGTCTCCCAATCACCCCAATGGCAGCTACTCACTCAATGGGACCCACTTCGTTGGCAGTAATGATGAATAGGTAGACTTTTGTTGAGGCAGAGTCTTCTAGCATCCTAGACACTGGGGCTTCTCTTATAAGGAAAAAGAAAATAGCTGCGACCCCCACACCAAGCGCCGCCCTTGGTATGCCCGAAAAACCCCTGTGGATGTAAGTTCAGATTCTCCCAAACTTGAGGATATCTCAGACTCCTCTTTGTCGCATGATGATTTTGATGACACATTCTCGGCGGAGGAGCTTCTAGAGATCTGGCAAGGCGTTAATACTGTAGTAAAGGAAATTGAGGCTCAAGATAAAGAAGAGGCCCCTGCAGAGAAGAGAATTCCCGAAGAAAGAGATGTGTCAAAGCAAGAGGCTCAGGGAGAAACCAAAACAGGGCATGAACAGGAAAAGATACCGGTCCAGGGGACTGCAAATTTTCCAAGGTAACCTACACTTGAGCCGCCGATGGAAGGAGAACTCAAACCCTAGGGAACAACTTTACCTCCAACCATCACCCTCCAGGTGCCTTTAGAGACTTCGGGTGACCAAGTGCCCCGAAGCACTTTCGGTGAGGCCGTAACAGCTGTCGCCTTGTTAAATTTTGGCCAGCGACCTCACCCACCTTCGGAAGATGTCTCAACGAAGGAAGAAAATATTGAAGTAGATGAGGCCAGTAAGGCCCAAGAAGAGCAGCAAATAATGGACCAAGAGGTCCCAAAAGAGGAAAAGGAAGAGGCTGCTGATACCACCAGGGAAGATGAGGTCCCTAAGAATATGGAAGCAGAGACTGGGGAAAATATCCCGAGTGATTTTATAGAGGATGCCAGCTCGGTAGAAAATATAGAAGGTTCTAGAGAACAAGAAATAAGAAGAGAACAAGAGCAAAAGGAACTGGAACAGGAGCAGGAAAAGGAGCCCGAGGATAACGTAGACTTAGGGAATGTACCGCTGGATTCAGAAATGGATCTTAATACAATGTTGGGTTGTTTGAAGTAATTTCCATGTATGTACTTTCATTGTCATTTTTCCATTTTCAAACGAAAAATATGAATGGTTTTAAGGAGAAGCTATTTGCACAATGGCAGTTCTTGTGTTGTCCATGTGAGAATGCAACAAAGGCACAAAACTGTCTATTCATTATCTTTGAAGAAGCCTATCTAAGATTTTAATGAAAATGGGATATAATTCTTCCCATATATTCCTATACTTCTATTGGTGATTTAAGAAAAAGGTTAAGATTGTGATCATCGTACTAGTCCAAGGTAAGTTCACACCAACTATATCTACAAAACTTTGGAGTTGAGGTTATGGTAATGGACAATAAGTTTTTCTTTTGTATTTCCAATCAACTATCAAGGACAAAAAAGAAAAGTTACGATGTTGTGTTTAAGGTTACCATAAACCAAAAGAGATCATGTTACCAAGAATGAGTCAAAGAATTTTTTGTTTGAGTATGTTGGACACTAACAGAAATAATTTCATCTCATTTCATCATTAGGTGCATTATTGTGGCATTAAACATTCATATCATCACCTGCCATATCATATATAATAATTGCATATCATTTCATTTATTTTTCATGCATTTATATTGCATTCATTTCATCTAATCATCGCATAAAATTCCACTTTAATTTCATACAATTGCATTATCATATCATAAGGGGCATTATAATTGCAATATCGATGCATTAAAAGTGCATTACAACATCATTGCATATCACATATAAATTACTTGCATATTATTTTCATTTTAAGTGCATAACCTTTGCATTAGTAGCATATCATTTCATATCATATTCATGGCATTTTCATCTTCATTACTATCATTATCATTACATAGCATTCTATTTAATTATCATATCATTTGCATTAACATTGCATTATCTATACACTCCATTACATATTTATTTTGCATGCATGGCATGTTCATTAATCATTCGTTGCATTTATCAATTCACTTATATGCATTAAATTTTATTATTAATTCATTGCATAAACATTTAATTAGGTCATTTATTATTAGGCATTAATATCATTATAATTTTATTGCATTATCATTAGACATCATATTCATTATTTTCCATGTCATTTTAGATCTCATTTCATGGCATTTATAGATCCATCATATTAATCATTTCATTAACATAGGCATTGCATTTGCATTATCATTGTATTTTTCATTTGACATCATATCTCACTAATTTCATAAGTGCATTTCATTTGATCATCATATTTCATATCATATTATTATTCATTACATACATTTCATTACATAATCATTTCATATTCATTACGTTCTCATTAATTTAATTTAATGATATTTTGTTGCATTAATAATTTTAAATTCATATAACATCATTTACATAAATGACATCTCATAATCATACATGTTTCATACTCATTACATTTCATAAGCATTGCATATACATACATGTGAATAAAACCATCGCATCACATAAACATTCATGTAAATATAACCCCAACATCATCGCATACATTTTCATATTGTCTCATCATTTATCATCATCATAATAAACATCAAAAGGGTCATGTAGAGATAAGTATCATTGTCATTTCACATATAGCAGCATAAAACCATCACATAGACATCATAAGATCATCATAATAAACATCATAAGCATCATTTCCTAAACAATCATGAATCTATCATACATCCATCATAGAAAGTAAAGCATACTCATAAATGAATTCATAAATCATGATCATGTGCTTTTATCCATCATGTAAAATGCATAATCGAAAAGCATAAAAAAATAGTTAGCATGCATCTATCTAAATCTGTCGTTGCATCTCATATACTCAAAAAATAATCAGCATCTAGGTACAATGATATAAATACAACAAAAAAATGGCATGAATCATCGAATACTATATGTATACATCAAGAGAGATATAGAATCACAAGGAGGCTAATTGTGAGTGCCACCTGAGGCTATAGGCCTCATCTACAAACCTATCCCTGATCCACCTGCATCTGGATCCCGTGGAAGCCTAGGAGTTGGACTAGTGACTCCTCTGATCTCTGTATAACCTCGTTATGAGGCTCCCTACTTGGAAATATTTTCAAATGAAGGAACTTGCTGGGCTGGGGGAATATCTTGGAAGTATAGCTCCAGTAATACTCTCCCCTTTTGCTCTCATATCGTAAATCTCGAACAATATCTCTAGTAACCCCTTTGTGTCGCTTTCTAATCGAATGTATGAGCTACCTCCTTGATCCATCCACATCACTCAATGGCCTCATCATGTTCTCTACTGAGTGTCACTACCTGGTCCTGGACCTAAGTGACCTATGTCTGAGCTTGTGTAAGTTTTCCTCTCATTTGACCCACCTCTGCCTATAACTATTGCATAGATCTCTGTAGTGCAGTCACCTGTGCCTGCTACTGGTGGGGAGTACAATAATATAAAGCTAAGGACCTTCCTATTGTTGTTGTACTAGGGCATCCTGAGCATGTGCATGTACATCCTAAGCTCCTTTTATTTCTTGAGCACCCACACTCTGTCCAACATCTTGTCTCAGGGGCACACCCAATCTCCTTCGTTGCACCTCCCATGGAAATATCAATGTTGCATGCGACTATCTCCTTTGTGTTACTCAAAATGAGCTTTGAAGATTGTCATTAGTATTCAAGCATTCAATTACCCAGTCGGTAACAGAGTCATACATAGACTAGTTGGTATGATCATTGAAGTATAGAGTTAATCGAGTGCACTGATGATGCGCAGAGTTAACTGAGTTCAACGATCACCTAGTAGACAGACTTTACTAAGCATCAGTCTACACTGAGCACACAATATGCACTGAGATACACAGACAACACTAAGCACCGAGTAACAGTATTTACCAAGCCGACCAGTGGTCACATAAAAGTTTGTTATGGCACATCAATCTAGGTAATAACTTTTTGCCGACCTAGATAATGGTTTACAATGATCGAGGAGAACATTAATTGTTTATATCTCCTATGTTTAGATGATCAAGGTAAATTATGCACACCGTTGATCTTAGGTTATGGATGATATTGTAAAACCATAATTAGACCATAAAGTTTGATATATAATGTAAAGACGTCATTTTGTAATGTATGTTGATCAAGAAATGATCAAGTAGTCACCATACTACAAACATCAGAGATCATACAAGGGTTTTAGGACAAGGAATACATTGCAGTAATTAGTTTTCAAAATAGAGGCAAGGCTACCAAGCAGAGTAGAAGGTATTATCATTCACAATAAGGTGATACATTTTATATGCATTTAAAGGATCTATATTCACAATAGTGAGATTGTAATTTGTTCAAATCACAATTCTGTTACTCTCTAACAGTTGTAATAGACCCCAAAATATCCTAACAGAGTAGACTTATTCATCTTTGTACAAATCTCTTAACAAAGTGCACACATACTTTGTGTTGCTGAATCCTCACATGAGGTAGATCTAATCAATCAAAATTGTTACTCCTAACAGGGTAAGATCATAAGAAGTGATCAATCTTTGTAAGCTTTAACATGCTACTTTATTTACTGTAGTAGTGAATTTTTATGGGTCTCATCCCCACCACAATTTTTACCTTCTAACAGGGGTTTTCTATGATACTAAAATACTAGTGTCATCAGTACTTAAATTTCATGTATGTGTATTGTTTACTTTACATGCATTTATATTTTAGTAGTGACATTACATGTTTGGTGAATGTTATCTACTCAGTAGGTTATATCAGAACATTTGGTTACAAAGATTTGTTTGAAAGTTGTTAAGGGTATTGATTCACCCCTCCTCTCTTAGTACACACCTTTCTATTATCCAAACAATTGGTATCAGAGCTAGTTCTCTTGTTTGGAAAGTTTAATCACTGAAGAGAAAATATCTTACAATTGAAAGGTATACACTTGATAAAACTATTGAAAATCAAAAGTTACAGTTGTAGATCTATGTCGAACAATACAAAGAAGCCAAAGAGAAACTCAGGGAGATGTTGATTAAGATAAAGGACATGGCACTTTGCTGTCATGAGACTGATTATCACAAAGAAGAGATTCATGACCCATTTGACACATCTGGATCTAAATCTGGTAGCATATTTGATGCATACGAGGGAATGATATCAAAGCTATCTGAGAGAAATCAACAACTTACTGAACAAGTGAAAGCACCACAGATCGATCAAGATACACAAATGGTTAGAATGGTTAAAGTATTGAACAACGCAATGAAAGTTGAACAAAATAGAAACATGGTTGTTGATGATAGAAGACAAATGACTGAAAAGTTACAAGAAAAAGGATCTGAGATATTAAGACTTACTGAACATTACTTTGAGATCACCAAGCAAGTAGTTATTATGAGTCATGAGGCAAATCAAGTGAATATTGAGCTTGCTAGAAAACTATAAGACATTGGTGTATTGAAAGAAGAGAATGAAAAACTGAGAAATGAATTGAAGATTTTACAACAACATAATGAAGTGATAAAGAGATCTGAAAAAAGTACTAAAAAGATGGATGCATTTTTGAACAATCAAAGAAGACTGAACAACAATACCAGATTAGGGTATACCAAGCAAGGAGAATCATCAAATCAAGCTAAACAAAGAGATGTATACTCAAATTCTAAGCCTAAGAAGCCCTCTTGCTATCACTATGGAAAATCTGACCACACATCAAATATCTGTAGGAGCAAATATTTTTAGAAACTCTCTTAAATTCAATGGTAATTTCTATAAGTGTAATAAGCATGGACATCAAGCACATGATTGTAGATCCAAGTTGAACAAACCACAAAAGAAACCATACATGGATAAATATTGTCAAAATTGCAACATGCATGGTCATACATCACAAGCATGCATGAATAATACAAAGTAAATCTAGAAGCCTAAAGGATAAGAAAAGGTAAATCAAACGGGAAGACAAGGTAATGCTTATGCATAAGATTATAACACATGGGCTAGTTGCACAACATATGGTAAATATGGACATATAGTAGAAAAATGCATGAGACAATGGAGAACTAAGTCTAGGAATTAGTCAAACTCTAGAATGACATGTTCACACTATCACAAAGTTGGTCATTTAAGTAGAGATTGTGCAAACAAAATAAATACTTATGGAAATGGAAATACAATAGAAGAAATTGTGAGGATCAGTAATCAAATGTGGAAAAGAGAATCAAATGATAATGCAGGACCAAGCACAATAGTTGGTGACACCTCATCTGATGGATTATGTGGTTCCACCGTCTCCACTAGAGCAATACAAGCAGGTATGGAACTATGCTTTGCAAAGCTATATCTTACACCAGTTCCTATATTCATTATACAAATGCCAAATTAGCATGATTTGAGATGCACTATTGTATTATATTATTTATTACTTTGATCTTGTTGAGTCGGTTAATATGTACCAAGTTAGTGATGCCAGTCGGTGAATATGTGTGAGACAACTGAGTTGCTAAGGCAACCAAGCATTTAGTATAATCATTGAGTTGAAGTATCGTCAGTGTTAACTAAGCATAATGTTTGTCCACCGAGTGGTTGGTGACAAGCATTTATTACACTGGCTAAAGTTATTTACTATAAATTCAAGGGTTGTGAACTCATTTGTTCATACAACAATCACAGAGTAGAGCAGAGAAATAGAGAGAAAATTTGCAACAGAATATCTCATGGATTTTGCAGAGATTCTAAGTATGTTTCAAGCAACAAAGAGGTTAGATAGTACGTATTTTCACTTACCAAGTCATTTTGAGAACTTTCGTGGAAGCCCTAAATTCAAAATTATGGCATCCTCATCTCAAACTATGAAGGAAAAGATGGAGAAAGAGAAAAAGGTTATTCCTGTCAAGAAATCCACTTGCACATAACCAAACTACAAGATACATCCCCAGGTTATAGCCCAATCCAATGACAAAGGTGCATTTTCATCGATACCTCCTGAGGTTATGTTAGTTCAAGATGTACGTGCATACATTCACTATAAGATAGGTGAAATAGGGGATTTTGAGATCATGTCTACATACCAGTCACTTTGCACAGATGGAAAACTAAAATATGATCACAAACATCTGGAGGTCAAAGGGTTAACCAATGCCCTAAATTTCCTGAAGGTATTCCAAACTGAATGGATCTGCATTGTATTAAGCATAGTACATGATGAGATGATCTAGCTGGATGAACCAAATCAAATTAGTAAATATGTGGTTCATGTAGTAACTGGGTACCCCACATCTGACCAATCAAAAGCCCTAAGGCACTCACCCAGAACTGAGATTGAAAAGCTTACAAGAGCCGAGTGGGATGATAGAGGTCTAAAGATCAACTACATCGATGATCCTAAACTAAGGTTCAGTGCTTATGTTATTAGCTACAAGATATTCTAGTCAAGCAGACCAAACAAAGTTGCGTGTGGAGATGTTGACATTGCATACAAGATTGTAAAGAAAGGTTTACAACTTGACCTAGTTGAGCTATTGCATAGACAACTTGAAGAGAACATGAGAATTATCTGATCAACATGATCAAACACTTGTAAGTTTGGTTTTCTACTAATTTTCACATTATTCTACCTACAAAACTTTTTCCCTCTGTCACTAATGTTAAATGGAAGACAAACCAACCGATTACACTGCAAATCAGTGACTTCATTACAAATTTGGGGACAAACTTTGAACCTATCATGAATGAATACTTTACAAAGTTCAAAGCTAGGATGGAAAAGAGAACACGAATTCCAATGCAATTAGTAGAAAAATATAAGGATGACATCTATTTTGTAGTTGACACTGATACTACTCTTATCAAAGAAATACAACCGAGGACAACATGGCCACCTCCGATGGAATATAAACTCAACATTGGCATTGCTTCTGATGCTATAGAGAAGTTATTAAACAAACCAATTGACAAATCTGCCATGAGATTTGGCACATATGAAGAAGAAAAGACGAGAATATCAATTGGATTACAAGTTGAGAAGATAAGCAGGAAGAAGACTAAGATTGTTAAAAATTTGAAGAGAAAGTTTGCTATCACTGATGAAGAATTTGATAATTCAGTTGAAGATACTGAGGAGAAGACTTTAGTCGGTAAAGATGAAGAACCCAAATAGGATGTTGATGCCACCGAGTCTAATGAAGCAAAAGTTGAGGCACCTAAGGCCCAAAAGGGAAAAAAACATAAAGGTTGAGTCTCCACCTAGGAAAAGATCACAGTCGGTGACAACGGATTCACCACCTTTAAAGAAAGACATTGCAAAGATAACCTGGCCATCACCAAAATTCACATATCAAACAAGGAAACCGAAGACCACAACACCGAGACAGAGAAATAAATACATAAGGAGTAAGGAAGACAATGATGATTCTAACATCAAAACTGAACAATTTAAGGTTGTGCAGAACAAGGCACCAAAGAATATTGATTAAGAGCAACCAGACGGTTAGCTCATCCTAAGGTACAGGCATATGCAAATCTGACTACCGAGAATCAATAGAAACTTGAAGAAGCTATCATAGGTATGATGATCAATTTCAAACATGTTCCTATTGAATTCTCTACTTACATTCCACAAGAATTGTATGATAAAATATTAGCCAGATGGACATATGCACTCAACACTGAGAAATAGATGAGAGAGGAAACTCTCACTCTACTTAAGGCTGAATGCAAAGTGGAAGAGATTGATGATATTATGCAACAATATGCCAATAAATTTCCCAAGAAAGAAAGAATATTGAACATTCTTCAAGGGAATATGAAGGAAGTGGATGAAGAGAGTACCAAGATTTGGAATGATTTGCTCACTCCACCAGAGGAAACCAAGGAAGTAAAAGACATTGAATCTATAGTTGAAACCGAGGAACATCGACCGAGCACATAACCAATCAAAATTGATGATACATCAGTTGATAATATACTGGACAATATTCCTGCATTGTTGACTAATTTAAGTCATCTAGAGATCACAATAAATGACATAACTGAAGGTGATCCTGATGATAAGGCTTAAGAAGATGATATAATAAAAAATACTAATACCATAGATGAACAAGAAACAACATAGGTCACCCAAGAAATGGTACTAGGCCAACTACTTATTTTGGTACAAGCTATTGAGATAGAGAGTGAAGCACAAAAGACTACACCCGAGCAGGTTACAGACACAACTGAAGACAAGGGTGATACACATGGTAAAGAGACTGAGCATAGTGGTGGGACAACACAAGGTGATGCACCTAAATATACCATTGATGCAACATACAAAGGTGAAGGAAACATAGAAATAATGACGGTAGATACTTCTACTATTGACACTAGGTCATCTACCGAGGTACCTTCCCAAGTCATCACACCGAGCGAGCCAACAAAGAAAGAAACCAAGCAAAAGGCTCAATTAGCATTAACATTATCTCCTTCATCAATCACAAAAGAGAAGAAGAAGAAAAGGAAGAAAGGGTCCTATGACACTTGATGAAATCATTGACATTCCTGATTGTGATCCATGGATACTTGACCCTAAAGCTTTGACAAGGTATGGTGAACTATGCACCTTAAAAGAATCACATGATAAGATAAGGCAAGAATGTAAAATTTCATAGGTGCTAGAGACCACTAAGGAGATTCTAATGTAAGTTGTTCCTGATGTGAACATTGATGAATCAACCCCCATACTTGATCAACTTGCCCTACTCACTGAGGCTATAAATGGAACCAATGTTGATGCTGAGAAGAAGATAGAGGAATGAGCAGAAAAGAAGGTTTAGTATAAAGTTACTGAGAAGATCATTCAGTCAGTGGTAGTAAACAAGGTAACTCTGCCATAATTTGTAACTGGACTAGAAGCTATCATTACTGAAGCTCTTAAGATTCTACAGAAGTTATGCACTTTAGATCACTTTGTTGGAAATGAGATAAGTAACTGAGAGGGGAGGGGTGAATCAGTTACTCCAAAACAAATCCCTTGTCCCTTAGATGTCTTAAACAATATAACACTGTTACTCGGTTAATAAGATATTCTTCTGTAACTCAGGTGTTAAAGCAATCTTTATGATATCCAATGCAATTATACTTTAGTGATTAAGTGCTAAAACATAAAGCATGAAACAAATAACATATACACATGTGACACCAAGATTTAAAGTGGAAACCCAATATGGGAAAAACCACCAATGTAACTAGTTACTATTTTTCACTCTTCTGAAGTGAGCCCTGTTAGGAGCCAACCATGTTAAAGGTTACAAAACACACTGTTAGGTGTGACCCTGTTAGAAGATTTAAATCACCCTATGAGGAGTGGCCTTGTTAGAGGTCTTCAACACTTCAACATAGAAATTCTACCTTGTGACAGGATTTACAAAAATACTGTTAAGTCTACTCTGTTAAGAGATTTGAGATCACTGCTACAATTGTTAGAAAGTAACAATGAATTGACCTGTATGTGTAAGCAACTGTCTTTGCTGATTTAGATCTTTGTTCTGATTATAACTAGATCCTTGCTGATTAGATATTCTATTTTGGCTCTGAGTTTTCTGTACTCAATAAGAATCCCATCTGATTTCGCCTTCACTCTTCATATCATAGAATTCCACACTTCTACTTCTCTTTCACTTTTTCACACTTGCACTTGCTCACATTTAATCCAAACTTGACCTTTCATATATATGATAAGCCCTATCAAGTCAGCTTGCATATACTTCTAAATAATTAATAAATCATAATTTAGTCGGCCTAATATAACCAATTAATTATAGAATGTAAACCACTGTTAGTTGGCTAACACTAAATAATCAACTCGGTTAACACTGAGTTTCTTTGATGCCCGACCATGACTGAAATGCATGAGTGACTTGGTCAACACTAAAAAACTCTTTCTATTCACCAAATGTGCTCAGTTTGAATGTAGATAGTTGTGTAACATCACTTCATAAGTGTAAATACATGTGTAACATCAATGTCAATACACAATTGAATAATTGTCTTCAACAATCTCCCTCTTTGGCATTGATGACAACACAACATGTCATAATACAAACAATTGTAGAGAAACATAAAACTTTCTTTAATGTCTTTAGCTTCATTCTGATTCTCATCCAAAAACTCCCTCTTTCATCAAACACAGTCTCTTGATAAGATTTCTCCCCCTGACATCAAACTCTTCCTCTTTCTATTATGAACTCTCACTTAAGTAATTTCTTGTGTATTATAGCAAACTCTCCCTCTTTTGTATTATTCTTATGTATTATAGAAAAATCTCCCTCTTTGACAAAAGATGCCAAAGACTCCATCTCCATAAATACTGAGTATCAATACTATTTCTCTTTGAAGTTGTAATGTACCTGAGTGTACTAATTCATCTGCAATGGGCTCTAATGTACCTATATCAACTGATAGATCTTCACTATGGCTCGGGTTGATGCATCACTAAACTATATTTTAGTGAGCTTCAGTTAGGGGAAGCACCCCTATCTTTCCTCTAAGATGTACAAAAATGCATCCTTAGGTAAAGGTTTGGTGAATATGTCTGGAACTTGTTCTTTAGTACTCACATATTCTAACCATACTTCTTTATTTTGTACTAATTCCCTCAAGAAATGATACTTTATTTCTATATGCTTGGTTTTGGTGTGCATCACTAGATTATTTGAAATGTTAGTGGAACTGGTGTTGTCACAATAGATAATAATTGGTTCTTTCACTTCTTCCTTCATTCCTGATAACAACTGCTCAAACCATATGATGTTTGAACAGTTCATTGCTACAACAACATATTCTGCCTCTGTTGTAGACTGAGAGATACAATTCTGTTTCTTGCTAGTCTAAGATACTAACCTCTTTCTAAGAAAGAAAGCTCCACCACTGGTGATTTTCCCGTCATCAAAAATTCCAGCCCAATCAACATAAGTGAATGTCTTCAAATCAAAGTTCCCACCTTTTTTATATCATAAACCATCGTCTTCAGTACCCTTCAGATATCTCAAAATTCTTGTGATTGCCATTAGGTGATTGTCTCTGGGATTAGCTAAAAATCTTGCAGCAATACCAAATGCTAAAGCTATATTAGGTCTGGTGTGAACAACATACTACAATTTTCCAAGCATGGATCTGTAGTTAGTCTGATCTACCTCCTTTGAATCATCATCCTTAGATAATTTTTGTCCAGTACACATGGGTGTTCCAACAGGTTTGGAATCTTCCATTCCAAATTTCTTGAGTATCTCCTTGATATATTTGATTGAGTAATGTAGATACCATCCTTCATTTGATGAACTTGTAATCCAACAAATAATTTTATCTCACCAAACATAGACATCTCAAATTATTTACTCATAGCTACAGAGAATGCTTTGCATAAGTCATCATATCCAACAAATAATATGTCATCAACAAATATCCCTGCTAACAATATTTTGTTATGTGGTCCTTCTTTGATTTACAAGCTACTGTTATCATTGGTTCTCTGAAATCCAATATTTACTAGGTAACCATGCAGTATTTCATACCATGCTCTAGGCATTTGCTTCAGTCCATACAATGCTTTATGCAGCTTACAAACCACATTCCTTCTGCTAGGATCAACGAATCCTTCAAGTTGTTCAATGTAGACTTCTTCTTCTAGGATTCCATTCATAAATGCAAATTTCACATCTATTTGATACAATTTGTATCCTTTATGTGCAACATATGCTAGAAGAGTTCTGACTCCTTCAAGTGTTGCAACATGAGCAAAAGTTTCTCCATAATCAATACCCTCTTCTTGAGCATATCCTTTACAGACTAGTCTGGCCTTTTTTCTAGAAACTTCACCATTTTCATTCATCTTATTTCTAAAAAACCACTTGGTTCCAATCACATTCTTGTCCTTTGGCCTAGGCACAAGATTCCAAGTTTTATTCTTCTCAATCTGATCAATTTCTTCATTCATTGCCTCTATCCAACTTTCATCATTCAGTGCATCTTTAACAGTTCTAGGTTCAAATTCACTTAGTAAATATATACCTTTGATTTTGTTCCTTATCATTACACCTTTTATCTGATCTCCAATTATTTTCTCAGGTGCATGATGCCTTCTAACATATCTAGAAAGTATTGGATCCTTCAGTCTTGATTATGGACTTGATCCACTAGGTCTATCATTCTCAAACATTCTTTCCTATTCTTTTGTCTGATGCTCAGGTTCCACTATCTATGACTTGGGTCCCTTTGTCTGTGACTTAGGTCCCTCTGTCTAAGACTTGGTTCCCTCTGTCTGTGACTTGGTCTCTTCTACCAATAGCTCAGGTTACACAATTTGCAACTCAGGTTGTACAATTTGTGTTAGCATATTCAGTGGTTGACAATTCTTCTATCCAATCACCATTGCTGAAGTCATACATATAGTATCAGGTTCATGATACACAAAGTTCATGTAGTCTTCAGGCTCTTTACTGCTCTTCTCTTCATATCTTTCTGCAAACTCATCAATCTTGACATGTACACTTTCTATGAATTTATGAGTAGTAAGATTCAGACATTTGTATGCTTTTCTTTTACATGAGTAACCTAGGAATATTCCTTCATCACTTTTTGCATCTAGTTTTCCATTTCTTGCTTCCTTCAAGATGTAACATTTACTT
>MU224923.1:2882346-2897159 GCA_018584345.1 Thuja plicata
ATGATGAATCTTGAATGCTTGAACCAAATCCCTTCAAAGGCTTGAAAGCTTGAATCCTTGATCTTCAATGGAGAACTTGAATGCTTGAGAGGAATACTTGAACACTTTGAAATCTTGAAAACATGTAGAACAATGGATGCTTGAACTTTTTTCTTGATGATGGTTATGCACTTAGTGAGTCTTAGCTTGGTTTCTTCTTTCTTAGAGAGACTTAGAGAAAATGAGAGGAGAAAAATTTCTTATATATGAAACTAGGGCACAATCTTCTAGAGAGGCCTACATAGGAGAATTAAATTCCAGTTAAACCTATATCCCTAGAAGAGGACCTATATTAAATATAATTTAAGAATCGTCACTTTGGAACCCAAAATAGCCAACCCGGAAGCAGGAAATGAACTTTTAATGATCTCTGGAAGCCGACAAACTTTCAAACTAGAAAGGGGGACCCAGGTCAAAGTCGAGGTCATCCTTGACCTAGGTCAAGGTCAACGTTGACCTTGACCCAGGGAGTCATAACCCTTGGAAAATGTGCCAGATGGGATGGATGGTGCCCTGAGAGGCCCAATCAGGGTCCTAAACAAGCACATAAGTAGGAGAGGATGCAAAAATGAGGGGACAATATGATGGTGATAAAAAACACCCCCTAATGTGGGCTAAACATTCTTAAAATGGAAGTTCTTACATTTTAAGATGATACATTAAGCCCCCACTTTAGCGGGAGTATGTAAATCGAACATACTCACGGTAAAGTTAGAAGAAAGACTCTGGTGGATCGCAATGAGGTAGAACATTACTTAGTTAAGGACATGAGCCCCCAGACCAAGGATTCTAACTCAACATACATGCATAAATATATGAAAGTAAAGAGCAATTAATCATAGAGAACATACATGACTACATAAGCAAGACAAGAGCAACACTATAGATAACATAGCTTCATGATCTAATCCTACTAGCATGAAAGTGAAAGAGAGAAAAGAGATAGTGATTACCTCACCTAGTAAGATTCCCACCTTACCATGAATCACCAAGGAGGGAGAGACCAACATGTTCACCCATAAACTATGCTTTATAATTATAATGCCCCTTCTGACAACTTTTGAAATATCCATAGATCCACATTCTTGTATCACTATGGAATATAAAATACGTGTTTTTTCAGGATTTAGAAACTTATGCTCATTACCTTCCAAGGATTTAGCATATTGTAAAATGCCTATCTCTTTAGGATTTAGCAACTTATGTGCGTTACCTTCCGAGGATTTAGAAAAAATAAAAATAAAAATGTGTCTCTTTAGGATTTAGCAACTTATGTGTGTTACCTTCCGAGGATTTGGCATGTTGTAAAATGTAAACTATAGTATAAGGGAGACCCTATATATGCCCCCTTCCTTATCATGACTACCCATTAGATAGGTTAAGGAAGAGAAAGAGGATACCTACTTCACAAGATAAGGAGATATCCAGTGTAACAACAAAATATACTATATCCTTAGCAAAGAGTATTGACCCTTACCTCTAAGAGCATAGATAAACGTGAAATGGATATGTCACATATGGAAAAAGGATCCTCAAAGAGGAAAATATATTATCATCTAGACCCCCACCATAGAGGAGTGCTTAGGATAAAATATCATCCTCTAAAGAAAAGAGAGGGACCAAAGATTCAACCATCAAGCCCTCTGCAATCAAGAGGAAGAGGAATCTCAGAATGAAGGAATCCAACTCTAACCCAAAGAAAAGGAAAGAGTTTATAAAGAACATAATTTGCAAAATAAAGAAGAGGTGATGACCTAGGACAATCACCTCTCATATAAGAGGGTATCCATATCCAAAACATAAATCTTTATAAGAAAATAATGTTGTATGATAAACAAATGCCACTAAGCTAAGGAAAGCATATCCTTAGATAGAGGAAGAAGGAAAATAACTTGTCTTCCAGGGATGGAAGCAAAGGATATACTGATTATATCAAGAGATGTTATAGCAAAGATATATCTTTATAAAACAAATGTCCTAGAAAAGATATCATGAATGATTATGAGCGAAGGAAATATGTACCATAATAGAAAATTATAAGAATAGAATGTAGAAAGAATAACCAATTAAACTCAAAACAAAATACATGCTGAGAGCATAATGGATCTTAGAATATTGAAAGGAAATACCTCTTTCCCCCCAGTTAAGAGACAAGAGGAGAAAAAATATTATCTAATTTATAGAAGAATGCGGTGAATGCCCTATATCAAAATTATGAAGAAATTGTAATACCGCACATGAATGAGTTATAGCTCCTAAAGCAGATCTTTCTCTAACATATAGTTTGAAATGCACACAATCAACAAGTAAATGTGTATTAATATAATAAAAAGGACATTTGTATTTAGAGAGAGCATTTTTCAGCATAGGTTTAAAGATTTCTATCTTAGAATTCATTGACTGGACATACACTTTCTTAGCCACATCTTAAGGAGTATCAGGGTGATCTAAGGAAGGTGTTGGAAGAAGAACATGAAGAGGACGATGATAGTTAAGATCAACCACCTTGAATTGAGAAGGAGGGAAACCTATACCATGCATATCTTATTTAGGGGATGAATGAATCAGGTTTTTAATGCCTTGTTCATTGACACCAAGCCTTAAACCCTTATAGCCTTGTTTATCCACCATAGTGTATCCGGTAGTGTACATATCTTGCAAAGATTCTACAGGAGGTGATTGATTATGGTGCTCATGAGAAAATTTTGTGTATAGTGGAATGATAGGTTTAGAAGAGGTTTCTTTGTTTTTCCCTTTAATATCACCATTTATTGGATAAGAAGGGGAAGGTAAATGGAATAATTCTTGAATATCTCCATCCTGAACCTTAGCTTGAGCCCCATCATAAGTGTGGGAAGAACTAGGGATAGAATATGGTGAAATAGAAATAGGAATATTAGGAATTGGATTAGGCATGATAGGATTAAGATTATGAGGATTAGGAACTAAATTAGGAATAATAGGATAAGGATTAGGTAGATTAGTAAATGGGGTATCATCTACCCAATTCTTAACATAATCCAAAAGAGAAATAAGTCCACTACATAAATCCTTGATGAAAGTTTTGAAAGTAGGAAGACTAGTATTAGTTAATCTCAAAATAGCATAAGCAAGTTGTTGTGGGTCTACCAACACACCCCATTTTTTTGGTCCTTTGACCACGGGGACCCCCCTTTTTTGTGTCTTTTGGCTTTTGGTCTTGTCTGCCCCCTTGAGTCCTCGCCCGACCAGTCTTAGAAGAAAGGGTGTCAGCATGATAAAACAAAAGAAGACACCTTTTTTTGGCCTTTCGACTCTTTCATCCTTTCGGAGGACCATAGTACTCTGAAATACCAAAATGGCCAAAAGGATGAAAGTCAGCCCTTTCAGGGTCTCGGCCTCCAAAAACACTGAAAGGCCGAAAGTGTCTACCCCCTGACTTTTGGTGTTTCATACCCCAAAACACCAAAAATGTTGACGTAAGCCCCGTGGGTTATAAATTTCCTAAAGGGCCCTAATCTGAGTCACTTCACTTTTTCGACTCCAACCTCTCAAGAGCTCATGAATTCACCATTTTCACCCTTGATCCTCAAGACTGATTGCCCTGCACCTCCAAGCTCCATTGTGTCATCCTCCCCTGCTCCTAGCTCCTTTGAGGTAGGTTCTTTCTTCTCTATCTCATAGTTTTTTCCCCCTTCTTGGTTTAGTTTTAGGGTTTTCATTCATGGTTCTTTTCCAATCCTAGGGTGTGCAAACTTCCTTCTCCCCTGGGCTCTTAGGGCCTTTTAGCACCTTCAATGTTTAGTAGGGAAGTCCTTCCTGGTCGGGTCGGGTCTTTTCTTTCTGGTTTTCGGTGTTAGGGTTTTTGTTTTCTTTTGTACGCGACCTTTGTCACAGGTTTTTGGCCTCCGAAAGGCTGAAAACCAGGTCAGGTTAGGGTCTAAGTGTCATTTTGGAGATTCGACCTTTTTGACCGTTCAGACCTCTGAAAGGTCAGAAATGCCGACAAGTCTGAATCCCTGAAAGTGTGGTCCACCTTAGTAAGAACTCAGAATTTCAGAGTTCATGAACGTGTTCGGATCTTTGGCATTAGCAAAAACCTTCAGACTTTCAGATGCCAAAAATTCTGACGAATCTTGCTCTTCAATGGTGGCTTTTTGCACTTTCGGCCTCTGAAACTGTTTTCGGCGCCCGAAACCCCAAAAGGACTGAAAGTGCAAAAATCTGCATTCCTGGCTACTTAGAAAGTTTTTTCCCCTGTTTTCTTAGATTAGTCAGCTTTCCTTTAGTTTTTCTTCTTCAAATAAAATACTAATACTTGCATGTTTCACTGTAGAAATGCCTGAGAAGAAGAGTGCATCACCCATGAAGTACCTATATAAGGGGAACACTCCCCCTTCCAAAATTGGCAACAAGCACATTGAAATCACTGATACTGATTCAGGAATGTAGATTGGGATGACTTCCTAACAAGGTGTGCCCAACCAGTCAGGAGATCAGAGGATTGTACCTCAATGGTATTAGAATGACTAGTCAATGTGGTAGCCCGCCCAGTGGTCATGAACTCACCTAAACTAATCATGACCTTGGCAAACCATTATGATCCTAAAAAAGGGTGGTTCAGAATACAAAGGGCCAAGTAGTATTGGATATTAGGCCAGACGTCATAGAGGATGTCTTACACCTCCACAAAGGCATAGAAAATTTCTATAACTTTTTCATAGAGAAGGGAAACTTGTGGTTCAGAAACAAAGGGGAAGAGGCCTATGAAATAGTTAATAACAATTACCTCGAGCAACCTCTCCCCCCAAAAAGGCTGGACAAGATAGACTTAAGGAGGGGAGACATGAAAGATGATATCAAGGAAGCCATAAAAATGCTAAGCCAAGTATATGGGTTACCACAATCATCCCAACTAGAGACTTGGATGATTCTCCTTATAGAAAGACTCAGAGGCCGCAGGGCTAGGCTTGATCGGGGGACCATCATCAGTGACAAGTTGGATGAACAGTTGGTGGCAGTGAGACACAACCCCAAGTTTTATATGAGTACCTACATGGTGTACCTATTGGCAGCACAAGTGGACTACCCAGGACTCATAAGGAGGGGAAACCTAAATGATCCCAATGCATGGCCTCACATCATGTACCCCCAACTATTGAAAAAGGCAAAAATGTTAGAGGACAACCTAGAATATAGGATAGTCAATGACGCCTTCATTTTTGCAATCATCCGATCCATTGAGGGTATTTTGCAAAAAGGATGTCAGAAGAAGCAACCACCAAAGTAAGAGCCATAGGAGCCTATTGCATACAATTCAAAACCTTCACTTACATTCGGATAGTGGGATCAACTTTGAGACCAAAGAAGTTTCCCAAAATCCATCTGACTGGATAATCATTTTGGAGATGGCTAGGCAACTCGTAGATGCATATGAACACATAAAGCACAAAAAGAAGCACTGTTGGGATTTTCCCATCTCACTGGGACCATATACCCTATAGGATATGAAGGTCTGTAAATCTTTGGCCTTTGAATGGGACGACTGTCCCCTACAACTTTACAAGACACTGCGGCCTCATTTTGATGCTATAGGCACTTACAACCACATTATTGGCAAATTCTACATCCACAAACCACACTTGGAGGATCACTAGATGAAATTTGTGGATGATCATGAGGTCAAGATCCAGGATTATTGTAGAATGACCCTTACCTTGGCAAAGGAAGTCATAAAGACTCATATTCCCCCAAAAGTTTGGGGGTATGATTCAAATGAGGTCTTGGAGGCCATTTATACAGATGACAAGATATATGATAGGCCCATCATGAATGCAGAGGTTGATGAGGATGAAAATGAGAACAATAGGGGAATGGATTAAGAGTCCTTAAAAGATGAGCCCAATACCTATGAAAACATTGATGGATCCACCCAAGAAGGTAGATAAACAACATGGAGAGAAAAGTATAGTGTCAAAATATAAAAAGGCACCACCATAGAAGCCAAGCACGATATATGGCCATGAACGTGCAATGGAGTATGGGTCAAACCCAAGGCCCCAAGCTCCTAAAATAAGAATGAATGGGTAGATAGATCCTCCCATGGGGCTAGCACAAGTTGCACCAGATGAAGGACCCTCTACTTCTGGACAATCTCCTCTTGCCACCGGAAAGGGAAAGAAGACATATAACAGGAAGAAAGCTTATGTGTCTCTGCAATCAGAAACCGTACAGAAGGACCCACAAGAAGAGGAAGAGGAAGGGGTCCCTCTAGTCAAAAGGAACAAGTTTGAGAAAAGGAGAGAAAAGGAGACTAGTAGGAAACACTAAGAGGATCCTAAAGAGAAAGATAACCCCTTAGATGCTCTAGGATCAGATGAGTTCCAAATATCATACTTTGAGGGTCTGGAAGGATTTTCAGACCTAGGCCAAGACACGCCCGGTTATGCAACTGGGTATGAGACATGTGTTCCTTCTCTTTTCCAACCATAGGTAACCGTAATTCCACCTCCCACTCAATTTAAGAATCCAAAGCCAAATATACCTATTGTGGGAGAAATCTCTAAAGCAGATCAAGGGCTCAGGAATCAAGAGTCCCCAATCACCCAAGAGGTGACTAGAACTGAGCCCGCAACAAAAACCATTGTTGTTATAATGACCCCTCACATTCTTGCTCCACCAACTACTCTTCCACCTCTTATTCCTACTCTACCACCATTTCTCCCAACGCCCACTACTCTTCCACTTCTAATTCCCAATCTCCCAACACCTACTCCACCATCATCAAGCCCTTTGCCTTGCCACATCCTGACCCCTGGAGGATCAGTAACCGTAGAAGCTGTGTCACCTTTCAAGACCAAATTAAAGGTCATGACTGGTCTCAATACCAAAATGTTGGATAACTCCTTAGGAGAGGAAGACAAAGGCTAGAAAAAATGAGATGAGGCAATCAAGGAAGAAGACAAGGCAGAAGAGGAAAGGGAAAAGGAAGAATAACACCGAGGAGAAAGGAATGAAGGGGAAGAGAGACATGAACAAGAAGAGGGGCCAGATAAAGAGGTGACTCTAGGGTCCCAAAATTTAGATTCAGTTCTTCAGGTTACCCCATATGAGTCGGTCATTGCACCTAGTAAGCCTACATGGTTTACTAAAGAAATCCAGTCAAGAAGAACTTATACAGATTAGGATGAAGGGAGAAATATAGATATAGCATCCTTAGGATAGGATTTTCATCAGACAAAGATCATATTACCAGTGTGGACAATGTCCTATGTCACTCAAGACACTAGGAGGTGCTAGAAGACACAGCTTGCAGTCCCATCTGCCAACACCTCTCAAACGCAAGCAACTCCAGAAGATTGTACATTTGAGGAGGTAGATTTGGGGGAACCCACTAGGGAAGGGAGCAAGACACTAGCAGCCTTAGGGCTTAAACATGCTCTGGGTTTCATGAGTAAGGACGAGGAGACCATAAAAACCTTGACAAAATAGAATGAAGCCTTGAATAAGTTCATTCACAAAATGGTTGGTCCTATTGACCCCAACTGCCTAGAGGCCTCATTACAGATAGTGTTAGATAAGACAAACACCCCAGACCTGTCGGTAGGGTTAACCCCATCCTTCATCAAAGCAAGTGCAGATTGGAAGGAAGAATTTGAGCAGTACGGGGAAAGTGCCATCAAATGGGTATTCGAACCTTATAGGGTTATTTTCATAGAAGCTACAAATTTGATTGAATTAATGAAAAATGAGGGTGGCCTGGAGTCTAAGATAAGAAAATGGCGAGCCGCCCTCCAAGATTTGTAGATCATTAAGAAACAACGCTTCCAAATTCTGGTAAAGATATATGAAGGTGAGGAGTTAGACAAATTTGAGACTTGGATCAAGCGCATAATCAAGATAATCAGCGTTTATGAAAAATGTCAAGCCTCCATATTGGAGAATCAGAAAGAAGTCTTGGAATGGGTGGAGGAAATAGATGTTTTCTTCGCAGGGATTGGCCTTGACTTGTACCGGGATGAAGCTCAGCATATCTTACGGCCTTCTAAAGAAGTGGTCCAACAATTCAGGGACATTATGGCAGGCATAGAGACCAAGGAAGCCTTGCAGCAATTATTTTATGCAAAAGAGGAGATGACAAAGATGACAAACCACAAAGAGGAGATCCAATTCTTTGCTTCCGAGCTAGCTACCTTCAAAGAAAAGGAAGAACAAAAGGTCAATAGGGTGAAAATAAAGAAGATAAACTTCGAGGAAGTTCAAGAGGTCATACAGAGGCTCCAGGCTACACACCCAGAAGTATTCCCAAACTGACCCCTTGGACCAATAAAGCATTTTTGAATAAGCAATCTCCAACACTTGACATAATTCCCTAAGGTAAATTCTGATGTTTTAGTCTTTCGGCCCCTTAAGGACATGCAACTTCCAGCCTTTCGGTCTTTCGGCCCCACAAGCAAGAAATTTTTTTGGCCTTTCGACCTTCTGAGTTTTCAGCCTTTTAACCTTCCAAAATATTCAGCCTTTCATCCCTCCAAGTTTTTCATCTATTTCGGCATTTTCGGCTTCCAATAAGTTTGAACTTCGAACCATAATTTTAATGTTTAACACTTAAGAAGTTTTGGGGCATTAAAAGTTTCAGAGTTGAGGTCGGGGTCTGAAAATATGGATGTTTCCAGTGAGATCACATTTTTGCACACCAGTTGAAATCCATATCAGATTGATAGTTAACTTGAGTTCGTTTTGAAGGGACTAAGGGTCTTTTACCAGTCTCCACTGCCAGAAGAGCCTCTAGATGAGGAACCCAAGGAAAATGCCCAGAAATGAGAAGAAGACTCCAAGTTTTCATAAGAAACCCTCCTTCTTTTCTCTTTTCTTCTTGGCAAGTTTTACCCTCCTTGCATGGGCAGACTGATTGTAAATGGATTCAAGAATCCATGAAAGTTATCTAGTATCAGTTGAGAGTACTTTCCCTTTCAGCAAAGTTTTAGTTTAATTTATTTTTCTCTTTGATGCCCTAAATTTGAAATTCAGAGTTGTGGATTAAACTCTATATATTGTAATCACAAATAAATGTATAGGGGTCGAATTATTAATGCAATAAAGATCTACATTTGGTGCTTCATTCATGGTGTGTGAATTACTGCTACCTATGAGAAATTATTGAATGTATGCTTGCATTATTCATTATTTTTAGAGAGCCTCTTGTTTATTGTGCTTCGAATTCACATTTCTTTAGTTGGAGTTTGCTATTGTTTGCTTACCTTGTTGTGATGAATGCGTGGAAGAGATCATCTTTTGGCTTAACAATAAATCTGTCTCATGGGTGCGCACATCTTGGTGGCTTCATGATTTGAGAGATTTTGAATATCTTGCATGAGTGAATACCTCTTTCTCTCCAAACGCTTGAATCCATGTGGTAGTGAATTGTGACTTTGTCTGATTTGTGCCTTGTGGGTTTGTTCCAAATCTCCTCATCATTCAATTCGCAAGGAAGGGTTTACAAGAGTTTATGTCTGTAGGATTTTATTTTCAGCACTTTGTTTTACTCCTCGTTACTCTAATCTCAACAAATTCTGTCTTTAATTCCGAAATCCACATCTTGAATATAACAAATTGCATTTTGTTTGAAACACCCATACTTGTTAAAATGGAAAATACCAAAAAGAACTAAAGTGTTTTATAGTTTGATGTCTTGAATATACCAGCAAAGGCCTCCTTGTGAACAATCACATTTATCTTCAAACCGAGTAACAAAGCAGGTTGTGACCCGACCCCGAAGAACCTTGGGAATAACTTCGTTATTATTTCAAGAGAGGAAATCAAATCTCAAGATACTAGCAAGTTGGCTTGTGTCAAAACAATGCTCAACATTAGTGGCGCTAGAAGGAGGACCTCAAGACTCAAAAGCTGGATAACATTGGATCTTTCTCTCCAGAGAGATTCGAGTGAGTGCTTAGATCATCTCTGAAGAGAGGCAAGTTCCTTGAACTCACCCACCATTGTAGAGCTCGCAGTGACAAAGGAAAGTCCAAAGGGAAATCTTCTCACCACCTTGCTGAGTCTCAAAATTCTCTTGGACAACAATCACATATCACTACCCCAACTGTCATAACAACCATAGACAAAAATCAGAACGTGCAAAATCAGAATTTGCAACAACCACGTCTGATGGCCTTTTTTTCCAACACCACTAGCTCACCTTTAAATTTTGTTGGGCAGCTACATGAGATACCCAAAAATCTGGAGAAGTTTTGCACCCAATTCATATATGGTGAATCAAGGACAGCAGAAGAACACATCCGTGCCTTCAAGGAAATTTTTAATCATAAAGAGATTGCCCACCAAGAGGTTGTTTGTCATCTATTCCCATACACTTTGGGAGATTTTGTATACAATTGGTACCTAAACTTACCACGAGGGTCTATCTCTGCATGGAATGAATTTGAAACCAAATTCCTCAATCAATTCAAGTTGTATGTGGATCCTGTTGGAGATTTGCTTCTGTACAAATAGTTGATTGTATGTTTGTCATTGATGACAACATATAATATACAATAGTGTCCTGTAAGCAATTATCAGTACAAATATTTTGGATCCTTGAAATTTTAGATCTATGTTGTAGACATGTTCTAGATGTAATGTTCATACACGCAGATTCAGATACATAGTTTCAGTTGAGTTATGTTAATCTATTTTAGCAGTTACATTTTCTGGAGATTATCTGTTAAGAGCTGACGTATTTACATTGTTTCTTGAGTTACACCTATCTTCGGGATATGTGTGTTTGTATTCATGTTTAGTTATGAGTTAATGATGATTACCCAAAGGCGCTAAACATGTTTTAATAGAAGTGTGATGTTTGAATTAATTTGGTAGAGCCGACTATATGAAGCGACACGTCCACTCATTTTGAGTTGCGAGGTCCTAAGGAAGTTGCTGAAGTGTTTCCTACAACCATCATGACCTTATCCTTGGGGAAGATACATATAGCAGTTCAAATGTGATCGCTAAGTGTGAAAATGAAGTGAAAAAGAAAAGACAGAGCAAAGCATAAAGTTAGACAGTAAAGCTACATCATTCATCAGTTGAACATCTATGTGAAGAAGTAGAAGGAGATTATAATTCACTAGAACTGATCAAGCTAGCATGTCTACTCAAATAGTTCATTATCAGATATAGTGTATATCTACCTTACAGAAGGTTGCAACCTTCACCATTTGAGTAGTGAGCTCTTGGACAGTGTGTCCTCACCCCTAACAGGGTTATTTGTAAAAGACTCCTAATAGGGTTCAACCTTTGACCAAGTCTCCGTACTTATTACATTGTAAAGATCAACTCCTAATAGAGTTTCAAGATCTTCTAACAAGGATCATTATAAAATAGTACAGTTATTTGTGGGTGCTAATTCCCACCGGGGTTTTTACCTAATTTGGTTTTCCCCGTTACCAAAATTGTGTTGTTCAATTCTATGTTATCTTGTTGAGTTTATGTTTAAAGTTATTCTGTACTTAATTGAAAAAGAATTGATTCTTGTAGATAACTGATTCACCCCCCTTCTCAGTTATCTCTAGGGACTATTCCTGGCAATTGGTATCAGAGCCAAGTGCCTTGGAGAGAAAGCTTAACAGCTTAAGGTAGATCAGATGGCATACTTTAGAAAAGAGAGTCCTAAGTTTGATGGAGAGAATTATCTTGACTGGAAGAACAAAATGATAACACATCTACAGTGCATTGGTTTTAACATTTTTTAAATAGCCACACAAGAATTTGTTGTTCCCTCTTTGAAATACCTTGTAAAATATAATGCTACTAGTAAATAAAAGGATGTATTCACCGCTAATGCAATTTCCAAGGAAACCCTTAAAAGTGCATTATCTGACAGTGAATTCTTTGAGATTAAGAAAGTAGACAAAGCCTACACCATATGGAAGTATTTAGAAGATGTGTTTGAAGGAGATATTCAAGAAAAGAATGCGCAGAGAAAGACATGGAAAAAGAAGTATAAAAACTTAGAGATGCTACCTGAAGAGAACATCAAAGCTTACAATCAGAGGATTAATGAAGCAGTTTAAGGAATAAGAAACAATGGTGGATAAATTTCAGAGGAAGACATAATGGACAAACTGATGACTAAATTAACAACAAATTATGAGAGAAAGATCAATATCTTAGATGAGGCTATGCAATTTTCAAAAGACTTCAAGAGAGAGACTTTGATCAGAAAAATCTCTGCATTTGAGATATCAAGATTGAAGACAGAACCTAAAAGTGAAACAACTTTCAAAGCCTTAGTCCATGGTAAGAAAACCTTCAGTAGCTCTAGTAATAATGAGAAATAAGTGGATACAGAACTAGAAGAAATCATTTCTATGATTGTCAAGAAAGAAAGCAAAGGTAAAGGAAAATATGAAGGACAACTACCATTCAACTATTTTTCATGCAACAAAGTTGGCCATTTTGCATCCAAGTGTCCTACAAGAGTCAAGAAATTCAGATCAGATTACAAGTCCAAATATACTAAGGAATGCTATCATGCTGAAGATGGTGTAACTAATCATCACTCAGGAGAAGATGAAATTGGATTCGTCGCCATTAAAGACATTGAGAAAATGCTTGAAGAAATGGACAATGAAGATGAAAAGAAAGCACAAGAGTTAGCATTAGTTTCCAAAGCATACATCAGAACTAACTGGATCATTGACAGTGGATGCTCACATCACATGACAGGAGACAAAGATAGATTTGTACATCTAGACAAGTACAAAGGTGATATGCTTAGATTTGGAGATAACACTCCTAAACCTATCATAGGTAGAGGTTCTATTACCTTAGATGGAAAGAACAAGACATATGATGTTCTTTATGCTGATGGTTTACATCATAACCTACTAAGTGTTGGACAATTTCTTAACAAAGGATATTAGTTGGAATTCAAAGACAAAAAGTGCATCATTAATAACAAACAAGGAGATATGATTGCATCAGGCTCTAAGACTAAAGGTAATGTCTTTCAACTCAATTCAGAAGCAAGTTGTTTTGTTGCAAAAGTAGATGACAGTTGGCTATGACACAAAAGACTTTGTCACATCAATTTTGACAACATAGTAAAGATAAGCAATGTAAAGGAAGTAAGAGACCTTCCTAGTATTGCAAGACCAGTTGATACTATGTGCATGGAATGTGTGATGGGAATGCATGTAAGGAGCTCATTTAGAAGCAAGCAGGACTCATAATTTTTTTTTTGGATCTAGTGCATACAGACTTATTGTTAGAGTATTATCACTTTATAATTATTAATTAAATCATATCGATTTAATTATATAAGTTTATATTACTCTAGTTACTTAAGCTTCACTTAGGTACATTATTAATTAATAATGTGCAACCTAGATTTTTCCTTTAGGGTTTGTTTCTCACCTTTTATAAGGTTGAGCCTTGTACTTTTTCATTTATCTCTTATGCATTTTTCACATTCTGAGAGCATTTTCCTTCTGTCTCCATTTTCTTCTTTTCTTGTAACAGGTTATTGGTTAACAGGTTCTTCTTGGATTGTGTAGAATTGAGTTTGATCAATTCTTTCATGGTATCAGAGCTCAGATCTGTGGCCGCCTGTTCCTGATTTGAAGATTTTTTTTGGAGCTTCAAGGGTTTCATCTTTTAGCTGTAGTTTTTGGTTGGATCTGGAAAAATATATTTTTTAGAGGCATCTTGGGCAAAAACAGACCTCTCCAATGAATTCAAAGGATCGATCCGGTGAATTTTGATATAAAATTCAACCTATTTGGCCTCCGGAGCATCAGGCAAATTTTTTCAGCCTTCTAGGGAAGTACGACACTGTTTTTGAGGCAAAAAATAAAAAATTTATCAAAAAATGTGGTTTTTTGTGCATTCTGGGGTGCGCTGCCACCGCGCCACCCCGGTGCCACCCCGCCGTCGCCTCCACCGGCCCGGCCCGGCCCGCACCCGGCCCTCCTGCCGGCGCGCCGCCCACCGGCCGCCGCAGCGCCACCGGCGGTGCTCCGCAGCGGAGCCACCCACCGGCCGCCACAGCGCCACCAGCTGCCACAGCTCCTTTGGCCAGCCATCGGCCTGCAGCTCCTCCTGCGCAGGCTGATGTCATCAGTGACGTCAGCGGCCGAAAATTTTTTTTCCGGCAGTCTTTGAAATTTCCCGGCGAAATTTTTTTTTTCGTCGCTCGGATTTTTTTTCCGGCATACCTTCCGACGGCCGTCAAATTTTTTCTCGTGGTCCATGACGGTCATTTGGACGTCAAATTTAAGACAGGGTCTGTGTTTTTCCAACGAGCTTCCTTTTCAGGGCACTTCTTGGTTTTTTGCTCATAACTTGAGCATACGGTGTCCGTTTTTGAAAAACAAAATATCGCCAGAAAGGTGCTTCCGAGCTCATCGCATTGGTGTAGGTCTCATTTCCTGAATTTACCCTTTGGTTGCCTATTTTTGTAGTCAAATTCATTCCTTCCTTTGTGCTCCTATTCTACTTCTGGAACTCAGGTTTTTTTTCTCGTTTCTTGTGCTTTCATAGTAATTTGGGGTGTATGGGGGTTAGTATTATACATTGTGGGGGGTGCATTTTACTTTCTGTCATTTCATTCAGAAAGACCCTTCTACTTCCGTCTTATTCTTCTTTCAATGTCGGACCCCTCTGGGGTCCGACTGACACCTCACAACTACCACACATGGAAGCCACACATGACCAGACTCCTCATGTCACGAGGTTTATGGTCCTGCATGGATGCAGTTCAGCCAGTTCTTCAGAGGCCTTATGAGGCTCTTATG
>MU224923.1:2915295-2943463 GCA_018584345.1 Thuja plicata
TGATGTCAATGGGGGAGTATGTACTAAAAACAAGGAACACAAACAAAGAGCTAAACAAGGAACACATACAAGGAGCTTATACTCTGGGGGAGTATACATATAAAACACAGTCTATGTAACTACAACACTGTAGATGAATCTTTGATGATGGTATTGAGAAGATTGTAAAAGAAAGAAGACACCATGAACATAAGTTGTTTTAATCATATGTTTCCATCAATGCCAAGGGGGGTGATTGTTGGAGATTTGATTCTGAACAGTTGATTGATTGTATGTTTGTCATTGATGACAACATATAATACATAGCAGCACTTCTATATGTAATTATCCATATGTTGAAATGAAGACTTGCGTGGATAGATACATGTTGTTGACATGTTTATTATGCTATGTTCATACACGCAGACCCAGATATGATGTTTCAGTAAAGATATGTAATTCTGTTATTAATGGTTACAGTTCTGGAGGAATAACAGTTTAAGGCCGACGTATGTAACATGTTTATTGAGTTGCGCCTATCTTCAGGATATGTGTGTGTATATTCATGATGAGTTATGAGTTGTTGATATTAATCTAAAGGCGCCAAACATATTTCAAGAAGATTGCAAAGTTATGGTTAAATTGGTGAAGCTGACTTAGTGAAGCGACACGTCTATTCAGTTTATACTTGCATGGTTGTAATTATGCTTGCGCGCTTAGTAGAGTCAACAAGGATGTTAAGAAGAGTTGTCTTATAGGTCCCATGATCTCATACTTGGAACATATACTTATAGAAGGTAATTTGTGATAAGAAGAGTTGCAAAAGCCAGAGATAAGAAAAGCAGAGCAGAGTGTTAAAGTAGCAGAGCTATATTTATCATATGTTGATAATATAGATATTGAAGTAGAAGCTTTCAGAATATAGATAAGAATGTTTTAGTGATTTACAAGAGGTTAAAGCATCGGCGCACAAAAGGAACTGATCAGACAAGTAGTGTCACAAACAACAGTTCACCTTGTTGATACAGTGTGTATCAAATAACCAGAAGGCTGTAGCCTTCACCACTTTGACAGTGAGTCCTTGGATAGTGAGTCAACCACCCCTAACAGGGTTATTGTAAAAGACTCCTAACAAGGTCAGACCCTTAACCATGTCACTATGCTACTGCATTGTAATGAACAACTCCTAACAGGGTTGGAAGATCTTTTAACAGGGATTACTAAAAATAGTATAGTTCTTTGTGGGTACTAATTCCCACCGGGGTTTTTACCATTTGGTTTCCCCATAACCAAATTGATGTGTTGTGTAATGTGTTATCTGAATGTGCATTTACTTTGTATCATCTGGATTAATAAGTATAAGAAAAAGATAAAGTTGCTGATAACTGATTCACCCCCCCCTCTCAGTTATCCCTGAAGTATTTTAACACATCATTCATCAGTTGAAGATCTATGTGAAGAAGCAGAAGGAGATTACAATTCACTAGAACTGATCAAGACAGCAGGTCTACTCAAATAGTTCATTATCAGATATAGTGTATATTTGCCTTACAGATGGTTGCAACCTTCACCATTTGAGAAATGAGCTCTTGGAAAGTGTGTCCTCACCCCTAATAGGGTTATTTGTAAAATAATCCTAATAGGGTCTGACCTTTGACCAGGTCTCTGTACTTATTGCATTGTAAAGATCAACTCCTAACAAGGTTGCAAGATCTTCTAACAAGGATCATTATAAACTAGCATAGTTATTTGTGGGTGCTAATTCCCACCGGGGTTTATACCTAATTTGGTTTTCCCCGTTACTAAAATTGTGTTGTTCAATTCCGTGTTATCTTTTTGAGTTTATGTTTAAAGTTATTCTATACTTAATTGAAAAAGAATTGAATCTTGTAGATAACTGATTCACCCCCCCTCTCAGTTATCTCTTGGGACTATTCCTAATAGATCCTGCCACAACACATCACCAGTTCATCACAATAAGGAAAGATCCTAAGGAACCCATCGCTATGTTCAATCATCATTTTCACAAAATGCATCAAAACCTGGAAGATCCTTACACCATTCCGAATGAGGCTGTCATACAAGTTTACTTGAAGGCTTTGGATCCTTTCACCTCAATATTTCTAAGGAGACTTCCCCTAGCAGATAGAGACACGATGGAAAAGGTGTACAAAAAATCCATCATCTTCACCCAACAGATGGACCCACAAGAAGGAAGCTATTTGGACATGCCCATCATGAGTAATTTTTTTGTCCCACACCCATTTGCAGAAAACAATCCAGCCTCGGCCACTCACATGCCTATGCTAAATCCCATTCTGGCATAACCATGTGCAACCCTACCCCCATCTATCACTTACCCAGGTTACAAAGCTTACAAGAAGAAGTTTGTAGAGATGAAGGTTATACCCCAAGTTGAGCCTGATACCCTCATGGCCTCTGAGCTAGATACTGTGAAGAAAAATTTGTCATAACTCAGTAGTGAGCTCACCAGGATGAAGTTAAATCCATCTCAAAACTAGGGTGGATACCAATGGACATTTGCTGGTCCAAATACATACCCCCAGAATCCAAATCGAGGCTTCAATACATACAACAACAACAATACACAAGAGAAGTAGTTTGGGAAACAAAGGCCAAGCCGACCATGGAACACTAGATCCAATAATGGCAACATCCCAACAGACAATGCCAATGCTTATGAGGCTTCAGAGGATAATTTTTTTGGGGCTTCAAGTTCACACCAAGGCAATGATGGATATGGGAACAACTCCCATGATCATTACATCCAAAATCAAGAGGAGCCCCCGGTGCAATTTAATACTATGCTGTTTGATTCCTATGAGTCTAGAAAGGGGGAAGGATCAGATGCTTTTAGAGGAGAAGATGAGTTCATTTTTCCCTTCTAGAGAGAGAATGATCCTGAGTATTCTGAAGTACACGCCTTCCATAATGATCAATGAAACTCTTACAACCTTCAGAGCAGAAAGGAACCCCTCACCGACGGTATCCCCTCGTGCAAACAACCAACCCCACCAGATCCTCAGGCTAGTAATAATCCCATGCCTCCTAAAGTCCCGAACAGTCCCACACCCCCTACAAAAAGTACATATTCTAGCTACAAAGGTGCGGCCTGGTCAAGTGATAAATATAGCGCGGTTGATGAACTGAAGAAAACTAAAGCGAAAATATCTATGTTCGAATTGCTGCAAGGATGCCCATCTTAGAAGGAGGCCCTTCTAAGGTCTCTGGACCACTCAAAACCCAGATCATCAACCAAAAATACAATTACACCTGCATCCAGTATCAACACATCTGAGGCTTTCCCCGCAATATTCAAAGATAAGATGTAGGTCCCACCGTTGTTACTCAGTTTACGAATGTTTTGAAAGAACCTACACAACTGCCTGATTGATTCAGGAGCTTCGTGCAACGTCATGCCCCTGTCAATTTGCCAAAAGTTAGGAATGGTGCCCTAATTAACAAACTAAGTGGTCATACAATTGGATAAAACCAAGGTCAAGGTGATTGGTGTGCTCAAAGATGTACACATTCAATTGGTTGCAGATCCTAGAATACAAGAGCGCATTGATGTGCATATAGTAGACATACCTAAAACTTATGTGGTGTAGGGAACCTAAGAAAATCCATGAAGACACTAAATTTATTCAATGAAGGCAATAATATCATAAAGACACCAGTGATTGAAGGAGATATTGTCACATCAAAGAGGATCAACTATGAAATCCTAAAGCCTATAATGGCTTTTTAATAACATGTGAATGAAATTGTCCTTAAAGGACTACTATGCTTTGCAAGTGGACCAATAGAGTCCAAGGGGGTCAAAGGAATGTTTAGGAGTTGTTTTAGAGTTATATGTGTTTAGAATAAGTCTAAAATATGTTGGAATAAATTAGGCTTTCGTAGTTACAAGTTTTGATTTGTTTTTAGAGTGTTTGCAAAGTTGAAAGATTCCTTTTTTCAAAGTGCAAGAGGTCTTTTGGTATTCCATTCGAATGTAACTACCAATAAATGGTTAGAGGGGGATGGAAATGAATTATCAGTCATTGTAGAGTCCATTTTTGAGTGAGAGAGGCTGGCTGTACGGACTGTATCACAAAGATGCAATAGAATTCAGATTTTTGCACATTTTGCATTGTTCTTTGAAGTCTTGAGTTCTTTGGTCATTGCAAAGGAGTAGAATGTAGTGAAGGCATTTTTTATATTCATCTTCAATCATTTTATGATGCTCTTTAAGATGTATTGAATTCTGTACACCTGGTGTTGACTGAAATTTTATTGTTTTGGGAGTCTTCTAAGTGATAGTTTTGCATTTATTTTGAAATATGACCATCCCATGAACTCTAAGGACCCAGAATTCATGGGATGCATCTAATATAACATGTACAATAATTAATTAACCTTGGAAGTGTAGGAGTAAAGCAAATGTGGAATGATCACCATAGTTTGGTTGAGACAAAAACATTGAAATTGCTTAGAATGTGTAGCAGTAGAATATTTCCGTGTGCAAGGAGTGATTTGTAGTATATTTCTGTGTGCAAGGAGTGATTTGGTTGTTGTGGGTTGTCTTAAAATTTCATTTTACTTCTGATTCAAGTGTTGGTTAAGTTTCTAGAGCTTGGGACATAAGACATTGCGAGAGTCCTAGTTGCAAGGGCTTAAAGGGATGAAATTTGAGGTTTTTGGTGTTGTTGAAGGCTTGAGTCAAATTACTTTTGGATTTAGAGGTTTTGGGACATATTAAGCTTCTGAAAAAAGGTTTGGGGTCTTAGGGATACAAGGAGTTAGTAGTTTCTTTGTGAAATCATCACTTTTTATGCATTTGTGCAGGTGTGCAGTCAAAGATCTATGAATTGGTCCAAAACAACAGTAGTCCATCATATGATATGTTGAATTCTTCAATAAAGGGTATCTAAAATGGTGATTTTTTCATTGAGGTATTTGGAAAAGTTTTGATCTATGAGATATTTTCAGTTGCTGCAGGGCTACTAGATTTGCAATTAGGCCTCTGGCCAGTTTGGAGAAGAATTGGGAGTTGGGTGTCCTAGGGGTTACAAATAACTTTTAAACCTTTCAAATTACCTTAGATACAATCATAAATTTCCATTTATGTCACCTTGGGTTGCTGGGAGAAACATTGTTACTTTTGAGTTCATTAAAGTATTCAAAGGGTTTGGGAAACCATAGCCACCATTAACCAAGTTTATATCCATTATTGCTGTTTCTAAGTCCACCACCCTTACCTCTACATAAAGTGGTATCAGAGCCTAGGTAGGGTCTTGTGGAAATATTTTAAGAAGTGGTCTTGTGAACCTTGTTAATTTGGATTCTTAGTTAAGCCTTAGAGTTGAAGTATCCTTTGAGGAGAAGCACTTGAAGTTGATCCAACTTGTCTAGGAGACTAGGAGCCATGTCTGAAGGAGAAGAAGAGTTACTAGAAATGATGAAAAACATGGAGTTAGCAAAGATAGTGAATGAGAAGTTGGCAGATAATAAGAATTTGAAAGCAACATTGGAACAAAGGGAGAAGAGAACAATGATAAAGACAAGATGATGAAGACAATGATGGACATAATTTTAGCATTGGAGAAGCAGGACAAGAGTATTAAACAAGATGAAGAAGAGGTAGCAGAAGAAGTACCCCAAGAGGAAGAACAATTAGATCCTAAAGATCTAAAGATGTTTAAGTTTGTAAAATCCATAAAAAGTGGAGATACAAGGGCAAGAGTAGATTTGCCTACGTATGGAGGGAAGATGGATGATGAGGAGTTGATAGATTGGTTCAGTGCCATGGAGAATTTATTTGAGTGTGAGGGTGTTGAAGAGGGTTAGAAGTTTAAGGTTTCAAAGTCTAATTTTAAAGGACATGCTTTACTATGGTGGGATTGTGTTCAAGTTGAGAGATGGAAGAATGGGAAGCCCAAGATTACATCTTGGTACACTATGATGGATAAGATGAAGGAAAATTTTTTGCCAAATGATTATAGAGTGCAGCTATACAATAAATTGCAAAGTCTTAAGCAAAAAGACATGGATGTGCAAAAGTACACCGAAGAGTTTCATAAGCTAGACATAAGGGTTAGTCATGAGGAAGATATTGAAGAAAAGATAGCAAGATACATGGGGGGCTAAGGTTCAACATTCAAGATGAACTTAGTCTTGCTGCCCCTAGATCAGTTGAATAATATTACAAGCTAGCCATTAAGGCCGAGGAGAAGATAAAGAGAAGACAAGAGAGACAAGGAATTATAAGAGGACGGTCATCTCTGAGAGGAAGAGGTACCACTGATTTTCAGAATAACAATGATAAAGACAAAGAAAAGCCATACACATCAGAGACAAGAGGAGGATATAGAGGAGGAATAAGTGGAGGAAGGAACAATGGAGTGTTCACAGGAAGATGTTTTACATTCAACGACATAGGTCATCAATCCTTTAGATGTCCTAAGTGGAATGAGGACAAGGGTAGAGATAAGAGGATAAAATTGGTAGAGGAAGAGACAAGCAAGGAGGAGAAACATGAACCTATCTTAGTGCTACCAGAAGAAGGACAATGTTTGTTGATGGGAAGAGGACAACTAGTGCAAGAGACAAGCATATTCAAGACCAAGTGTTTGATCCATGGTAAGGTTTGTAGTTTGCTTATTAATTCAGGTGCTTCACATAATTTGGTTTCAAGAGAAGTGATCACCAAGTTGCATTTACAAATTCTTCCACACCCAAACCCATACTATGCTACTTGGGTGATTAAAGATAACAAAATACTTGTGAAGGATCAAGTTGTTCTAAATTTTTCAATTGGTCCATAATCTGATAGTATTCTATGTGATGTCTTAGATATGAGTTGTGGGCATGTCATCTTGGGTAGACCATGGCAATTTTCTAAGAGGGTTATGCATGATGGATTCACAAACACTTATCTAGTTCACAATGGAAGGATGAAGTACACCCTCAACCCACTTGTCAAGGATGAAATGCAACATGTTATAATGTGTTTTGGAAATGATATTACAGTACATGGAAAGCATAGTTTACTATGTGATACTAGTTGGATTGGAGAAGAGAAGGTGCCGTTTGAAGAATGACAAGACAGTCCTAAGAAGAAGGGACAGATGGATCAGATTTTCATCATGATTGGGACCATGAAGTGTCCTATTGGAGGGCAGGTAGATGAAGGTACAAAAGTGACCGAGAAGAGAGCAATGAAGTATGTCCAAGGGTCTGCAATGCAGACATTCAATCAGCAAAAGTACTATCATGAAGGAAGACAGTCAAATGGAAATGAGTTTTTATCTAATATTTTGTGTATGAATGCAGGGTGTTTGAGACAAAGGCAGGTCACTTTAGGGAGTATCTCATCCCTAAGTATCAGTCCTTTGCAAAGACATACAAGTGGCACAAGAAGGACAACTCTTGGGACAAGAGTTCTTTGAGTGGAGGAGAGTATGGTGCATGGCACCTAAGACAATCCATGAAGACACTAAAGTTATTCAATGAAGACAAGAATATCATAAAGACACTAGTGATTGAAGGAGTACTGTCACATCAAAGAGGATCAACAATGAAATCCTAAAGCCTATAATGGATTTTTAATAACATGTGAATGAAATTGTCCTTAAAGGACTACTATGCTTTGTAAGTGAACCAATAGAGTCCAAGGGGGTCAAAGGAATGTTTAGGAGTTGTTTTAGAGTTATATGTGTTTAGAATAAGTCTAAAATATGTTGGAAGAAATTAGGCTTTCGTAGTTACAAGTTTTGATTTGTTTTTAGAGTGTTTGCAAAGTTGAAAGATTCCTTTTTTCAAAGTGTAACAACCATTTTGTCCTTTAGTGGGAGCTCCATGCAAGAGGTATTTTGGTATTCCATTTGAATTTAACTGCAAATAAATGGTTAGAGGGGGATGGAAATGAATTATTAGTCATTTTAGAGTCCATTTTTGAGAGAGGCTGGCTGTACGGACTGTATCACAAAGATGCAATAAGATTTAGATTTTTGCACATTTTGCATTGTTCTTTGAAGTATTGAGTTCTTTGGTCATTGAAAAGGAGTAGAATGTATTGAAGGCCTATTTTCTATTCATCTTCAATCATTTTATGATGCTCTTTAAGATGTATTGAATTCTGTACACCTGGCGTTGACTGAAATTTCATTGTTTTGGGAGTCTTCTAAGTGATAGTTTTGCATTTATTTTGAAATATGACCATACCATGAACTATAAGGACCCAAAATTAATGAGATGCATCTAATATAACATGTAAAATAATTACTTAACCTTGGAAGTGTAGGAGTAAAGCAAATGTGGAGTGATCACCATTGTTTGGTTGAGAAAAAGCATTGAAATTGCTTGGAAAGTGTAGTAGCAGTATATTTACATGTGCAAGGAGTAATTTGGTTGTTTTGGGTTGTCTTAAAATTTCATTTTACTGCTGATTCAAGTGTTGGTTAAGTTTTTAGAGCTTGGGAGATAAGACATTGCGAGAGTCCTAGTTGCAAGGGCTTAAAGGGATGAAATTTGGGGTGTTTAGAGTTGTTGAAGGTTTGAGTCAAATTCCTTTTGGATTTAGAGGTTTTGGGACATATTAAGCTTCTTCCAAAAGTTTTGGGGTCTTTGGGATACAATTAGTTAGTAGTTTCTTTGTTAAATCATCACTTTTATATGCATTTGTGCAGGTGTGCAGTCAAAGAGCTATGAATTGGTCCAAGAACAATAGTAGTCTATCATATGATATGTTGAAGTATTCAATAAAGGGTATCTGAAATGGTGATTTTTTCATCAAGGTATTTGGATTTTTTTTAAATTCTATGAGATGTTTTCAGTTGCTGCAGGGCTACTAGATTTGCAATTAGGCCTCTAGCCAGTTTGGAGAAGAATTGGGAGTTGGGTTTCCTAGGGGTTACAAATAACCTTTAAACCTTTCAAATTACCTTAGATACAATAATAAATTTCCATTTATGTCACCTTGGGTTGCTAGGAGAAACATTGTTACTTTTGAGCTCATTAAAGTATTCGAAGGGTTTGGGAAACCATAGCCACCATTAACCAAGTTTATATCCATTATTGTTGTTTCTATGTCCACCACCCTTACCTCTAAATCATTATGGGATGCTTCTAAGTTGATAATGGACCAAGTGCTTGAGAGGTTGGCTTTCCACAGATTTCACCCAGTTGTGGCTACCATGGAGAGGTTTGAACAACCAAATCAAGATAGACACTGAGCCTAAACTGAAAAGAATGATCACTGAGTACAATGCCCCGAATGAAGTTCTATTCACCCAAAATGATCTGGGAAATTATCAGATGGACAACATCTTCATGTTTCAGATACAATAAGGTGAAGAGTCAGACCACAGTCCCATCTAAGGTCTCCTCAAGCTAAAAATTGGTGACAACATTTTCCAGAGGTTCATCAACAACATGATAGCTAGTTTATGATATCTAAGCCAAGACACAGACCCCAACATCTTGTTACTACTGGGATATTTTCTATTACATCAGGCCAGCCACTCAGAGTTCACATGCCCCAATTCCTAGGAAGCACTTTCACGAGTGTTGGCTCGGATCACCTTACCAAGTAAGCTGTTAGGAATACCGATGGTGAAAGAGGATATCCCTAGAATAGAAGACAAGAGTAACACCCCGCCAGAGGTAGAAAACCCAGTCCCTACAAACACTTCACATCAAAACCAAGATAGTGGGTTAGATTCTGATGACAGAAGTCCTTCTTTGAACATACTTACTGATTGGAGTACCTCTAATGACAGAGCATGTCCCCCTTACAAAGGAATGCTGGAAGATGAAGGAGGTGAAAGTGCTGAAACCCCCAAACCCAGACATACCCCAAAATGTAGGTGGATTAACCTCATTGGATAGTGATGGAGAAAAGGGGGGAAAAATCCAAACCAAGGGCTCTCCCAAGAGAAAATCAACCAAGTCTAACCCTACTAAGCAACCCTAGATATGAAAATTGCACTTCGATAGTTCCAAATGTAAACAGGGAGCAGGTGCGGGGATCGAGTTGATAAACCCAAGAGGTAAGTATTTCTATGCCACTTATAGGTTACAATTTATGTGCACTAACAATGTTGCAAAATATGAAGCACTGGTCCGCGAACTTCTCTTGGCCCATGAAAAGGGAATAAAAATGTTGATGATGGAAGGGGACTCACAATTGGTCGTCAAGCAGATCCATAGTCAGTATACTTGCAATGATAGGAGGCTCTCAGCCTACCGTAATAGAGCATGGGACCTGATCAAATAATTCAACGCTTTCAACATCAAAACCATCCCAAGAAGAAAAAATGTTGTCATCGATGCCCTCGCCATATCAGCTAGTTCATTACATCCAATGGAGAAATCCAAGATAAATAAATTCTCAGTTGAACTTGTCACGGCCTTGGCCATTCCAGACAATTTCACTAATTTTCAAGCCTTCCAAGATGATGAACACATCTTGGAGTTTATCATGTGTGCTGGTGTGTTCGAGAAAAAAATCATAGAGGAGGAAAAGGAAGGTGAAGAAGCAGTTAAACCTAAAGACTCTGATGATCAAGGTATCATAAATCTAAGGACCAACGCCATACCCAAAGGGATGGTGGAACTAGAGAGGATTTTTGACAATGAAAAGACTACAGTAAGGAGGCACCTGGACATCATGCCTGATGGTAAAAAATGTGATACATACAACCTTGGCATAGAGGAAGAACTGAGAGAGGTTCATATCAGAAAAGTAGCAACCAAAGAAGAAAAGGAGAAAATGGTCCAGCTTCTCACCGAATATCGGGATGTCATATCTTGGAGCTATAAAGAATTGAAAACATATGACACCTCGGTCATAGTACACAACATCCCCTTGAAGCCAGAATCCAAGCCTTTTAGACAATGACAAAGGCCTGTAAACCCTACTATGGAACCCCTGATCTAAAAGGAAGTCCAAAAGTTTCTCAATGCTAGGATCATCTTCCCAATTTGGCATTCTACTTGGGTTGCGAACCTGGTGCCAGTGAGAAAGAAAACTGGAGAGATTAGATTGTGCGTAGATTTACGGAACCTTAACAAGTCTTCTCAAAAGGACAATTATCCACTCCCATCTCTCAAAGAAGTGCTGAAAAAGGTCAATGGGTCTCAAATGATTTCATTTTTGGATGGTTACTCGGGTTACAACCAGGTGATGGTGCAGGAAGAGGACAGGATGAAAATGACATTCACAACTAAATGGAGAACCTTCGCCTACCGCCAGATGCCTTTCAAATTGATTAACACTGAGGCCACTTTTCAGAGAGAAATGGACATATCTTTCAAAGGAATAGTCAGGAGGTGCATTATCATCTACATGGATGATCTCACAATCTTCTCAAAACAAAGAGATGACCACTTAAATGATCTCAAAAAATACCTTCAAAGATGCAGGGAATTCAGGATTTCCCTCAATCCCAAGAAATGTGTGTTAGGGGTAACTGAAGGCAAACTCTTGGGGCATATCATCTCCGAGAAGGGGATATCCATAGACCCCAAAAGGGTAGAGGCCATTCTAAAATTGACACCGCCACATAGCCACAAAGAGCTAAAATATTTCTTTGGGAAGATCAACTTCATGAGGAAGTTCATTAGTGGCTTCGCAGAGATAGTAAAACCGTTAAATGACATGCTCAAGAAAGACGTCAATATTTAATGGGCCCTCCTGGAAAAAAAGTATTTTGAGGAGATAAAAAGTGCCATTTCTATGGCGTCAGTCCTTGTCAGCCCTGACTAACCCATCCCTTTCAAAGTTTACTCTTTTGCATCAGAACACATCAGAACACTCATGTGCAGGCATCCTCACATAGAAGAAGAACCATGAAGATGAAAGACCCATAGCCTTCATTAGTTTCCCTTTCAAAGATGATGAGATCAGGTACCCAAACCTGGACAAACAATAATTTTCTCTCATCAAAGAGGTAAAGAAGTTCTGACATTATATCTTGAGGAGCAAAGTCATTGGGATAGTTCTCGACGCAGCCGTAAAGTCTCTTTTGATGCAGAATAATCCGGGAGAGCGGAGAGGAAAATGGAGGGTAATCCTCCAAGAGTTCAACCTCAAAATCCAACCAATGAAACTAGTAAGGGGCCAAGGCCCGATGAAGTTGATCTCTGAGGTTAAAGAAGGTCTGATCTGCCAAACCTACACCGATCAAGGTGTGATCACTGATGTGTGGTATCAAGACATAGTGTACTATTTATTGCAGAATCATTGCCCAAAAGAGATGAATGGTTCCCAAAGGAGAGCTTTGAGGATCAAAAACAACTCCTACATGTTGAAAAATGGGCAACTATACAAACACAATTATGAGGGTCTATACCTAAGTGCCTAGACAGACTTGAGGTGAAGAAAATCCTAGAGGACTTTCATGACAAATATGGAATGAGACATGGGTCAGTTGAAGCAACTGCTCACCAAATCTTGAGGGAAGGATATTTTTGGCCTAAAATATTCAAAGACACCAATGAGCATGTCAGATCTTGCCACACTTTCCAAACTAGCGTAACACAAGAGAAAAATACAATGATGCCCTTACAGCCAGTATACGAGGTATGCCCATTCGTCCAATGGGGCTTAGATTTTGTTGGAGTGATTAACCCCTCTTCATCTGCAGGACACAAGTTCATTTTGATAGCTACTAATTACTGCACATGCTGGATGGAGGCTCAAGCACTAAAGAATTGTACTACAGAGGTCATGAATAAATTCTTGGAGGAGCGCATCATAACTAGGTTTGGGATGTCATTCTATTTGGTATGTGACAATGCTCCCTCTTTTTCTTCTGCTTCACTGACACAATGGGCCTTTGAGAACCAGGTAATCCTCAAGTTACTTCAAATTATTATCTGTAAGGCAATGGCATAGTAGATTCTACAAACAAGAACTTAACAATAGTGATCAAACACCTCTTGGATGACAACCCCAGGGATTGGCACATGCAACTGAAATACACTTTGTGGGTTGATCACGCAAGGATCAAAAATTCCCTGGGGACGTCTCCATACCAACTAGTCTATGGCTTACAACCGATCTTCCCCATGAACTTAAAAGTCCCAATCCTGAGGTTCATGGACCAATATGTGGGAGGAGAAGATCGAGTACAAGTTAGGCTCATGAATCTTCTTAACCTAGAGGAGAAAAGAACATTGGCTCTAAAGCATGTATCAAAGCATCAAGCCGTAGTCAAAAGGTGGTTCGATAAGAGATCTACCATCAAAGCCTTCAGGATCTCTAACCTTGTCCTCATGTGGGATAAGGTGAAAGAAAAGCTGGACAACCACACCAAGTTCCAAAGATTGTGGACAGACCCTTACCAGATATCAGAGATCCCGGGGGAAAACACTTTTAGGATCAACACTTTGAATGGAGAGTTGACCCCATTTCCAGTCAATGGAAAATTCCTCAAACATTACTTTGGATCCTAAGAAGGATTGCCTTCCATCCCTTGTACCATAGTCCCTTTTTGCTTCTTTGTTTCCTTTCTTTTTCTTTTTTCGTCGCCCTCGCCGTCAGTCCTTTCTTCCGTTCATGGTGGTTTTTTCCTTTTTTGTCGGGGCTCATTTTGTCATTTTGGGTCAGTATGTTTTGGATCCATTCCAAGGTAGTTCATAGATCAGAGCAGAGATATTTCTTAGTCAAATTCTCCAAAGATACGTGCAACGCAAATGACACTCCCAAAAGGCAAAGTGGTGATAATTATCGTTGACAGACAAGAAGAAATTCAAAGCTTGGTCATCCTGATCACAAAACACACTAAGAGACAATGCCTACAAGCGTTGGTTTATTGAGCATTTTTTAGTTGCAACCAGCATGAGTGCATAGATCTGGGTACCCACTGATCCTAGAACCCAAGTCTGAACTTAATGCAAAAGCAATAACAAAAAAAAAAGAAAAGCTAAAGAGAGAGCAAAAGAAGCACACAAAAGAAAAGTGCCCCAAAGAGGTCACAAGTTTGAGATCCAGGTGACACAGCCTAATCGATGCTCAGATCAAATCAAATAAAAAAGGAAAATTATTATGGACCTGAACACATAGAGTACACGAACATTCAAGGTTTGACACATTTCAAAAGCACGCAGAAGAAATCAAAGGACTGTCCAAAAGACAGAACTCTCAAGAGAAAGAAAGCTACAACCTAGCAGATAGAACATACTTGGGTGACTATGAAAACCTCTACCAGGGCTATGAATTCCCGATCAACAGTAAAGAAAGGTTATACTTGGGATTTGGAGAAATATTTGTCGGGGCTATGAATGCCTGACTAGAAGCAAATCTCTTTTCGGGAAACCTTGGTCTACTTGGCGAAGGTTGGGAACATTTGGAAAACATTCCGGTTACCACAATCAAAGGTCAAGAAATGAATACACATGAACACACCCTGGGAAACTAACAAAAAAACTTGGATTGGAGGTCATTGAAGGATTGTCAACACCAAAACCTCTCGGTTTTGTTCTACTACAAAGGTTACATTCCGGAAGAGTATTGATGATGAAGAAATACCTTGGTCATTCCTCCTTTTGTTGGGGCTATTTGTTGTGGGTCCACAACACACACCCCATTTTTTGGTCCTCTGACCATGGGGACCCCCCAATTTTGTGTCTTTTAGCTTTTGGTCTTGTCTGCCCCCTTGATTCCTTGCTCAATCAGTCTCAGAAGAAAGGGTGTCAGCATGATAAAACAAAAGAAGACACCTTTTTTTGGCCTTTCGTCCCTTTCAACCTTTCGGAGGACCATAGTACTCCAAAATACCAAAATGGCCGAAAGGCAAAAATTTGGCCCTTTCGGGTTCTCGGCCTCTGAAAACACCAAAAGGGCAAAAGTGTCTACCCCTTGACTTTTGGTGTTTTGGACCCTGAAACACCGAAAATGCTGACATAAGCCGCGTGGGTTATAAATTTCCTAAAGGGCCCTAATCTGAGTCACTTCACTTTTTTGACTCCAACCTCTCGAGAGCTCGTGAATTCACCATTTTCTCCCTTGATCCTTGAGACTGATTGCCACACGCCTCCAAGCTCCGTTGTGTTGTCCTTCCCTGCTCCTAGCTCCTTCGAGGTAGGTTCTTTCTTCACTGTCTCATAGTTTTTTCCCCCTTCTTGGTTTAGTTTTAGGGTTTTCATTCCTCTGTCCAAGCCTAGGGCATGTGGAATTCCTTCTCCCCTGATCTCTTAGGGCCATTTGCCACATTTAATGTTTAGTAGGGAAGTCCCTCCTAGTCGGGTAGGATCTTTTCTTTCTAGTTTTTGGTGTTAGGGTTTTCATTTTCTCTTGGTCGCGACCTTTGTCGCAGGTTTTCAGCCTCTAAAAGGCCAAAAACCAGGTCGGGTTAGGGTCTAAGTGTCATTTAAGAGATTTGGCCTTTTTGGCCATTTAGACCTCTGAAAGGTTTGAAATGCCGACAAGTCTGAATCCACGAAAGCGTGGTCCACCTCAGTAAGATCTCAAACTTTCAGAGTTCATGAACCTGTTCGGATCTTTGGCATCCATAAAACCTTTAGACTTTTGGATGTTGAAAAGTCTGACAAAGCTCACTCTTCAATGGTGGCTTTTTTCACTTTTGGCCTTTGAAACCATTTTCAGCGCCCGAAACCCTGAAAGCACTGAAAGTGCAAAAATCTACATTCCTGGCTACTTAGAGAGTTTTTTCCCCTATTTTCTTAGATTAGTCAGCTTTCCGTTAGTTTTTCTTCTTCAAATAAAATACTGATACTTGCATGTTTCACTGCAAAAATGCCTGAGAAGAAGACTGTGTCACCCATGAAGTACCTATACAAGGGGAACACTCCCCCTTCCAAAATTGGCAAAAAGCACATTGAAATCACCGATACTAATATCGAGAATGTAGATTGGGATGACTTCCTAACAACGTGTGCCCAACTAGTCAGGAGATTAGAGGATTGTACCTCACTGGTATTAGCAGGACTGGTCAATGCGGTAGCCCACCCAATGGCCGTGACCTCACCTGAACTAATCATGACCTTGGCAAACCATTATGATTCTAACAAAAGGGTGGTTCAGAATATAGAGGGCCAAGTAGTATTGGATATTAGGCCAGACGTCATAGAGGATGTCTTCCACCTCCACAAAGGCGTAGAAAAGTTCTATGACTTTTTCATAGAGAAGGGAAACTTGTGGTTCAGAAACAAAGGGGAAGAGGCCTATGAAATAGTCAATAACAATTACCTCGATCAACCCCTCCCCAAAAATAAGCTGGACAAGATAGACTTAAGGAGGGGAGACATGAAAGATGATATCAAGGCAACCATAAAAATGCTAAGCTGAGTATATGGGTTACCACAATCATCCCAACTGGAGAATTGGATGATTCTCTTGATAGAAAGGCTCAGAGGCCGTAGGGCTAGGCTTGATTGGGGGACCATCATCAGTGCCAAATTGGATGAACAGTTGGTGGCAGTGAGACACAACCCCAAGTTTTATATGAGTACCTACGTGGTGTACCTATTGGCAGCACAGGCGGACTACCCAAGAATCATCAAGAGGGAAAACCTAAATGATCCCAATGCATGGCCTCATGTCATGTACCGCCAACTACAGAAAAAGGCAAAAATGTCAGAGGAAAGCCCATAATACAGGATAGTCAATGACGCCTTCATTTTTTCAATCATCTGATCCATTAAGGGTGATGTTGCAAAAAGGATGTCATAAGAAGCAGCTGCCAAAGTAAGGGCCATAGAGGCCTATTACATATAATTTAGAACCTTCACTTAAATTTGGATAGCAGGATCAACTTTGAGACCAAAGAAGTTTCCCAGGTATCCATCTGACTGGATAATCATTTTGGAGATGGCTAGGTAACTCGCAGATGCATATGAACACATAAAGCACAAAAAGAAGCACTGTTGGGATTTTCCCATCTCACCGGGACCATATACCCTATAGGATATGAAGGTCTGTAAATCTTTGGCCTTTGAATGGGATGAGAACAATAGGGGAATGGATTAAGAGGCCCTACAAGATGATCCCAATACCTGTGAAAACTGATGGATCCACCCAAGAAGGTAGATAAACAATGTGGAGAGAAAAGTACAGTGACGAAATACAAAAAGGGACCACCACAGAAGCCAAGCATGGTATATGGCCATGAACGTGCAGTGGAGTATGGGTCAAACCCAAGGCCCCAGGCTCCTAAAAAAATAATGACAAGGCAGATAGATCCTCCCATGGGGCCAACATAGGTTGCACTGGATGAAGGACCCTCTACTTCTAGGCAATCTTCTCCTACCACCGGAAAGGGAAAGAAGACATATAAGAGGAAGAAAGCTTCTATGTCTCCACAATTAGAAACCATATAGGAGGACCCACAAGAAGAGGAAGAGGAAGAGGTCTCTCTAGTCAAAAGGACCAGGTCTCAGAAAAGGAGAGAAAAGGAAACTAGTAGGAAACACCAAGAGGATCTTAAAGAGAAAGATAACCCCTTGGATGCTCTAGGATCAGATGAGTTCCAAATGTTAGACTTTGAGGGTCTGGAAGGATTTTTAGACCTAGGCCAGGACACGCCCAATTATGCAACTGGGTATGAGAAAGGTGGTCCTTCTCTTTTCCAACCGTAGGTAACCCTAACTCCACCTCCCACTCAATTTACCAATCCAAAACCAAATATACCTATTGTGTGAGAAAGCTCTAAAGAAGATCAAGGGCTCGGGAATCAAGAGTCCCCAATTGCCCAAGAGGTGACTAGAAATGAGTCCACAATAGAAACCATTATTGTTACAATGCCCCCTCACATTCTTGCTCCACCAACTACTCTTCCACCTCTTATTCCTACTCCACCACCATTTCTCCCAACTCTCACTACTCTTCCACTTCTAATTCCCAATCTCCCAACACCTACTCCACCATCATCAAGCCCTTTGCCTTGCCACATCCCGACCCATGGAGGATCAGTAACCATAGAAGTTGTGTCACATTTTTGGGCCACATTAAAGGTCATGGCTGGTCTAAATACCAAAATGTTGGCTAGCTCCTCAGGAGAGGAAGACAAAGGCCAGGAAAAATGAGATGAGGCAATGGAGGAAGAAGACAAGGCATAAGAGGAAAGGGAAAAGGAAGAATAAAACTAAGGAGAAAGGAATGATGGGGAACATAGATAGGAACAAGAAGAGGGGACAAATAAAGAGGCGACTCTAGGGTCCCAAAATTTAGATTCAGTTCTTCAGGTTACCTCATATGAGCCGGTCATTGCATCTAGTAAGCCTACATGGTTTACTAAAGAAATCCAGTCAAGGAGTAGAACTTATATAGATGAGGATGAAGGGGAAAATACAGATATATCCTTAGGATAGGCTTTTCATGAGACAAAGATCATATTATCAACATGGATAATTTTCTATGTCACTCATGACACTAGGGGGCACTGGAAGGCACAGGTTGCAGTCTCATCCGCCAACACCTCTCAAACGCAAGAAACTCTGGAAGACTATACATTTGAGGAGGTAGATTTGGGGAAACCCACCAGGGAAGGGAGCAAGACACTAGAAGCCTTAGGGCTTAAACATGCTCTGGGTTTCATGAGTAAGGATGAGGAGACCATAAAAACCTTGACAGAATAGAATGAAGCCTTGAAGAAGTTCATTCAAAAAATGGTTGGTCCTATTGACCCCAACTGCCCAAAGGCCTCATTACAGGTAGTGTTAGATAAGAGAAACACCCCAAATCTACTGGCAGAGTTAACACCATCCTTCATCAAAGCAAGTGCAGATTAGAAGGAATATTTTGAGCAGTACGAGGAAAGTGCCATCAAATGGGTATTCAAACCTTATAGGGTTATTCCCATAGAAGCAACAAATTTGATTGACTTAATGAAAAATGAAGGTGGCCTGGAGTCTGAGACAAGAAAATGGAAAGCCACCCTCCAATATTTTCAGATCATTAAGAAACAACGCTTCCAAATTTTGGTAAAAATATATGAGGGTGAGGAGTTAGACAAATTTGAGAGTTGGATCAAGTGCATAATCAAGATAATCAACGTTTATGAAAAATGTCAAGCCTCCATATTGGAGAAGTAGAAAGAAGTCTTGGAATAGGTGGAGGAAATAGATTTTTTCTTTGTAGGGATCAACCTTGACTTGTATCGAGACGAAGCTAAGCATATCTTACGACCATCTAAAGAAGTGGTCCAACAATTCAGGGACATTATGGCAGGCATAGAGACTAAGGAAGCCTTGTAGAAATTATTTTATGCAAAAGAGGAGGTGAGAAAGATGACAAACCATGAAGAGGAGATCCAATTATTTTCTTTCAAGCTAACTACCTTCAAAGAAAAGAAAGAACGAAAGGTCAACAGGGTGAGAAGAAAGAAGATAAACTTCAAGGAAGGTCAAGAGGTCATATAGAGGCTCCGGGATGCACACCCAGAAGTATTCCCAAACTGACCCCTTGGACCACTGAAGCATTTTTGAAGAAGCAATCTCCAACACTTAACAAAATTCCCTAAGGTAAATTTTGATGTTTCGGCCTTTCGACCAAAAGAAAATTCCAGCCTTTCAGTTTTTCGGCCCCGCAAGCAAGATAGTGTTTTGGCCTTTCGGCCCTCCATTTTTTTGGCCTTTCAGCCTTCCAAATGTTTTGGCATTTTTGGCTTCCGACAAGTCTGAACTTCAGACTAGAATTTTGCTGTTTAACACTTAAGAATTTTTGTGACATTAAAATTTTTGAAGTTGAGGCCGAGGTCCGAAAATCGGAATGTTTCCAGCGAGATCACATTTTTGCACACGAATTGAACTCTAGATCAGATTGATGGTTAACTTGTGTTCATTTTGAAGGGAATAAGGGTCTTTTACCAGTCTCCATTGCCATAAGAGCCTCCAGATGAAGAACCCAAGGAAAACTCCCAGAAACAAGAAGAAGAATCCAAATTTTTAGAAGAAACCCTCCTTCTTTTCTCTTTTCTTCTTAGCAAGTTTGACCCTCCTTGCATGGACAGACTGATTGTAAATGGATTCAAGAATCCATATGAGTTATCTAGTATCAGCTAAGAGTAGTTTCCCTTTCAGCAAAGTTTTAGTTTAATTTTTTTTTCTCTTTGAAGCCCTAAATTCAGAATTCAGAGATGTGGATCAAACTCTATATATTGTAATCACAAATAAATGTAAATGGGTCAAACTCTTAATGCAATAAAGATCTACATTTGGTGCTTCATTCATGGTGTGTGAATTTCTGGTACCTATGAGAAATTATTGAATGTATGCTTGCATTATTCATTATTTTCAGAGAGTCTCTTGTTTTTTGTGCTTCGAATTCACGTTTCTTTAGTTGGAGTTTGCTGTTGTTTTCTTACCTTGCTGTGACAAATGCTTAGAAGAGATAATCTTTGGGCGTAATGATAAATCTATCTTGTGGGTGCACACATCTTGGTGGCTTCACGATTTGAGAGATTTTGAATATCTTTCATAAGTGAATACCTCTTTCTCTCTAAAATCTTGCATCCGTGGGGTAGTGAATTGTGACTTTGTCTGATTTGTGCCTCGTGGGTTTGTTCCAAATCCCCCCATCATTCAATTCACAAGGAAGGGTTTACAATAGTTTATGTCCATAGGATTTTATTTTTCAGCACTTTGTTTTAATCCTTGTTACTCTAATCTCTTTAAATTCTGTCTTTAATTCTGAAATCCACATCTTGAAAATAACAAATTGCATTTTGTTTACAACACCCATACTTGTTAAAATGCAAAATACCAAAAATAACTAAAGTGTTTTGCAGTTTGATGTCTTGAATGTACCAGCAAAGGTCTCCTCATGAACAATCACATTTATCTTCAAACTGAGTAACCAAGCAGGTTGTGACACGACCCCGGAGAACCTTGGGAATAATTTCATTATTATTTCAAGAGAGGAAATCAAATCTCAAGATCCTAGCAAGTTGGCTTGTGTCAAAACAACACTCAACACAAGTGAAACATGAAGATTAACAAACATGATGAAAGGGATGATACTTTCATAAACATCATAAGTACTATAAAGAGATGCTTAAAGAAGCATAATGAGAAAAATAGCCATACCCCAAAGCATCTTTAAAGATCTTCATAGTGAATGAAATGCAATAAATGTTTTTATATTTTTATGAGTATGTAGATTTTTATTTTATTGTTTTAAAATGCAAGAGCATAACATAAAACTAATTTAGTATGCATGCAAGATCTAGTCTCTAAGAAAAAGAGACGAAGCATCTAACAACAAAAAGAAAGAGTTGTCTATCGCGAGTTCACCAAAATGTAACATATAAAAATGTAACATTTGAAATAGGGGATGATGATGAAAATGTGGGATAATGTGGATGTTCCTTTTATCCTCAAATACACAAAGGAAGGATCCAAATTGATTAACCCCAAAGGAAGGATCAATGCATAAATGAATCAATCGATTGGAAATAAGAATAAAGATCTTAAATTCTGTTTATAGGAAAGAATGTGTGATAACTTTAGAAAGATTAAGAACTTTAATTGAAATGAATAGGAGAAAATTACTAACCTTGAAATGTTACAGATCTGAAGAATGCTATTTTTGGGGGTCTGCACCGAGTTTCTAGAAAATCTACAATAGGGTCTGGAATAGAAACGCAGAGACGAAAAAAACCCATAAATATTTTCCGATCTGACATAGTTCCAATTTTGACCCTCAAGTCAATGTCACCATTGACCCAAAATTTTTTATTCTGACCTAGGGCAGAATCGACCTCAAAAGTCTCCGACATAAAATCTATTTCCGGATCTCGATAGTTTTCTGGAAAGGGTATCTGGATCTGTACTCCAACTCGATGTTCCAAACATGTATCTGCAAGAAAAATGGATTTGTTTGTTGGGGGGAGGGGTTTTCCTTAGTCAAACCCCAATTTAAGAATTAACCTTGAAATCAATAATTGAAATAAATAATGCTAGAAAGTAATAGAAGTAAATCTAATAATGAAGCTATGATATTCAATAGATATGCAATTGTATTTCAAATGTAAACAAGTATGTAAATATGAAAGCTTGGACTCAATATTAGAAACCATAAACCTCCATGATTGTAAGCTTGGAATCCACCTTGAAGGGAGAATGAATGAATCTTGAGAATGTACAAAGGATCTTGAAGGAAGATCACACCACCATGATGGATAGATCTAGGGCTTGAATGATAAATCTTGAATGCTTGAACCAAATCCCTTCAAAGGCTTGAAAGCTTGAATCCTTGATCTTCAATGGAGAACTTGAATGCTTGAGAGGAAGACTTGAAAACTTTGAAAGCTTGAAAACATGTAGAACAATGGATGCTTGAACTTTTTTCTTGATGATGGTTATGCACGTAGTGAGTCTTAGCTTGGCTTCTTCTTGCTTAGAGAGACTTGGAGAAAATGAGAGGAGAAAAATTCCTTATATATGAAACTAGGGCACAATATTCTAGAGAGTCCTACATAGGAGAATTAAACTCCAATTAGACCTATATACCTAGAAGAGGACCTATATCAAATATAATTTAAGAATCGTCGCTTTAGAACCCAAAACAACCAACCCGGAAGCGGGAAATGAACTTTTAATGACCTCCGACAGCTGAAAAAATTTCAAACTGGAAAGGGGGACCCAGGTCAAGGTCGAGGTCTTCCTTGACCTAGGTCAAGTTTGAGGTCGACCTTGACCTAGGTCAAGGTCAAGGTTGACCTTGACCCAGGGAGTTAGAACCCCTGGAAAATGTGCCAGATGGGATGGATGGTGCCCAGAGAGGTCCAATCAGGGTCCTAAACAAGAAGAAAAGTAGGAGAGGATGCAGAAATGAGGGGATAATATGATGGTGGTAAAACAAACCCACTAAGGAGGGCTAAACATTCTTAACATGGAAGTGCTTCCATTTTAAGATGATACAATGATAAACCATCAACATAATATGTACGATATCTATCCCTCCATGAACCCCATTTTGTCACCTCTTGAGATGCCTCATTTGCACTATTGGACATTTTTTCTAATGTAGTGGCAAGGGTAGACTGATGCTGAAGACTAGAAGCTTTCAACCTATTGACTAATATATTAATTTGTGCACTATTTTGGTTAAGGCATTGTATGAGGTCCTCTTGTGTTGCATTTACATGACCTAATGGTACATGTGGAGGGTCTACAGGTGGCGATGGTTGTGGAGGAGGAGAATTTTGAGGAGGGTTTATGGGTGGCGATGGTGGTTGAGGAGGATTTTGAGGAGGGTTTATAGGTGTCGATGGTTGTTTAGGAGGAATTTGAGGGTTTTGCAATAGGCATGCTTCTACAAGGGGGGGGTCTTTCATTTCTTTTTTGTCTTCTTGGGTTGTTTGATGAATCTGATATGAAATTAATAAAAGAAAATAAAAAATCAATATTATAACCCAATTTGATTACAAATGCAAAAAAAAACAACAAAAACAATAAAACATACCTTTGTTACGGGGTGCCATTGCTTGAAAATGTGGAAATTGTAGAAGAAATGTTGTTGTCTTCAGAGCACGATCGGGTTTTACGATTTTTTTTCCCTCCTTCATTCTGCTGCTCCATGGTTTAGGCGTTAGAAATGGCCTAAGCTACAAGATTTCAAAAATATATAATGTTTCTAATAACCCGATCGGGTTCTGAGATAGATTAAGTTTTTTAATAATGTTTTCTAGGCTTGGTTACCAAGCCAAGAACAATTTCAAATTTTCAATAACCTGATTGGGTTAGATGAAATTTGATTTTTTTAAAAAGATGTGTCCACTTTTTTGACTCACAACTTGGTGCACATTACTCCTCATAAATTTCAAGGTACCTTCCCTGGAATGAAGGTTGGCAAATCTATATGAAAGTTTGAATTTAGAACAATGATTTGGTATAAAGGAAAAGTTTGAAGTGATAGTGATAGTGATGATGAAGACTTTCCATATCAAAAGAATCAAGTTCCGGATGAGCCCATACAAGTGGATTTCTTGAAGAGATTTTATGGTGGCATGAAGTTTGTTCCTAGAAAAAAATCATCCTTACTTGCTTCAAACTCTGTGAAATATCGAAGAAAAATATGGAAAAGATTATGAGTTTCTTTCCCATGATCAAGAATCTTTATCAAAAAAAGGTTCCACAAACAAAGACAAAGAATATTTTGTCGAGAAGTAGCATTCATGTGAATCGGTGATAAACAACAATGACGAAGAGAAAATAGATCCTTCTCCTGTACCTGTTAATCAACAAGATTATACTCTTAGTGATCTCGATCAAATTAAATTTTTGAAAATCTTATCTGGTGATGTGCATCTTGCTCCTGAAAAAGTGCATCTTGGTTTGCTTCAAACATTACAAGAAATCAAGGAAAGGAATGAGTGTGAGAATCGTTCTCTTACTAACAAAACATCTTGTAATAAAATTTTTGGAAAGGATCCACCAGAGCTCGTATACGCAAAAAACATATGAGATTGTTATGTCTGGTCAGGAATATTATCAAGAAATGGTGTCTAAAAAAAAGGTCACATTGATGAGTCAGGGAATCATTGTGAGAATTTTAATAATTAGGAAGAAATATTTGATCAGCTTGACAAAATTGACCTTGAAGGAGAGACATCAAATATTTCTAAGGAAAGCATGCAACCAAAGTTTGAAGATGAAGAAAATATGCATTGAGATGAATCTCCACAAGTTTTTATTTCCACTTGGCATCTTGAAGGTTTAGATGATGATTTTATTTGTGGAGAAGGCATTCCTATTTATCCATCATTGGTCATTAAATAGGAAATCCATGTTGATGAAAATCAAGAGCTACATACATCTGAACAAAAAGTCATTCATATGACAGTTACAGTGGTTGAAGGAGAAAAGATTTGTTCCATCATTCAAAAGAATCAAATAGTAATATGAATCTAGAATCCTATCCGAGAAAGGAAATGAGGGTTGATGAAGTGTGTTGTGATCAAGGAACTGAAAAATGTCAAATACAATGTCCGAAAGGCATGAAAGATGAAAATCACCAGATACAAATCAAGCATGATGAGAACAAGTTGTCAAATATAGACCATTGTTCAACAAGTCCAATGGGAATCATGAGAATGAGAGAAAAAGAGTGTCAAGTGTTTAGGAAGAATCAAAGGATCAATGATAGCCGATCAAGAGAATTCCAAGAAGAAAGTTTACCTCATGTTGTAGATCAAAATCAACACAGGTGTATTAAAAGGCTTGAAGTTGTAATTTACTTCAACTCATTCAAGAAGAGGTTATTGATAACATACAAATGGAGGTTGAGTTAATTCAAGATTCAGATATCTTCGACGAAAGATGGTTGTTTGGATTTGTTGACTCACCCAAGGTAGTTGCACATGCCAAAAATCTCAAGACCAAAGTTTAAGGAGCGAGCCTACAACTGAGTTAATAGGTACTCTAGAGTTGTCATATTTTGTCCCACCATGTAATTTATTTCCCCCTTCATTTCAATGGGTTCACATAATCCACCTGGAGTAGTTGTGAGGTAGGCTTCCTCTACCATGTAAATATTTTAGGTAGAATTTTTTATTGCGCTAGTTCCATTTTTGGCTTGCCTCCTGTTTCTCTAGTTTATCCCTATGTATCCTTCTTTGTGACTCTATTGCCCATGGATAACACACTGATCTTCTTGAGATTCTTGATTCATCCTGCGCCCCTCACGGTTCTTATCCCCAGATAGAGTCAGTTGTTGCCTTGTTGCTCGTATAGTCAAATGTTTTGAATTTTGGGTCTAATTATTTAAACCAAGTTTCGACTCAATTTTTATTTTTTAATGAATAATTAAAGTTATTTTCAAAATAATTTTAATTATTTAATTGTTACCCTTGTCTATACCTTCGAAATGAACCTATTTTCATGAAAAATTGTGAAAAACTCAAGAAGTTATGCTTTGTTTCTCAAAGAGTTTAAATTCCTAACTCAAAAGGTTTCTAATGCTCAAAAAATGAGCATTCATAACTCAAAAATGCAAAATTGCTCAAAATTACAATACTCAAAACCAAATTGGTTGTGTGTGCTCAAAAAGTGAGCATGCATAACTTAAAGGGTTGTGAATGCTTAAAAAGTGAGCATGCATAACTTAGGCCCCGTTTGGTTACCAAAATTTGGGCAAAATTGGGTACAGAACTTCCGCTTTTTTCCCAAATCCACCATTTGGTTTGCTAAAATGCAATTCCGGTTTGGAACATCAAAATATGATTTTGACACCAAATGGGCGCCACAATCTTCCCACCCAATAGATGGAATTTGAAATCATATTCTGGTTTTGGGTTTTTGTGAAATTTCAACTATAATTCATGCTTCGCGGACTCTCCCTCCACGATATCGCCAACTCTTCTGGATCCATTCATGGTGGTTTTTCTCTCTAAGCGTCCCCATTATTTGCATTAATTTGGGAGTTGTGAGATTATTTCATGAATGCACCGAGGGATTGTGGTCTCTGCAAACGCCATGGTTGTAGGGCATGAGAGTTGTTTGCTAATGTCTGCGTGCCAACACAAGAAAAGTGTGAGCATCGCTCGATGCAAAATGAAGGTCATTTTTATCTGATATTACAGTTGCAGCTACTCAGGCATACATATATGCAAAATGCAGAATCTCGACCAAGGCACGTTATTTGATTTGGCAGGCAACGGTTGTAAGGATTGGCACAGATCAGTGGAATGGTGAGAAGGTTTTAGAAACTTTGTTCTAGAAACATTTTGAGGTATCTAGCCAGATTCAACAATCTTCCCAGAATATTTCAGCATTTAATTATTTTTCCCTTGATGAAAAAATTTACTTATTGTGATGAAAAACTGGTAATTATTGTAATGAGAAACTATTGGACAGGCGGGGACATGTTGAAGTTTACTCAATGGTCTTCATTTTCGAGCAGACTGCACAAGTTCAATGCAACACATAGCGTGGATCCCACCATGCAACCATGCAACTCGCTTTGACAATGCATATTTTAAGCGCTTGGTGGAAGGAAAAGAACCATTGAGCTCGTCTTCATGAATTCATTGAAAGTTGAGGATTTTTTAATACACAAAATACAAAGTGGCTTCCCTTCACCACAAAATATACAAAATATGCAGATCATGAAGAACATATTTCCAGTTCCAATTCAAAATTTGAAATTGACAACCAAATGTAGAAGATGGATTGTCTCAGTCATCTTCCGGGTCAACCAAACGGTCCGAACTATCTTCCAAATACACAAAACTGAAATTTCAAAACTTTATTTTGAGATAATCAGGTTTTGAGTCAAATTCTAATTCCTCAAGCAAACGGGGCTAAAGAATTTTGAGTGCTCAAAAAGTAGGCATAACTAAAAAGAAGGTTGTGAAATCTTAGAAAATGAGCTGACCGAAATTCATTTTGGGCCCGTTTGGTTGCACCTCATAACCGGGTTATGCCACCCATAACCCAGTTATGGGGTGCAATACTCCGTTTGGTTGCCCTTTTTCAAAATGGGAATGTGGATTTCGAAATCCCCATTTTGCCCCAAAACGTGGATAAGTTCATTCCACCTCAGGAGGTGGAATATCTTTCAAATCCATGATTATGTCTTATTATCAACCAAATTTAATCTTCCCATCGGGTCTGGGCAAGTCCAAGTTTTTGGTTTTAAACCCCATTTTAGTTTTTCGTCGGGTCCGCAGATATGCATGTTTTGGCGGACTCGTATCCACGGTTTCTGCGTGTTCGTGTTCGTCTTTGTCTGCGTTTGCGGGTTTCTGCGTGTTCATGTTCGTCTTCATCTGCGTTTGCGTGTTTGTGTTTGTCTTCGACAGTCTCTGAACAGGTACTATCGTGAGGGCTTTTGAGTAGTTTTGTAAATTTTATGGGTTCATTTGCTTTGGGCATTCTGGGTATTTTGGATTCTGGGCATTAGGGCATCTCTGTAAATATGACAAACCCTAAACCCGCATACACATATTTGCAATTCCAATTATGACAAACTGTGGAAGCAGACTGCAAATGCTTTTGGGCATAATAACATGCTTCAGACCTGCAAGATTATGGTGTTTAATAACTTCTAGGCGCTCCATTTCAATTACCATAGCCGTTACCATGGCCATTGAATGGATTAACATACCAATCCCCATCCTCTGTAGTATTGTTATGCCTCTTGGGTTTCCTGTGAATCTTCTCATTACCGGGACAAATAGCTTTATTGTAAATGATCAGGGATAAAAGCATTGATATG